>JAKCWG010000736.1:0-374604 GCA_021464415.1 Lonicera japonica | reverse complement strand
TGAGAAAGGGTATTTTGGTAAATCCAGCGAAGATAGAAATTGTCCTAAAGTGGGAGAGGCCTCAGAATGTTGCCAAGATTAGGAGTTTCTTGGATTTGGCAGGGTATTATCGTTAGTTTGTGAAGAACTTCTCTGGTATAGCTTTATCGTTAACTCATTTGACCCATAAGAATATTCAATTCATATAGGAAGAAGCGTGTGAGAAAGCATTCTTGGAGTTGAAATATAAGTTGACTTCGACTCCAATTCTTATCTTGCCCAAGCGGGGAAAAAGGTATACTATATATTGCGATGCTTCCAGATTCAGGTTGGGTTGTGTTCTTATGCACGAGGAGCACGTGATGGCATATGCTTCTCGTCAACTCAAGCAACATGAGAAAAACTATCCTACCCATGATCTAAAATTGGCTACGATTGTATTTTCTCTTAAGATCTAGAGCTATTTTCTGTATAACGAAAGATTTAAAGTTTACTCTGACCATAAAAGCCTGAAATACATCTTTACTCAAAAAGATTTGAATCTTAGGCAATGTTGGTGGATAGAGTACTCGAAAGATTATGATTTCACCTTACAGCATCACCAGGGCAAAGCTAATGTGGTAGCTGATGCCTTAAGTTAAAAATCCCAAAGGTCTTTAGCTGCTTTACAACGTCACATGTTAATAATGTTTTTCACGTGTCAATGCTTCGACGGTACATTTATGATCCTTCCTATATTATTCAATGGAAAGATTTGTAAATCCTTGTTGATGGGATGTATAAAACCCGGGAGATTCAAATCCTAGACTGTCGAAACTAAGTGTTGAGAAACAAAGTCATATCGCTACTCAAATTTTTTTGGTTACATGATACGACCAAAGATAATATCGTACGAAACCCGCAAACACAACGAATTGGCTATGCGAACCTCGACACAGATACACACGAAAATCATAGCAAATTAAGAACTCGGACCGTTTCTACAATCATATTAGGGTGAAAAACAAAGATGCCACAACCAGGTGCGGAATACCGATTGATAAGTTGAATGAATGCCACGGACAAACCGATAAGTTCAAGTAGTTCGTGAAGAACCAAATATGATTAAAATCACTCAATATTATTGTGAATAATGTCTTAGATAATAAAACAAAACAATGAAACCCCTTTAAATAGGGTGTAGAAACTTAGGCAACAAGAAACCAATCCAATAAGGAAACCTCAAAACAAATCCTAACTAAATAAGGATTAGTCTCTTAAAAGATATAATAATAATAGTCATAATAACGAAATAATAAATGATAGAAATGTGTGGGCATAACTCCACACTCTTGGGCCACATACAGATGGTCTTCTCACTCAAATTGGGCTTGAATAAGTGTAGTCTAGCCTCCATTTTGTACTCCATGCTTTTCCCATTCTATAGGCTTCATTCTGCTTTCATCTTGAGCCCAAATAGCTTGAATTAATCCATTAAGCGCTGCCTTTAATTTCTTAGCCAGCAGCATTGTAATTAGACCTGTTGGAACTTAAATGGCCTCTGAATCCTTGCCTCCATCATTCCCCTCCTCTTGAAAAGGATTTGTCCTCAAATCATCACTTGTATCAAACGGACTTAAGTTAGCAATGTTAAAAGTAGCGCTAACGTTATACTCTCCTGGCAGATCAAGCTTATAAGTATTATCGTTGACACGCTCAAGACCTTGAAAAGGCCTATCTCCTCTAGGAAGTAGCTTAGAACGACATTGCTCTGAAAATTGTTCTTTTCTCATGTGCAGCCATACCCAATCTCCAGGTTTAAAAATCAAATTTTGACGGCTTTTTGTTCGTTTACTTTGCATATTGCTCCATCCTCCTTTCAATGTTGAGCCTTGTTTTCTCATGAATCATCTTAATAAACTCAGCCTTTTTCTTTCCATCAAGATTAGTATATTGATAATAAGGTAATGGAGATAAATCTAATGAAGTCAAATGATTAAATCCATACACAATTTCAAAAGGAGAAAATTGAGTAGCAGAATGAACAGTGAGATTATAAGCAAATTCAACATGCGGTAAACATTCCTCCCATGTTCTAATGTTCTTTTTAATGATAATAACAACTTAGTTCCTAACTTACACCACCTCGGTTTAACCATCAGACTGTGGGTGACAAGTAGTAGAAAATAACAACTCAATTCATAACTTACACCACAAGGTCTTCCAAAAGTAGCTTAAGAACTTAGTATCTCTATCTGAAACAATGGTCCTAGGAATACCATGTAATCTCACAATTTTTCTAAAGAACAAATCAGCGACATGCGAAGCATCATCGGTTTTGTGACATAGAATAAAATGAGCCATTTTAGAAAACCTATCCACGACCATAAAAATCGAATCTCTACCATTCTTAGACCTAGGTAAACCCAAAACAAAATCCATGGAAATATCTATCCAAGGTTCATTAAGAATAAGTAATGGTGTATGTAAGCCATGCGGTTGCACATGGGACTTTGCTTGTCGACATCAATACACCACAGAGCCGAGGAAACAACATAGGAGATGGAAACTGAGATTCGTCACAAATATCCCGAATTATTCACTTATGGTATGTTACTAAAATTTTAATGACGAAACTTTTATTAGTGGGAGATATTGTAATATCCTATAATGTAATTACTGTACATTAGATGTATATTAACCTCGATTAAGTGAAAGTTTAGTATGGCTTAAAATGTAAAGTTATAAAAGTTTAATGTTTAAATAATAAAGTCATCAAACTTTAGCGTGAATTATCGTAATTAAGCCAAAAGTTATATTTTTTTTTACATCACCGACTTGCTATACTTTCTTTATTCCTCATTCTTCTTCCACTTTTATGGTTTTAACCGAAAGAAAGATGGAGAAAAAAAAATAGGTGAGAAGTTTTATTTTTATAAATTGGTCATCCTGTTAGAGTGATATACTGAAAGACATAATTTTCTTGTTGGTTTGGATATGATATAAACTTGGTTTTGCTATTTTAATAAGAATCTTTATGGGCAATGGTTACATTATATTAATTATTTAAATATTGTGCATGCGTGTCTTTTATTCCACATAGTAGATGATTTGGTGTGTAGAGTATAGCTTACACACAGAAGATCATATCATCTGTTCTTGTGAAATATAAGTTTAATGGTTCACAGTCTTAGATGGAATTAGACAGCCATCGGTAGGATTGTAGCACAAGTTTTAGTAGTTTATCTTAACTACAGGAAAACAGTATAGTTTTAACTCATTGTGCTAGTACACTTTGTGTACTGAATAGGACCAGTTTGGGTTAATTATTTTTATACTGACTATATAAAACAATTTAAAATCCCATGGTTATTATGATTACTTATGCTTTTAATCTTGAAATAATTAATAGACATATATATGTAGTGTTTGTTGTTTTGACTCATTAAGAGTGAGATTCATTTATGGATTAATAATTTTCGTGAGTTGGATGATGACACTATATGTATGATGAATATTAATTATGGAATCCACGACTCGGTATAGGAATTGGTGATAGTTCATTGAGAAGCTTATAAATTTTGATCATGTCAAATCTTACAGGTGGATTATGTTAATCCGACATATCAAATAAGTTAAGTGGTAGGCTCAAGGATTAAGAAGTCATTTAAATATAATTGTCAATAATTTAATTTAAATAACGGTTATCTGTAATCTTAACATGAAGAGAATAATAAGTATTTAATAATAAGGTGCTCGAAATACAATTTTGAGATAAGGATGGGAGTGCAATTATAATTCTTTAATGGTGAGAATTATAATTTATGGAAGGAACTAATTCATAGTGGAATTAGGATTCCAAGTTTTCATAGGAAGCCCAAACACTTATATCTCCTTAAGATCTCTATCTTAGCTTTATATATACGCCGACCTTATCTCTTCTTATTATAACAATAATTCTCATGAGTTAGTGTTTGTTTTATTGAGAGAGGAGAAAATCTTGGTGATGCTATAGCCCACACTCGGTGCAAGATTTGATGGCGAAAGGAATACGATAGAAGATCTTTAGGTTTTCGGTACAACAATCATAAATCAATTGTAACTTTTGATCTCACTGTTGGATCGGGCTAATTTTTAGATATGTCGTTTGGAAAGCAAAGTTACAACTATGGCGTAAAAAATTAGGACGATCAGAAGCCGTTTAGGTGGTGAAAACAATCGATTTTTGCAACCAGCGAGAATTAAAAAATCTAACCAAATCGCAATCTGATACTTTCAAACCCTAGTCTCCTCAATGGATCCTCTACATGATCCACAAAGGTGAAATCCCTTTATTCTTATAGAGTTTTAGCAAAAATTTTGTTCAATCTATACGCAATATCAAACGATCCTGTATTTATGTCTCCATCGATTGGTATCAGAGGGATTGGTTTTCTTTGATACTGCGTTCGGATTGAACTAGCCATATTGTCTAGTTAAATCTATTCATGCATGTTGTTGTTGGATAGAATGTAGAACTCGCTAACCCTTGTTTTGCAGTATTCTTGTCCCGCTATTATGGTCACGTAATTATGTTTTATGTGATTGGATCTTACGATGTTTTTATTTGTGGTTAATTTTAATTTGCATGATGAT
Organism: Lonicera japonica; assembly: GCA_021464415.1. Taxonomy (NCBI): domain Eukaryota; kingdom Viridiplantae; phylum Streptophyta; class Magnoliopsida; order Dipsacales; family Caprifoliaceae; genus Lonicera; species Lonicera japonica. Next base: position 370,011 of record JAKCWG010000736.1, on the reverse strand, counting down.
TTGGGTTTTATTCATGGTTGTAAATTAAATTTAGATCAGATTTTTGAACTCCTTAAAAGGAGGCATAGGATCTATGTAATTTTATTTACAGTTTAGATATAATAGTTTATGTGTGAACTCCTTAAATGGAGGCATAGGACCTTTGTATCTAAGATTGCAGTTTCTTTAACGAAGAACGTTGAAGAAGGCGTTTTCACCAAGGTTGATTCCCAACATAGTCAATGAAGTGACGATATAGGTCATTACAGGTTTCCAACGGACTAGGGATGATGAAGCTTAGACCATAATAGCAGTGATTTAATTATTCTTATTATTGAATGGTTTAATGCTTTGTGTGATTTTGTGTTGGTCACATGTGTTTTAATTATTAGGCTTCGTTATAATTTTTGACAACATGGATACATGACCATACATATATCACCTTTTATTTTATATTTAGTTCTTGTTAAATTAAAAAAGGGTATATAAATATAAATTTTGCGTAATTGAAAAATATAAATTTTTTTTTTTTTAAAAAAAGCAGCAAAATAATTTTATTGCACATGTCTTTTATATTTCATACCCTTGTATTTTAGTTGACTAGAATTTAAGATAAAAATTTCTTAACCCTCAATAAAATAATGTTTTAAATACTAAGTGGGTGAGGGATTTTTTCACATAAAAATCCCACGGTCTCCATCATTAGTTTGTAGATGGTGTAATTTATTTTTCGTGTGTGTTATAGTGCTCACCTCCATATCGGAAAAAATAGATTGCGAAATTATTGTACAAATTTCACTAACTGATAATTTTAAATGATGTGACTTATTTTTTGTGTGGATTTTAGTGCTCACCTTCATATCGGAAAGAATAAATTGCAGAATCATTGGACTAAATTAAATGATGGTATACACTTAGATATAAATAATAGTATGCTCTCCAACTGAGTCTCTACTATTATTTGTAGGACCAAAGGAAGTCGGCTATTTAAATTTTACTTGACAATAAAAGATTATCTAGATAGTATGTATTGCTTGACAATAAGGCATTGTCTAGATAGTAAAATTTAATAGGTTTACATCTGTCTAAAAAATAATGAATAATAGAAGACATCACTAACGGGGCATATTGTTCAAAGTCTTAGGCTACTGGCGAACGCTTTTTTAAATGGTAGAGGGTACCATATTTAAAATATGTGTTCAAAGTTATTATTATCCATCATAATTTGTATGCGATTCTCAAGTTTTAAAATGGAAAACTCTTTCGATCTACTTTTAATTATTCTCAACTAAAACAAATTGATTGGACCTAATTATATTGACTAAAAAAATGAACTTGAACATTGTGCTTACTGTTAAAGAGTACATGTTTGTGCTCACTGAGTCTTGTGTAGCAGAACCTGGTAAGGGGGCAACCGATGAGGAAACCCAGGCTTGCCAGAGGTGGGAAAAGGCTGATAAGATGGCGTGGTTTTACATTCTGGCATTTTTGTCAAATGTGCTACAACATTAGTATTAGTCTTTTACCACTACTTACGACATAATGCTGAACCTCAAAGATATTTTTGGGGATCCGGATCATGTCGCAAGGTAGGTTTCGATGAAAGGCCTCATGAACACAACTATTACTAAAGGAACCTGAGTTAAGGATCTTGTTTTGAAGATGATCGGTCTTTTGAATGAACTAAGAGATCTTTGGAGTTGAAATCGATGGGGAAACTTAGGTCGATATTGTTCACCAGTCGCTGCTGGATTTATTTAAGGAATTCCGACAGAATTACAACATGAATATGCTTTATTCATTGTTGGAACTTCTTAAAGAATTCCAAGCAGTTGAGGAACTCCTTGATAAGATGGCTAGTACTCTAATGGATGAGAAAGTTTCAACTTTTATGCCCAAAAGCAAGAAATGAAGAAGAAGAATGCATAAGCTGCAGCCCCACAAGGAGCAGTGCGTGCAGTAGTCACTGAACCTCTAAGAGGAGTGAAAAAGCCTATGGGCCAGTGTTTTCACTGTCAGTAAAAAGTGCATTTGAAGAAATATTGTCCTAATTTCCTAAACCGTTATAACAATATATGTACATTTTATCTATTTGTTGTTGTATCTTGTTTAGTGGTTCGATCTACCAGTACCTGGTGTGTAGATTCGGGAACCACTCTACAATACTTTGCAGGGGTTCTAGGAAACCAGACAACTTAAAAATAGAGAAAATTTACATATGGGCAGCTACGAATGTGGCAACAGTTGCAGTAGAAGATATTTATCTTCAGTCTAGTAAGAATAGGATATTAATGATTAAAGAATGTCTGTATGTATCTTCCATTAGAAGGAATTTGATTTCTATTTCTTAGATTGGTTGAGGACAAATGTTTGGTTTATTTTAATGATAAATCAGTTATCGTTAGAAAAAATAAATAGTTTGTTTGTTCTGGTACATTAGTGATTGATCTTTACATTATTAATCCTGACTTGTGAGTACTATAAATGAGTGAATTTAATAGCATTAATAGTTTACCAATTAAGAGAAAGGAACCTTCAAAATGAACCAAATATATTTTTAGCACTTACGCCTTGATTATATTAATCTAAAAAGAATTAAAAAACTGGTCGAAAATGGACCATTAGGTTCATTGGAATTAGAGGCACTTCCAGTTTGTGAATCCTATTTAGAAGGTAAAATGACTAAGAGATCATTCTCAGCAAAAGGTTATAGCCCTAAAGAATAGTTAAAACCGGTTCACTCTTGATTTGTATGGTCTCATGAATATCCAGCCTAGAGGAGGCTTTGAGTATTTCATCACATTTGTAGATGATTATTTAAAGTATATATACATTTACTTAATCCGACATAAGTCTGAAGTTTTTAAGAAATTCAAAGAATTCAAGACAGAAATGGAGAAGCGTTTAGAAAAATGTATCAAGTCACTACGATTAGATCGTGGTGGTGAATACCTCTTGAGAGAGTTCAAGGAGTACTTATTAGAGAATGGGATTGCATCCTAGTTGTTTGCATCAAAGATGCCACAATATGATGGTGTAGCAGAAAAAAGGAATAAGACTCTTATAGAAATGGTAAGATCTATGATAAGTTATTCAGACCTACCTTATTCTTTTTGGGGATATACTTTAGAAATAGCTGGATATATTCTGAACTTGGTACCATCAAAGTCAGTACCTACTACACCCATAGAATTGTATACCGGGCGTAAGCCCAGTTTGCGGCATATTCGGGTATGAGGTAGTCCAGCACACGTGCTAAAAGGTAATGCGGATTAGTTGAAATCAAGAATAGAAGTGTATTTCTTTGTTCCGTATCCAAAGGGAACCAGGGGTGGTTTATTTTATAATCCTCGAGAATGTAAGGTTATTGTTATCAATGCCAGATTCTTAGAAGATGATTATATCATGGACCATAAGCCTAGGAGTAGTGTTGTTGTATTGGAAATGAGAGGAGAGAAAAACAGGGTATAATTCGTCTATACCTTTAGTACAAGAGGAAATACCACATTAAATGGATATCGACATTCCATTACCTCGTCGTAGTGGGAGGATTGCCGATACTTGTGCACATCTTGAACAAATCACTAATATGTAGGTTCTTGAACCAGCACAACGTGTGGATAAGTGAATTAGTAAGTTCAATATTTACACAATGTACACAAACACAAGTAGTGCGTCATCATAGTGGGAGGGTTGTTCGTCAACCTAGTCATTTTATGTTATTGGGAGAGTCTTATGACAAGGTCCCTGATAAATAAGAAACAAACTATTTTTAATTACAATGAAGTACTTCAAAATAAAGACACAGAAAATGGCAAAGGGTTATGAAATCTGAAATGGAGTCCATGTACTCTAAAAAAGTATGGGATCTTATAAAACCACCCGAAAGGATAAAACCTATCGGATGCAAATGGGTATATAAGAGATAGAGAGGATTAGACGGGCTTAAATCAAGGCTTATTGCTAAAAGGGTTAACTCAGAAAGAAGGGGATCAATTATGATGAAACCTTTTCGCCGGTAGCCATGCCAAAGTCTATTCGGATTCTCTCATCCATTGCGGCTCATCTTGATTACGAGATTTGGCAAGTGGATGTCAAGACAGGTTTCCTTAATAGAAGTCTTGATAAAAGTATCTATATGATGCAACCAGAAGGATTCATAGCAAAGGGCCAAGAGCATATGTTGTGCAAGCTCAAAAAGCCCATTTATGGGCTTAAGCAAGTGTCTAGATCTTGGAACATCTTTTTTGACCATGCAATCAAATCTTTTGGTTTTGATCAATGTTTGGATGAGTCTTGTGTGTACAAAAGGCGCAGCCGAAGAGCGGTGGTATTCTAGGTATTGTATGCGGATAATATCTTACTTATCGGAAGCGATATGTGAATATTATCTTCAGTGAGGGTATGGTTAACAAGTCAGTTCGATATGAAGGGCTTAGGAGAAGCCAGTCACATCCTTGGTATTAAGCTTATATGAGATTAAAAAAATAGGATGTTGGGCTTATCCAGAGTACTTACGTCGATACAATTCTTGCCAGAGTTAGTATACAAGATTCCAAGAAAAGGGTTTCTCCCTTTTTAGATATGGAATCACTCTATCCAAGATCAATGTCATAAGACACATGATGAGATAGAGAGGATGGGGGAGTTCCTTATGCTTCGGCGGTGAGAAGCTTCATGTATGCTATATTGTGTACTAGACCAGACATTTGCTTTACCGTTGGTATAGTTAGCAGATATCAGTCAAATCCAGGGAAAAAACACTGGACTGCGGTAAAACATATACTTAAGTACCTTAAAAGGACTCAAGATTTTATGTTAGTTTGCCAGGCAAACAGTCTAGTACCATGTTGGATACACATACAATGATTTTTAGTTAGAAGTTAGGTTTCTAGAAAGTCAACTTCAGGTTGTGTTTACTCTAAGAGGTGGAATCATTGGTTGGAGGAGTATCAAGCAGTCATGCATTGCTGACTCCACCATGAAAGCTGAATATATGGCTGCTTTAAAAGCAGTTAAGGAGGCGGTTTGGCTCAGGAACTTCCATATGAATCTAGATGTAGCACCTTCAGTGTTATAAGCTATTTCACTTTATTTTGATAATAGTGAAACGATTGCGAACTTGAAAGAGCCGAGAATTCATAAGAAGGGAAAACGCGTGTTCACGTTGAGGGAATGGGAGTGAGATGCATAGTTGTATGGCTTTGAGTCTAAGTTGGAGATTGTTAGAGTGATATACTGAGAAAGCAATGGTTGCATAATTTTCTAGTGTGTGAGTATTTGAAGATATGGAATATAATAAACTTGGTTTGTGCACTATTTATAACGAGAATCTTTACGGGCAATGGTTAGACATTATCATTAATTATTTAAATATTATGCATGATGAATGTCTTGATTATTCCATGTATAGATTAGATGATTTAGTGTGTAGAGTATAGCTTACACACAGAAGATCATATCATCGATTCTTGTGGAATATAAGTTTAATGGTTCACAGTCTTAGATGGAATTAGACACCCATCAGTAGGATTGTAGCACAAGTTTTAGTAGTTTCTCTCAACTATAGGAAACGAAATAGTTTTAACTCGTTGTGCTAGTACACTTTGTGTGTATTGAATAGGACCAGTTGGGGTTAATTATTTTTATACTGACTATATAAAACAATTTAAAATCCCATGGTTATTATGATTACTTATGCTGTTAATCTTGAAATAATTAATAGACATATATATGTAGTGTTTGTTATTTTGACTCATTAAGAGTGAGATTCATTTATGGATCAATAATTTTCATGAGTTGGATGACGACACTATATGTATGATGAATATTAATTATTGATGGAATCCACGTCTCGGTATAAGGATTGATGATAGCACCTTGAGAAGCTTATAAGTTTTGATCATGTCAAACCCTGCAGGTGGATTATGTTAATCCGACATATCAAATAAGTTAAGTGGTAAGCTCAAGGATTAAGAATTCATTTAAATATAACTGTTAGTAATTTAATTTAAATAACAGTTATCTATAATCTTAATGTGAGGAGAATAATAAGTATTTAATTATAAGGAGCTCGAAATATAATTTTGAGATAAGGATGGGAGTGCAATTATAATTCTTTAGTGGTGCGAATTATAATTTATGGAAGGAACTAATTCACAGTGGAATTAGGATTCCATGTTTTCATAGGAAGCCCAAACACTTATTTCTCCTTAAGGTCCCTATCTTCGCCTTATATATACGCCGGCCTTGTCTCTTCTTATTATAACAATAATTCTCATGAGTTAGGGTTTGTTCTATTGAGAGAGGAGAAAATCTTGGTGATACCGTAACCCACACTCGGTGCAAGATTTGATGGCGAAAAGAATACGATAGAAGATTTTTAGGTTTTCGGTATAGCAATAGTAAATCAATCGTAACTTTTGATCGCATCGTTGGATCGGGCTGATTTTTGAATATGTCGTTCGGAACGCAAAGTTACAATTATCTATAAACAAATCAGGACGATCAGAAGTCGTTTTGGTGGAGAAAACAATCAATTTTCGCAACCCAGCAAGAATTAAAAAATCTGACCAAATCGCAATCTGATACTTTCAAACCCTAGTCTCCTCATATGGATCCTCTATATGATCCACAAAGGTGAAATCCATTTATTCTTATAGGATTTTAGCAAAAGTTTTTTGTTCAATCTATACGCAATATCAAATGATCCTGTATTTATGTCTCCATCACATCCAAACTCCGCCGAATCGTGTTGTGTCTTAATGGAAGGACGTTCTACACGTTGAGGGCTATGCGAGAGTATAATAATTTCGGAGTTGTGCTGGTAGGGGTTCGAGTTATCATCTTAAATTTCATCATTTGTGTCTAAATTTTTTGAGGTAGGTGTTAATTATGATTATTTGTGTTTTAAATTGTTAAAATTCTAAGTATTCTTCAAATATACGATTTTACATGTGTAGTTATTATAATTAATTAATTATTGAATTGTGATAACCAAACACATGCATATGAATACTAATTATAAATTTTAAAACTAGAACACAGAGTTCTACATCCCAAGTGTTTCGTGAATTATTTAAAATTTATGGTTGTTTGCATCATATGGGATTAAACATGCATAATTATTCTTAATATGGAGATATTTGGCATCATAAGTATAAGTTGCATCATTATTGTGTCAACCTGACGGCTTAGTTATATCGAAAATTCTCTATGGCATATGGCTCGAATATCTATCTCTTGGAGAGCTTTTATATCTTATCTTTGTGCATTTAGAGCTTTCTATGCTCATGATGATATATTCTTGGATATGACATGATCTCAGTTGATTTGCCAACGGTGATTGGTTGGTATCGTTGATATATTTATGGCCTCCCGACGGTGAAGGGAATTGTGTATGAGTAGTGCTTGCTGGTATGAAAATAGGCAAGACTCGGTGCCATTGGGTTGAAAATTCTTAAACTACCGGAATGTAGCAAATCGTCGCTTGTTCAGAGCCAACGGTGTGGAGTTTGAAAATCTAGACAATAGCAAAACACTAGTAGTTGCATTTATATGATATTATTTGTCGTGTGGTCCACTTCGATTGCTATATATTATGATATTCCCTAAGATGGCCGGCCATATTATGATGATCTTGGCATTCATTCTCACGGGGGCGGTCAGGCCCATTATTATTATTATTATTATTATTATTATTATTATTATTATTATTATTATTATTATTATTATTATTATTATTATTATTATTATTATTATTATTATTATTATTATTATTATTATCATTATCATCATTATTATTATTATTATTTGGTTCGGCTTCGGTATCTCTTGGGGCGGTCAGGTCCATTATTATTAGTGAAATATTATTATTATTTGGTTTGGCTTTGGTATCTCTTAGTGACATAGTGTAATGGTTGACATAAGGGAGGTAACTGGATATGCATAAGCATAAATTGTTTTATAAGATGATGGTTTTAAATTGAATTTTTGGTTAAAATATGATTTGTTATTAAACTACTAATTATGTTTTAAACATATTATCCCCCTTACTGAGCTGTGAGCTCAGCCCATTTTTATTAAACAAATTCAAGTACACAAGAGACGAATGATGTTAAAGAGATGACAGGTTTAGGGACGGCATAAATTACTCTGATACGGACTTATTTTTGTTATACAACTGTTTATATGGCAAGCCATCGTTAGCCTAAATTACTTTAGATGTTTAGTCACGTGTTTATATAGTAAGCCACAGTTAGCCTAAGTGTCTTCGCTTGCTTTAATTTCTCTATTTGTTTTTAATATTCTCCAATTCTTTTCTAGCACCTGAGAAGTATTAAAAATGCAAATATGAGTAGTAATATATGCTCTCAAAAGTATAAATTATCATGATAAATTATACCAATTTCTTGGTACATCAGTACACCCAAAATTTTGATATAGCAAAGGTACGAGATTTTGGCGTATCAAATTTTTGGTACGGTATATAGTACATTGTTATGGTACAAAATTGTACCAAATTCACCCCTAGTCTAAATACTAATTTTTGAACTCCAAAACTCATTTATAATCTCGACCTAGTTAGAAATCTAATTCATTATTTGACCGTGCCTCAATTTTATGTAGTGATTTATTTGGTTGAACAAATTGTTTAATGATTTAATTTGGATTTTTTAAAACATTTCAAATTATATTTTGTATAAGTTAAAATTTTAAAATGCTAAATTCTTTTTTCAATTAAAAAAAAATATAATTTTGCTTTGGATATTTTTTAATATTTTAAAGGGAAAGTATTTTTAGTTTATTTGGGTTCAGCTACGGGTGCTGTCGCGAACCAGAGAACCGAGCAACCGAATCGTACCAATCCATTAAAAACTATACTGGAAAAAAAAATCAAAACATAGAAAACGAACTCAAACCAAATATATTTGGTTCAAATTTAGGATGTGCCGGTGCAAAACCAAAATGAATCAAAACAAACTGAATCAGTGCATGTATGACTTGAAAATAATATTGCTTCACTATATAAAATTTATGTTCCTAAAATCTATGAACTCTAGTGTGAACCCAATTCTTTGAGTTATGATTAGTATTGGAGCTTTGTTATATATGTAAGAGTTAATATTTTTTCTGTTTAAAAAAAAGGTTACCTTACAATTTATTTAATTTTTTGAACAAAATATCAAAATTGAATAAAACCAAACTGAAAAATCTGGTTCAGATTTGGGTTCGGAAGATTTAGAAACATAAATCAAAATTTCAAATTCGTTTGAGTTTAGATCTCCTAATTTCTACCTCAATTGAAACCGAATTTTTCATATTTAATTTAAATTTAGTTTTCCTAATTTCTATTCTAATTGAAACAAAAAAACACTCCTAAATTTAGCAGGTTCTCGATCCTTGAAAAGGGGGAGAGGGAAGAGGCAAAAATCGAATTTGAGAATTCTTAATTCTAAACAAAAAAATTTACCACTCATCTGCCCAACTAAGTGTAAAATTTTAATTTCTGAAGTCAAAAAGTTCTAAAAACCTTTCTGAGTTTTGGGAACGTGATTATAACCGACATTTTCTTTTAAATAAAATAAAATAAAAATTATAATCGACTTTCTATAATGCAGACCTAGCCCTAGGGCAATGAGACCGCCCAGGGTTCAAAAATTAAGAGGGGCACCAATATTTTATTTCTCTCTCTCTCTCTCTATATATATATATACTAAAAAGGGAAAAAAACTTATAATGCAAATTTCCAAGAAAATAACTCAAGTTTTCAAAACTCTAACGGTGTAAATCCCACATCGGAAAATGGGGGAGTCCTTGAGACCCATATATGTGCACCTTGGTACCTAACTAAGTGATAGGCCTTTTAGGGGGGGGGGTGAGAGCCCTGCCAAGAACAAAATCACGAGGGGGGTAGATGGACTGTCCCTGAGGGGTCTCAGGTCGCACTCGCCCAGAGCGAACAATATCACACTGGTGTGGCACCGGGGGCGTTACAAATGGTATCAAAGCGGACCCCACAGAATACGGTGTACCGACGAGGGCGTCGGTCCCCTTGAGGGCGAGGATGTTAATCCCACATCGGAAAGTGGGGGAGTCCTTCAGACCCATATATGTGCACCTTGGTACCTAACTAAGTGAGAGGCCTTTTGGGGGGTGAAACCCCTGCCAAGAACAAAACTGTGAAGGGGGTAGATGGACTGGCCCTGAGGGGTTGCAGGTTACACTCGCCCAGAGCGGACAATATCACACTGGCATGGTACCGAGGGAGTTACAAACGGTGTATATGAAAATGACTTCTTCAGCTCTTCTCTGATTTTTTCTTCTCAAATCCAATCTCAATCTTCTTTTGTTATAAGAGAGAATTAGAGGGGCACCAATATTTTTTCTTTCACTTATATTGATTTCAAAACAATAAGAGAGAATTAAATATTTAAGCGTAGTGTTTTTGTAGGATTCTTTGCAATTGTAATTTGTTTTTAGTAGCATGTGAACTCTTATCATTAAAGCAAAATTGATTTTTTTTAATATAAAAAATTAATATGTTAATTTATAAGTGGGTACATTTTAAAATTTTACCCATGGTATCAAAACACATAGGACTGGCTCTGCAATAATAAGACTCTACATAATTTAATTGAACACATAAAAATAAGGAAGAAAATTAGTTAGGGAACCTAATTCTAAACTCAACATAGCATTATAACTGATGAGCCTGAGGATAGCACAAGAGCTGGATCGTAGAGTGAAGACTATGCAGATCCCATCCGGGTTCCAAGTGGTCCAATCACCCGAGCTAGAGCCAAGAAGATCAAGGAAGCACTCATGATCGTGGTCCAAGAGTTGATGAATAAAACTGGAGCTTGGAGAAGTATTCATGGAGATGGAGAACAAGAATGGAGAATAATGCTTAGCCAAGAAGACGTAGAATAATTAGGGCGTTTTATTATTGTTTTTATTTATTTGCAGCCCAAGGATTATGTATAATTAGTATTTAGAGTGATGGGCCTGCTAAGAGTGTTTTTGGGCTTATCTAGAGTGTTCCATTATTTTTGTTGCCTTAGAATTGGGCTTGTTTTTGTTATTTTCGTTTTTAGGGTTTCCCTAGGGTTTGATTAGGGTTTGCTTATTCTCCTCTTATTTAAAGGAGGCAACTCTAAGGTTTTGAGGTAGCCTTGTTTTATTAATATGAATTTGAGTGTGTTTTTTTCACCTCTTGTGTTCTAAGAACGCACCGAACAGCCGGAATATTATTCTTATTGTTCTTCTACTTATCAATCAATTAACCCATCAATTAATTATTTGTCTTCGACTATACCAAGGTTCATTCTCATTTTTAGGGATTGGGTCGAGCTTCCACATCCATCATCTTCGCGTGATTCCAAGGTTCTTCCGTATTCAACGTCAAGGTTCGCGGATTCGTCATATCGGATAGAAATACGATCGTGATTCACATCATTGGTATCAGAGCGATTCTTTCTATCCAGGTTTTATTTTTAACGTGTTCTTGCTATTACGAATCTGTTCCCATCTTTGATAATCTGTTATTGCTATTTACGGATCTGTTCTTGTTCTTAAGACTCTGTTCCTACCTTTGATAATCTATTCTTGCTATTTACGGATTTGTTCTTGTTCTTAAGAATCTGTTCCTACCTTTGATAATCTGTTCTTGCTAAGTAACTTTCGAATCTGCTTGTTTTATTTCAACGAAGTTATTCAAAGTCGAAATCTTCAATTTTGTTGCTGAACCATATTAGCGAATCTGTCCATTCATAATCTATTTGGATATTGTATATCAGTACGAATTGCTGAACCAAAGTAGTGTTCGATTTGTTGTTTGCGAAAATCTTTAGTTGCGATTCTCTTGATTCCTAGTTAACTTGATATTGCGGCGACTTTTGACAGTTGTGGCGGCTGGTATTGCAAACATCATAAAACCCTAGACTTGACTTTATTTCTAGGTCAAAAAAAAAAGTAGAAAAATTCCGAAATTTGACTTTATTTCTTTTTGGATCCGGGTTTTATAGGGTCCAAGGGTTCCAAAAATCACTTTTTCACGAGACGAAATTTTTGCTCATTTTTTTCAATCTTTAGCTTCGTATTTTGTCCATAATTCATTGGGATTCCTGTTTCTTGAGTTTTTGGTGAAAACGTACTTGTCCTAGCATACAATTGATTTGTTTGGGTTGTGATCGGTCTGTTTGGGAAGCCAAGAAAAGGGTTCTTGCTTTTCGATACGTTTGAAGTTCCAAAAGGTGAAAATTGAGAGGAATATCAATGCATTGAGAACTAAACACGAACGGTAAAATCAGAGTGCTATTATTTAAAGCGAAACACGTAAGGGAGTGCGGTGAGAAAAATTTATTTCTTTATATTGTGTTAACCTCTGTTTTGCAGCAATATGTCGAGTTTCGATCCTAGGTTATTCCAAGAAGCCATGACGAGCACCTTACAAAAAATGATGAGAGAGGAGTTAGGTGTCTTTAAAGAGCAGGTGGAAGAGATGAGTGAGGAATTGAGGAGAATGCGGGTGAAGGTAGATAGAGTTGAGAGCACTCAAATTGAGCCGTCCGGCAAATCACATAATGCTCAAAGAAGTGGGAGACCGCAGCCTAGGGAATGGAGGGCTGATTTTGATAATTATTACCGAGATAGCTTTGAAGATGGGGATAGCGATGTTGATTCGGTAATCGATAGCCGATGGAATGGTAGGCGGTTTGGTAGAGGATCTAATTGGGAGGATGACAACATGAATGGGATCAAAATGAGGATTCCATCCTTCCAAGGAAAAAATGACCCCGAGGCCTATCTTGAGTGGGTCAAGAAAGTCGAATTAGTATTTGCTTGCCATAATTACTCCGAGTCCAAGAAGGTGAAATTGGCAGCTATTGAATTTTTCGATTATGCACTTGTTTGGTGGGATCGCTTGATGATAGAGAGAAGGCGTAGTGATGAAGGGCCCGTGGAGACTTGGGATGAGATGAAGCGGTTGATGAAGAAGCGGTTTGTACCCGATCACTATTATCGGGAATTGTACCAAAAATTACAGGGGCTTACGCAGGGAAATCATAGTGTTGATGAATACTATAAGGAGATGGAAGTGGCCATGATTCGGGCCAAGGTTGATGAAAATAGAGAAGCAACCATGGCGCGATTCTTGAGTGGGTTAAACCGAAAAATTGCCAACGCGGTTGAATTGCAACCATATGTTGAGATTGAAGATATGGTGCACACAGCAATTAAAATAGAAAGGCAGCTCAAGCGGAGGGGTGGTTTCAAGCCAAACCAAAGTTCTTATTCTACTCCATGGAAACAAAGTCCGTGGAAGAAGGATGACAAAGCAACCACTCCGAAACCGAAAGTTGATTCAAAATTAGAAGTTCCTAGTGGAGGCCAAGCTAAGACAGCCCCTAACACCACTAATACCCCTACTACCTGAAACAGGGACATTATATGTTAGAAGTGTCAAGGGAGAGGCCATGTTTTCACTCAATGCCCGAATAAGAGAGTAATGATGCTTCTGGATAATGGGGAATATGAGACGGATGAAGAAAGCGCTAAAGCTATGCCACCTTTGGAGGATGTTGAAGAAGAGGAGAGCACCATCCAGGGTGAGTTATTAGTTGCAAGAAGAGCGCTTAGCACGCAAGCAAAGGAGGATGAGGAGCAACGCGAGAATATTTTCCACACTAGGTGCCTAGTGCTAGGCAAGGTGTGTAGTTTGGTGATAGACGGAGGAAGTTGCACTAATGTGGCTAGCACGACGATGGTGGAGAAGCTAGCATTGCACACGACTAAGCACCCGAGGCCTTACAAGCTGCAGTGGTTGAATGATAGCGGTGAAGTGAGGGTAAACAAGCAGGTTTTTGTGCCCTTTAGCATTGGTAGGTACGAGGACCAAGTGCTTTGTGATGTGGTTCCCATGCAAGCTGGCCATATGTTGTTGGGAAGACCATGCAATATGATAGAAGAGTTAAACATGATGGCTTCACCAATAAATATTCATTTGAGATGAACAAGAGAACAATCATTCTTGCGCCTTTACCGCCACAGCAAGCCTATGCCGATCAGTTGAAGTTGCAAAGTGAGGAGGAGCAACGGAGAGCTGAAAAGAAAAAGAGAGATAGTGGTGAGGAAAAGAAAGAGACTAGAGTGGAAAAACCAGTGACTATTAAGAGCAAGTTTGAGAGGAGGCAAAATAATTTTTATGCGAGAGCTAGTGAAGTGAAAAGAGCGATGCTTTGTAATCAGCTTCTTGTACTTGTATACAAAGAAGCGCTTTTGCATACTAACGAGCTAAATTCTTCTTTTCCTAGTGTTATTGTCTCTTTGTTGCAGGATTTTGGTGACGTCTTCCCGGAGGATACGCCAAGCGGTTTACCACCCATCCGAGGAATAGAACACCTAATTGATTTTGTACCCGGAGCATCCATTCCAAACCGGCCAGCCTATAGGAGTAATCCGGAGGAAACGAAGGAACTTCAAAGGCAAGTTACGGAGCTGTTGGAGAAAGGGTATGTGAGAGAGAGTATGAGCCCATGTGCGGTGCCAGTTTTGCTAGTGCCGAAGAAGGATGGAACATGGAGAATGTGCGTGGACTGCCGAGCCATAAATAATATCACAGTAAAATATCGTCACCCCATTCCACATTTAGATGATATGCTTGATGAGTTGCATAGGTCTAGTATATTCTCTAAAATTGATTTGAAAAGTGGATATCATCAAATTAGGATGAAAGAAGGAGATGAATGGAAAACAACCTTTAAAACAAAATATGGTTTATATGAATGGTTAGTTATGCCTTTTGGTTTGACTAATGCACCTAGCACTTTCATGAGATTAATGAACCATGTTTTGAGACCTTTTATAGGCAGATTTGTTGTAGTCTATTTTGATGATATTCTTATCTATAGCAAGAGTCTAGATGACCACGTAATTCAATTAAAATCTGTTTTGGATGTCTTGCGAAAGGAGAAGTTATATGCTAACCTGAAAAAGTGCACTTTTTGCACGGATAAGCTTGTATTTATTGGTTTTGTTGTAAGTGTACAAGGGATTTAGGTTGATAAAGAAAAGGTGAAGGCTATTCAAGAATGGCAAAGTCCTACAAGTGTAGGGCAAGTGCGGAGTTTCCATGGACTTGCTAGTTTCTATGGGCGGTTCGTGAAAGACTTTTGTACTATTGCGGCGCCATTGACTGAAGTGATCAAAAAGAATGTGGGATTCAAATGGGGAGAGGAGCAAGAGAAGGCATTCGAATTACTAAAAAGCAAGCTAAGTAACGCCCCTTTGTTATCTTTACCTAATTTTGCAAAGACTTTTGAAATTGAATGCGATGCTTCAGGAAATGGAATTGGTGCTGTTCTTATGCAGGAAGGAAGACCAATAGCATACTTTAGTGAGAAGCTAGGTGGAGCGACCTTAAATTACCCTACCTACGACAAGGAGCTTTATGCGTTGGTGAGAGCATTGGATACCTGGCAGCACTATCTTTGGCCAAAGGAGTTCGTGATTCACACGGATCATGAATCATTAAAGAACTTGAAGGGGCAGCAAAAGCTAAACAAGCGCCATGCTAAGTGGGTGAAGTTCATAGAGACTTTCCCATATGTGATCAAATACAAGCAAGGTGAAGAGAATGTTGTAGCGGATGCTTTATCACGCAGGTATGCTTTAATTGCTACTTTAGATGCTAAATTGCTTGGGTTTGAATACATCAAGGATTTGTATTGTGATGATGCTGATTTTAGAGATATATTCAATGCATGTGAAAATTTGGCATTTGATAAGTACTTTAGGCATGATGGATTTCTAATGCGTGAAAACAAACTTTGTGTGCCTAAATGTTCATTGCGTGAGTTGCTTGTGAAAGAAGCGCATGGTGGGAGTTTAATGGGACACTTTGGTATAGCTAAGACTTTAGGAGTATTGCAAGAACACTTCTTTTGGCCTCACATGAAAAGAGATGTTGAAAGAATGTGTGAGAGATGTGTTACTTGTAAGAAGGCAAAGTCTAAGTTAAACCCCCATGGTTTATATACTCCATTACCCATTCCTAGTGACCCTTGGGTTGATATTTCTATGGATTTTGTGTTGGGTTTGCCTAGGACTAAACATGGGAATGATTATGTTTTCATGGTGGTTGATAGATTTTCTAAAATGGCTCATTTCATTTCCTGTCATAAAACTGATGATGCACCACGAATTGCTAATTTGTTATGAAAAGAAATTGTGCGTTTGCATGGCATGCCTAAAACAATAGTTTCTGATAGGGATGCAAAGTTTTTGAGCTACTTTTGGAAGACTTTATGGGGAAAGTTGGGTACTAAATTATTGTTTTCTACTACATGTCACCCCCAAACTGATGGTCAAACGGAAGTAGTAAACATAACTTTATCCACTTTGTTGCGTGCCATAATTAAGAAGAACTTGAAAGAGTGGGAAGAATGTTTGCCTCATGTAGAGTTTGCATATAATCGATCTGTTCATTCTGCACCTAAGTTTTCTCCTTTCGAGATTGTGTATGGTTTTAATCCGTTGGCTCCTTTGGATTTATTACCATTACCTGTTGAGCATGCTAACCTAGATGGCAGGAAGAAAGATGAGTTTGTTAGACAGATTCATGAGAAGGCAAGGCAAAACATTGAGAGAAGAACCGAGCAATATGTGCAACAAGCCAACAAAGGAAGGAAGAAGATGGTTTTCGAAACAAGAGATTGGGTTTGGTTGCACTTGAGGAAGGAACGTTTTCCAGTTCAACGGCATTTTAAGCTTTTACCGAGAGGAGATGGACCGTTTCAAGTTGTGCAAAGGATCAATGACAATGCATATAAACTTGATCTACCAGGTGAGAATAATGTAAGTGCTACATTTAATGTCGCTGACCTAAGTCCGTTTAGTACAGGTGACAAATTGAGGACAATTCCTTTTCAAGAGGAGGGGAATGATGAGCCTGAGGATAGCACAAGAGCTGGATCATGGAGTGAAGACTATGCAGATCCCATCCGGGTTCCAAGTGGTCCAATCACCCGAGCTAGAGCCAAGAAGATCAAGGAAGCACTCATGATCGTGGTCCAAGAGTTGATGAATAAAGCTGGAGCTTGGAAAAGTATTCATGGAGATGGAGAACAAGAATGTAGAATAATGCTTAGCCAAGAAGACGTAGAATAATTAGGGCGTTTTATTATTGTTTTTATTTATTTGCAGCCCAAGGATTATGTATAATTAGTATTTAGAGTGATGGGCCTGCTAAGAGTGTTTTTGGGCTTATCTAGAGTGTTCCATTATTTTTGTTGCCTTAGAATTGGGCTTGTTTTTGTTATTTTCGTTTTTAGGGTTTCCCTAGGGTTTGATTAGTGTTTGCTTATTCTCCTCCTATTTAAAGGAGGCAACTCTAAGGTTTTGAGGTAGCCTTGTTTTATTAATACGAATTTGAGTGTGTGTTTTTCACCTCTTGTATTCTAAGAACGCACCGAACAGCCGGAATATTATTCTTGTTGTTCTTCGACTTATCAATCAATTAACCCATCAATTGATTGTTTGTCTTCGACTATACCAAGGTTCATTCTCATTTTTAGGGATTGGGTCGAGGTTCCACATCCATCATCTTCGCGTGATTCCAAGGTTCTTACGTATTCAACGTCAAAGGTCGCGGATTCGTCATATCGGATAGAAATACAGTCGTGATTCACATCAATAACCCAAATTTTTAATTAAACGCTTCTATGAAAAATTAATTTATTATGTTGATTTATCTCCTTTTTTTTGTTTTTTTTGCCACATGGTATTCCCATACTTATATTGGGATGTGACTAATTCACCACATGGAATACTAATGGTCCTTTGCCATATGTACTTTTAGTAGCACTTCGAATGCAATTAAGTTGATTTATGTATAATTCATAGTTTTTGTTAAAAAAGATTAATAAACCTTTAGTAGTTAGATGGCAAAAACATCCAATAAGTTGCTTGAGCGCACTTTAAAATATATTTCATAATATTTTTTTGTTGCACCATGCCTAATTAATGGCACGAACATATCCTAATTTGATTTGAAATAATGTTTTAATGAAATTTATATATATATATATATATATATATATGTACTAAGTTTTATAAAAAAATTCATTGATTAACCTCATGAATTAGATCCATTGAAAAAGCCTAAATACAAGGTGTAATGAAGAGTTACCAAGTCGATTAAAACCTAACTTCTCTTATTTCTCTCATTCTCTCTTCTTGTTGCAGTTTATTTCGTTTGCTTTGCAAAATAAACCATTGTATGTTTTTCACTTTTTTCTTTTCACCAAAAGAACCATTGCATGCTTTTCACCTATGAAACATGGACATTGACACGAGACACGTACATGACATAACACGAATACGCTAATACTTCAAATTTGAAAAATTAATATACGTGCACATTGAGGGATATGGAAATAAATATCTATTTATTTACATGTAAATTAAAAATAAATATATATTATACATATGAAATGTAGAATTTATAGTAAAATAACGCATAATTAGATATATGTATGTTATTGTGGATGGCTAAAAGTCAACCAAAGCCAAATTGAAGATAATTAGTCCAGTTTGAATGTTTGGCAACCAGAAAATATGAGGGATGAAGATAAACAATATTAACCAGTAATGGACACTAAGTGGAAATAGAAGGAAGACCATATTTGTTTATGGATAGGTTCCTTCAGTAGCTTTAATTCCTAATCCGGAAGTACATCATCCCTTGTATGTGTTGAGTATATTTGTTAGGTTTATATTTTTAGTTGGCTTGATTCCGATGCCAAGAATACTTTCCGTTGTAATTGTTTGAGTCAAATTGAAGATTTAAAGATGCGACAATTAACGGAAGCTCGCCGAACTTACCGGATGCATCGCACATAATTCAAGACCTAAGGCAAGGTGGTTTTATGGTTTAATTCTAAATAAAAGTGGTGTTTGAGCTTAAAATTCGAAATTAAAAGATTTTGAGTCAAATATTTTTTTAAGTATTTTTACTGACTTTTGCCGTAATCCGAAAAAACCCAATCGACATAAATTATTGAGAAAACTTATTTTTTTCATGTCTAACATGTTTCATAAAGTTGCCTCTGAAATTTGAGTCGAATCGGAGATCAAACGGATTAAATAAAATTAAAAGATTTATTTTAATTAAAATAAATGATTTTATAAAATAAATAAACAAAAAGAAAGTTTGAAAAAGTCAAAAGATTTTTTTTACAAATCCAAAAGCGACGTGCCTTTCTTTTGTTTTAATGGACGAAGAGTTTTCCACGGAATTGCTTTTCCTCAATTTTGGATCGGTCCACACTTTTTCGAACTGTACCAGTCTGGCACTAATTTCTGGAGCACAATTTTTTATTGCAAAAATTCTTTTTTTTATATTTTTAACCTATTCCAAAAAGGGTTTTGACTTTATATTTTTCCTATAAATATAACCATTGGTTTGGGTCAAAAATACATGATTCTAGAGAGTTTTTTTTAGAGAGAAAATATTCAAACACTATAATCAATTTTTGAGAGTTTTGAAACACCACCTAGATTTTGTTTACATGCCATAAGAGATCCTATTGTTCTTCAATTTTAAGAATTAGGGTTCCAAACATTCACGATCTTGCGAGAGTGTCTTCGGTTGCGATTAGAGCAGTGGCTGACACACGATAAGGGAGATCCCAGACAGGGGGTGAAGGATTGTGATAAAGTCCGTAAAAGGAGGCGACAGATAAGCGGAAAAAGTGGGAAGCGCTACTCCAAGCCAGCTGCGGTTGGATTCTACGTTTAAGGAATTGACACGACTGTTTCATAAAATATGGGGAAGCAATTTTTGTAAGTCATCGAGTCTGTAATTCTATTTTGATTATAGTGAAGCACTGTCAGTTAGTCCCGAGGATTAGTCCTATGCAAGTAGGGATACCTCATAAATTCCTAATGTTGTGTGGTTGCTTTTTGTGTGATTACTTGATATAATTGTTAGACAACACAACACAGGTGTCGATGGTAAAATTGATTTGACCTACGGGTTTGATTCTACTTATCAAATTTCAAATTATTTTTGATAAAAACCCTAAAACTTAACTTAGGCAATACGATCCCTGAATTTTTCATCAATTGGTATTAGATGAGCTTTCCTTAATTTGCTAGGAATTGCATCTAAGTGGATTTGTGTCTATTTATTGCTGCTTGATTTATTTGATTTGCTTTGCTAATTGATTTATTTTCTATGGCAATCAAAATTGATTCGTCTAAGTCCAAGGTTCCTACGCTTAATGGGTCTAATTATAACTATTGGAAAATTAGTATGACTATTTATTTACAATCTTTAAACGAACGAATTTGGTAAACTGTTTTAGACGGTTATAGTAGACCCACTATGAATGTTGATGGGAACAATGGACCTAAACCAATAGCTTTATGGACTGCTAAGGAATTAAAATCAACTAAGTTTAATTCTCAATGTCTTAATGCAATCATGGCTCATGTTTCTGAGGAAAAATTCAAAAAGATTTCAAAATGTACTACTTCCAAACAAGCCTGGGATATTTTGACTGTAATTTTTTAAGGATCTTCAACTATGAAAAGTTCTAAAATTGAAAGACTTATGACAAATTTTAAAACTATAACGATGAAAGAAGATGAGTCCTTTGATACGTTTTATAGTAAGCTCAAAGATATAGTGTAATCTCTCTACAACCTTCCTGAAATAATTTATGAACCCCGCGTTGTAAAGAAAATCCTACAGTCTTTGCCTGGTAGGTTCCTCCCAAAATTACTGCCATTGAAGAAAGCAAGGATTTGGATTCCTTAACATAAAATGAATTAATTGGCTCTCTTTAAACTTTTAAATCTAATTGGCTTTTAAAATACAAGATTCAAAAGGACAAAGCAGATCAAATCATTCATTTAGAGCTAAAGATGGAAACATAGCTAAATCTAATGAATGTTATATTTTTAATTTTCAAGAGATAGCTAATTTTACGTGTAATTTCAATAAATTCATTAAGCAAAATCAGAAATGGGGTAATGGTGGTCAAAATTTTGGGAATTTGGGGAAAAGGAATTACGAGAATAAACTCCAATCAAGTGAGAATTGCTTTGAGTGTCAAGAAAGAGGTCATAAAGCTTTTGAATGCCCTATTAGGATTAGGAGATTAGAGATAAAGCTTGGCAAAAAGGGAATGCATGCCACACTTTGATGATGAGGAAAATCTGGATATTCAAAAGGAATCTCATGATTATTTAGCATTTGCTACAAAAGTTTTCTTAGAAGAATTGAACCAAGAGATTTTCAAGAATTCACTTTTTTATGACGAGGAAGACTTTCCAGATCTTCAATCGGCCTATGACGCTATTTTATTAGAATGTCTAAAACTTTTTGTGGAAAATTCAAAACTTATGTCCAAAAACATTTTTTTTTTAAAATGAGCTTATTGATTTGAAAAATGACAAAACAAGTTTTGACAATTCAAAGACCGAGAAGACTGAATTTTTAAAGAAAATTAGACAACTTAAAAGCGATAACGAAATTGTCTTAGTCTAATTAGTTTCTTAAAAAATTCAAATTTATAATATGAGGATAAAACAAATGACTAGAAGAACATGTTTGCAATCTAACTCAATAACTTGAAAACGCTTTAATAGTCAAAGTTGGGTTATAAACTAGTTCTAAGAAACTTGAATCAATGCTTTCCAATCAAAAGAGTGGAAATAACAAATAAGTACTTGGATTCTTACACTTTGATGCTAAAAAGCAAGCCAATACTGTCTTTATGAATGCCACTTCCCAAAATTCAAGTTTTTAAAGTGCTAATTCTTCAAAGTTAAAAACTTTCATTGATAGAACTCCTCAAATTTCAAAGAAAGTCAAGAACATCCAAACGGGAAAACAAATTTTTGCTCAAAAATCAGTTTCTACAAAAGTTTGTCATTCAGAAGTTCTTGAAGATTAAGTGATATCTTTTGATGTGTACAAACACACTCTCAGAACCCTTTTGGTGTGAGTACTACGAGAGGAAAGGCCACTTGAGAGAATTTTGTCGACAAGCTTTGAATTAAATGCTAAAGAGTGTTCCATTTCCAAAAATGAAACCTAAATCAAGAGAGAAACATAAGAAAAATAAGAGGGTTGGAGTTTTTAAAAAATAGGAACACAAAAAAGATAGGACTCCACATATTAGGAAAGTTTGGGTCCCAAAAGGGATCATTGCACCTACTTAGGTGATAGGGGGTTCGCCTAGCATGGAATTGGTTGGATGGATGGCTATGCTAGGTGCCTTTATTGCTTCGGTCGGTTTTAGCTCCTTGTATAGGTACCGAAGTAAAGTGAATTTTGATTTTGAATTTTTGATTGCGATATTGCCTGAATTCCTTGAAAAATTCATTACTTGAATGCATGTGATTGTAAATGTTTTCTATTCTGGTTATCTCTATATTTTCATAATTAAATACTTAATTTGGAGATATATGTACATAATGCTTTGACAATTCGATAACAAGTAGCATGTTATTTCAATCACATAAGAGTTTTTGTATATATCCCACACACTACAATGCACGATCTACATTGTTGCATGTTGAATAATCACATATGTTTAGGCTCTTGCTTTAAATTTGATATTTCAGAAGCTCTCATATACTGTTTATTTAGGGAGGTGGAGTCTAAAAAAATCATTGTGATTAATGTAGTAAGATTTTGGTGTAATTTTGAGAGAAAAATTAAAAGACAAGCATGTGAGAAAAAAATATTGAGGGGATAGAAAAGGGATACCATAGTGGAAGGAGAACCGAAAGCTACCAAAAAGGAAATAGCTAGCATCCACTAGGGGTGAAAGCCTCCGTCAAAAAGAAAAGAGAAGATGCTTGCATAAAAAATCACAATTTTGATGCAAATTGCATTTTTTTGACGTAAAAAAAAGATTGCTTCTGAGGGAGAAAGAAAATTAGTTGAAAAATAATGCATAGATGCTTTCTAAATTCTCTTGTACATGGATGCACGAGTATTTCAAAACTCATAATTATTCGATAGCACTTTGTATGATCCATATTCATAGCACAATGGGATATATACTTGTACTTTGTGTTGCTTGGCGTATATATGCTAAATTGATGATGAATTGTTATATGCATAGTGCATGTATCATGTTAATGGAAATCACAAGTTTTGAAATTTAATTAATATATTGCGGATTTAATACATGTTACATAGCAATGTATGTAAAGTATTTGTGCTAAAAATGAATTTAAGAAATTTTGCTCTCGAAACTCCAAACCAAATCCATGGAAAAGTTGGGAATTGGTGATGAAGGGGTTCTAAAGATTTAGCTAGAAGGTTTTGACATTAGTGGATATATTTGCTAACTAGAATCTCTTTGCTTGAACTTGATTTGCAATTTGTGTTAATTCATATTATTTGCTTTGGATAAATCTTGTTCTTTCTATACTTTGCTTCTTTCCATGCTCATTACTTTATATATTCTTATGACAAAAAGGGGGAGAGATAAAGGAGGAGAATGCATATGTGAGGGGGAGTAGTAAAGTAAGAATGTTTTGAGGGGGAGATATATATAATTTTTTTGCTTATTTGATTATTGTATCCCTTTACACCCTTGCTTCATTAAGTGTTTGTTGAACTTTGGTGTTTCAGGATTAACGAGTTGTTTTTTCAGCTTGCTTTTTTGCCTTATAAAGTGATACAGCCGACATCGAGACTTAAAGTAGGCATGTCTTTAAGTCTTGTTGTTGTGGACTAATTCGGCATATAGTCTATAATGAGATGCTATAGACATTGCGCCGAAAGTGTTTGTATTAGCTGTATGTATTTTTTCATTGGAATAGCCAAAGTTGGAGCTTGTTAGGTTTATATTTATAGTTGGCTTGATTCCGATGCCAATAACAATTTATGTTATAATTGTTTGAGTTGAATTGAAGATTTGAAAATGTGGTAATTAACGAAAGTTTGCTGAACTTATCGGATGCATCGCACATAATTCAGGACGTAAGGTAAGTTGGTTTTATGGTTTGATTAAAATATAGATGGTGTTTGAGTTTAAAATTCGAAATTAAAAAGCTTTTGAGTCAAATATATTTTTAAGTATTTTTACCGAGTTTTGCCGTAATCCGAAAAACTCCGGTCCACAAAAATTATTAAGGAAACTTATTTTTTTTCATATTTGACATGTTCCATAAAGTTGCCTTTAAAATTTGAGTTAAATCAGAGACCAAATGGATTAAATAAAACTAAAAGAGAAATAAAACTAAAAGATTTATTTTAATTAAAATAAAAGTAAAATTAAAATTAAAAGATGTTTTGTAATTAAAATAAATGATTTTATAAAATAAATAAACAAAAAGAAAGTTTTAAAAAGTCAAAAGATTCTTTTTACAAATCCAAAAGCCACGTGCCTTTCTTTTGTATTAAAGGACCAAGAGTTTTCCACATAATTGCTTTTCCTCAATTTGAGACCGGTCCACACTTTTTCGACCTATATCAATCCAGCACTAATTTCTAGATCACAATTTTTTATCATATTTTTTTTTTAATATTTTTAACCTATTCCAAAAAGGACTTTGACACTATATTTTCCTTATAAATATAACCATTGGTTTGGGTAAAAAATACATGATTCTAAACATCTTTTTAAGAGAGAAAATATTCAAACGCTAGAATCAATTTTTGAGAGTTTTGAAACAGCAACTAAGTTTTGTTTTCATGCCATATGAGATCTTATTGCTCTTCAATTTTAAGAACTAGAGTTTCAAACGTTCACGGTCCTGCGGAAGTTTCTTTCTTTGCGATTGGAGATTAGGTGAGCGAAGTGGCTGACACGCGATAAGGGAGATCGCAGACAGGGGGTGAAGGATTGTCATCAAGTGCGTAGAAGGAGGCGACGGGTAAGTTGAAAAAGCGGGAAGCGCTATTCCAAGTCAGCTGCAGTTGATTTTTACGTTCAAGGAATTGATAAGACTATTGTGTAAGTTGTGGGGAAGCAATTTTTGTAAGTCATTAAGTCTACAATTCCGTTTTGATCATAGTGAAGTATTGTCGATTAGTCCCGAAGATTAGTTCTACGCAAGTAGGGATACCTTGTAAATTCCTGGTGTTGTGTGATTACTTGATATAATTGTTAGACAACACAACACAGGTTTCGATAGTAAAATTGATTAGACATAGGGTTTAATTCCACTTATCAAATTTTAAATTATTTTTGATAAAAACCCTAAAATCAATCTAGGCAATATCATCCTCGAATTTTTCATAAATATTGACTTGAAAAATTGAAACGAACAACACAATTACAGTGAGTTATGTTTTTTGCTAGAGGAAAGAAAAGAATGTGTGGGAGTAAGTGTAAAGAGGATATAATTAATTATCTCTGGTAGTAGGTTTCCTGTTCTATTTATATGTATAGGATAGAATTATATTAGAGTTAATGAGATACACAAATGACCATAAAGGGTAAATTTTGCCACTACTTTAAGATAACAGCTCTCGCTAACCCTGTTCACACTTGCACATGTGTTTATTTCTCATTGCTCATCCTCTAGCTCAGCTATCTTTTGCTTGTTAATTTACTAGGATTGGTTGGTCTTTCTTGAATTCACACACATTGGTCAGCCAGCTATAATAGCCACATTGTGGTTAGCTGCACAAAAATATCTTGCTCGGCCATACAATCTCTCATTTGTAATGGAGATGGACCTAAGTATTTTGATTATGAATGAATCACAATACAAGATTTCCAAGGTGGGCCTTGATTAAAAGCACATGTACAATTTTTACCTCCCACACGTATATAAATTATTAAAATTGATGGTGCAAATTAGTAACCAAATTCACCTCGCCAACCACGAGCTGGCATCAATCAGACCTATCATAATAAGAGGAGCTCGGTGGAGCCCTGCTCGAGTACTATGGGGAGGTCGGAATTCCTCACGGCTTGGTATCTAGTCTAAGAATTTATTTTACATAGCAAATAATGGAGCTTGAATGCCAGAGCTCTGGAGCTCTCTCACCTAACGACCCTGCCAGAGTGGTTGATAAAGGCATGGGCGACTGCTGCCAACTTTGTCTAACGCCGCAGAACCCCCTCACCTTCATTAAATGCATACTAATTGTATTTAATGCACTGGAATTTATGGAGAAGCAAGGTCAGAGTTGGTGATGATCAGGGCATGTCTTTTGACCTGCTCGAGGGATTTTTCAACACGTTTTCCTCTTAGTCATATATATAGAAGAAACATTTACTTCTCTCAACCAGCTAACAACCTAAGAGAACTGGACAACATCCAAGAATTAACCAACAGCAAGAGAGAATACAACATTTAAATAGCTTATAGTGAGCAACCAAAAGAGATTGAGAAAAATATAATTATAGAGCATGTACCAGAGCTCCTAACAAAGAAAAGTTATAACTCGTGTAGCTCAAATATACTCTTATTGTAATCTGGTGAGGATAGAATAGCTAAAGAGATTTCATGAATTTGTAATGACCACTCAGTTATATCAATATAAAGCAAACTGTGCTCCTAGCACTATTCCACAGAGGAGAAATAACCCATATTTTCATATCAGGCCAACCTCATCTACACATCTTTGACTCTCATAGCTTGTTGTATTTATTATGTTAATCATTTGATTTAATCATTCGATTGTGTGGTCTAAACTACCCTTCTAATTTTACGCACCAACATTTTGGCCCCGTTTATGGGAAAGACACATTCTCAAGTCAGATACACTCATTTTTAAATAAAAAACACGTCCAAAAGACCACAATGTCTTCAGGATACACTAAACTAGATCCCTTGTTGGCCTTGTAAGAACAACAAGCTGCTCTCCTAATCCTGCCGCGAGTCCTAGCCAGAAAAATGCTTGAAGACAGACGCAAAGAATCTAGGGGGAGCCGCAGCAGGACCAGTGAGTTCGAATCTAATCGATCTAGCTCTAAGAGAGAGTCTTCCTTTGAAGAGGTCTCAGCTGCACATCCTCCCTAGCCGGTGAGAAACCCGCAGGTGAACATGATTGCAAGGGACGTTTTAAGATAGACTCTCGACATCAAAGCCAAAGCAAAAGAGCTCAACCTCCACTCCCTCCAGCTCGACAGCCTGAACGGGAAGAGGAAGCCAAACCACGAGGGTCCGTGTTCGATATGATATCTCACAAGAGATCTGTGGAAGAAGAGAAAAAAAGGCTTATGTCAAAGATGAAGGCTGATGAAGTCAATGGGCCATCTAAAAGGGAGCTCGGTTGCAGCTCTAGTAAAAGACTCCAAGTCTCCATGTGTAGAACACATATTGAGCTACCAGGTTCCAGAAAAGTTCAAGCTCCCCATATTAAAGTCATACGACAGAACCACTGAACCTGTAGACCACTGGCAGCAGTATGAGAATATAATAAGGCTCCAGAATGTTCCAGATGGTATCATATGCAGAGCTTTAATCACAACTTTGAAAGGGGTAGCCCGAATGTGGTGTAACAACTTGATCATTGGATCGATCAAAAGCTCATAAGAGCTCGGAACCAGGTTCATCTCCCATTTTCTTGGGACTCGAAAATAGTCCAAGCCTTCCACTTATTTCTTCACCATCAAACAGAGGTCGATAGAGAGTTTGAAAAAATATGCTTACCGGTTCAATTAGGAGAGCCTTACAATCACTTACCTTAATGAGGGAGTAATAGTGGCAGCCTTCAAGGAAGGGGTGAGCTCCCCTTACTGCTTAATGACTCTGGCAAAAATGGCTCCTAAAACCATGTCTGAACTCTTGGATGAGGTCAACAAGCATATTGGCATGGAAGAAGCTTTGCAAGGCAGTGATCAATTTGGTCTATTAGCTCTCCTACCCTCCTCCAAGCGCCAAAAGGGACAAAGTCCACCCCATGGCCAAGAAGGGCACGAAAGAATCTAACAAGTTCGAACCAGGCAGAGGCAGAGCTTGCCAGTTGTTCACTCCCTTGACAGCTCCCTTAGGCGAGGTCTACGCCCAATTGGGACTAGGGCAGGTCCTAGAGCCCCGAAAGATGAAGATTTAAAATAAAAAGAGGTATACGACAAAATACTACCGGTACAACAAAGATCATAGTTATGAGACTAATGACTGCTGGAAGTTGAAAGAGGAGATTGAGAAACTTATCTAGCAGGGGCTGCTCCATCAGTATGTGGGGTACAATAATGAGATATACATGATCAAGGGGGTTCGTCTTTCTCAGGCAATAGCAATGGGTCCAGAAAAGCCTAACATCAGGAAAGCCAAGGCTTCGAGCTCGGAGGCAGAGTTCCTTGGCTTCAGGCCTACCAAATTGGTGAAGTATGATGCACAGAGATCACCTTCACAGATAAAGATGTGAGCGGGGTAAAGTTCCCACCTGATGATCCTCTGGTGGTAATAGTTATGGTGGGCAATCACAATGTCCATCGAATCCTTATAGACATTAGGGCTACCTCAAACCTCAGTATTATAATGCTTTCAAAGTAATGGACCTCACTATCGAGCACCTGACCCAATCAGCGGGGATGCTGATCGATTTTTTTGGAGAAAATACTAAATCTCTGAGAACCATCAAGCTTGCTATAACTCTAGGAACAGCTCCGAAGCAGGTCACCACTATTCCAGAATTCCTCATACTGGACAAGGCTCCCCACTATAATGCTATCTTGGGGTAGGGCACTTCTAACTAGATCAGAGCCGCCATCTCGACTTGTAGCTTGACCATAAGGTCCCCAACCCCCACGGGGTCAGGAAGATCAAAGGAAACCAAGTGAAAGCCAAATACTTTCATTTTGGAGCTCTGAATGAAGTCAGGACCATATATATAGCTATTGGGGAATTGGTTAACACAGCAAGGCCCAATGATCAAGAAATGTGAGAGATTGATACTTTGGATCCTCGAGGAGAAAAAAAGCTCAGAGACAAGCCAGTTGACAGAGTATTGAAGATCAGTAATCAGTTCAGTATGGAAGTTAAAGAAAAGCTCTCCCAATGCCTATGAGGTAATGCTGATGTCTTTGCTTGGTCCCATGGTGACATAAAGGGGTTAAATCCAGAAATTAAGGTGTGCCGTCTCAATGCTGACCCAGCCTTTAAGCCTATAAGGTAGAAGAAGATAAACTTTACAGCAGAAAGGAACTTGGCTGCCAAAGAAGAGGTCTAGAAGCTTTTCCAAGCTGGTTTCATTTAGGAAGTCCACTACCCAAAGTGGCTTTCCAATGTGGTGCTTGTGAAAAAACACAGTGGGAAGTAAAGGATGTGTGTGGACTTTAAAGACCTCAATAAGGCTTGCCCAAATGACAATTTCCCACTCCCAAAGATTGATTAACTCGTTGGTACAACTACTGGCCATAAGATGCTGAACTTCATGGATGCTTACTTCGGCTATAATCAGGTCAAAATGGCTCCCAAAAAAGAAAAAATACCTCATTTATCAACAATGAGGGGACATGTTACTATAATTAATCACTATCATGTATATCAAGATGAAATCCCACCACATGGATCAACAAAGATGTATTTTAATTCATGTGTTAAGAGTTATTAAGTAAAACATGTAGTCCAAGTGGGTTTTTGTGTAAACGAAACATATAACTCCAAATCATAATCCTAATAAGCTATTTATAATATATACGGTCTATTTGAACCATCAATTTGATGAAGCTAACAAAACCCCATCATTCACACATAGACTCAGTTAGAATAGTTAGGGTTTCGTCAAGAACAATAGGTGAAATCATGGTGTATTAATAATACCAAGCCCTAAAAGCTCCACCAAGCTCCAATGGAGTTCAAGGAAGAAGATGATGAAGGAGGAGATGAAGTTTGTTGGATTAGCTCCTTGATTCTTGAATTAATTAAAGCAATCTCTCAAAACTTATAACCGCCGCCTTAATTTACAAGACAACACCCAAAATTTAGACTTGGAGGTTACTAACCCATCTTAGTTTGACTAAAATGGGTATATAAGTATATAAGAAAACAAGAAAATAAGGTAACATGCATACTACGTATAAGATTAAGCATAGAGTATATAGTTATGACATAACTTTCAACATCCATATAATAGTATACAAACTAACAGAGTAAAAGTAAAAACATATACAACTATTGGGCTAGCCGTGGCTTCCCGTGAACATGTACATATTACAAAAATGAGTTATATCAGAGATACTACTTCGTCCCTAATCCCGTCATCTTTTTGTCCTCATAGGACTCGTGAGTACCTATAATATTTTAAAGAAACAGGGTGAACTATACGCTTAGTAGGGGTGACAATAACAAAGATATTATATTCAAAACACATTTTGGATTTGAACCATATGTTTAATAAACAATGCATGCATCTGCCATTGCAAATTACCTCCCTTGTGTCAACCTTAGAGCCACGTAGCCAGAGTGTATCAATACTGGACTAGAGTTTAACATGGGTCTGACTGCCTGAGAGAATAATCCAATAGTGATCAACAACTGGCCCATCGGCCTCAGAGAATATCATAAGGTCATAACTAAGTTGGACCATAAGTCCACAAATAATATCATAAGAACATAATCATCAGTGCCTTACAATTATATAGATTTTCGGGCTACTCACTGCTGGCTCTAGACAACCGAGGCTTTGCTGCCCCCGGGAGGATTAGGGATTTTCAACCCAAGGACACCAGGCCCTACTTATTTCCATACCGGTACGCACAAATTAACCCATAATCCTTTCATCATCGAACGGCCACAATAGAATCATAACCGAATCAATATCAAGATCATAATATATCTAGAATAACATAATGAGCTCATCAAGCTTCCATCATCATGAATAAGAGATATATGCCCAATAGAATGGGCCATAAGAATAATCCGAATACGCCAAAAGATCTCCAAGCATTTGGTTGACACAATGATGATATGTACAGTATGCAAACATGCTATTTCATGAATACACCAAATAATTTATGCCATACACACTTTAACATACTTTACTTAATATCCCTTGGTGTATACGGTTCATTAACAAATTAGCTTCATTAATCAAATCATTCATCCATCCAAGAGATATCTCATATAATACGACAAAGCTTTATACCAAATGTGGATGGCATATCTTGCCTCAAATCATGCATTTATAACTATAAAAGTCATAGAACATCATAGGTTTCCTTTCACATAAATTTTTAAACTAAAATGAGTCAAATACGACAATTTATCAAGCTATGAAATCATTTTATCGAGTTTTGGAAGTAAGAGAACCCTTACCTCTTATTTATTGACCGTATAGAAGAAACAAAGATAAGAATCCAAGCTTCCTTCGAAGAAATCCCAAGAAGGAAGATGATGAATAGTGAAGAGAAGAGGATTTGGTTGATTTGATATTTAAATCTTCAATCGAGAGTGAAAATAAGTGAAAATCGCTTAAGAACCCTTCCTTTCTCTTTAGAAGTTTTTGAAAGTGTTTGGGTCGAAAAATAGGTGAAAAAGAAAAACGCACTTAAAACGAGTTAAGTCGGTGCATTGTTGCTGATGGCAGACTGGTATGCTGAAAATGGAGTACCGGTCTGCAACACAGATTTTTCAAAATTTTTAAACGCCAGACCGGTATGCCTAAAACCCCATACCAGTCAGCAGCCATACTTTTTCCCAAAACTTACACGACGGACCGGTATTTCAAAAACCCAATACCGGTCCGCTGGCAAACTTTCTGCCTTGCTACCTTGTTTTTGTTTTGACCATAACTTCTTGTGAACTCCGATTGAGATGATCTTTACATCCTTGGAAATGTAATTCAAAAATCTACAATTTTTGGAGGAAGCTTTTCTCCAAATTATAGATAGAAAATTTTCAAAAATATAAATTCCACACCATATCTATTTAAAACAACATAGTTAACATTAACATAAATACAGAATGTTACAAAACCCCTCAAGATCCACCACCAAACAAGCTCTCAAGTTCTTGTGCTCAAATGGGGGTGTAAAAGGTGTTAAAAGGTGAATTTCAGGTCAAAATTGGTCAATTCTTGCTGCGATGCAAAGATGGATCGATCCTAGGCTTCATTTAGATCGTTCTAGATACAAAGAATAAATGTTCTAGACAATCTGGATTGATCCGGGTAAGGCTGGATTGATCTAGGTAACAGCTGAAATTTTACCCAACTTTGTGAGCCCAAAATGAACCTATAAATGGTTGAATCTCAACTCAGGCCAAACACGAAAGTTATAGAGGAGAAACAAATGAAGACGTGGCCAAAAATGGGGAGTCATTCGGATATCAAATGAAGAAGTCATGGCCTCTCAAAGTTGGCCAAAAATCAACTTTTGCAAAAGGTTCAAAACGCGCGATTAACTTTCCGTTTCATATTCGGGCCACTCGAATAATGAAACAAGTGTTCACACAAACTTGACATAGCTAATATGACATTCTAGAAATGTCAGGTCAAATATTAAGGGTTTGGAACCCATTGTTCACTCCCTAACGGAGATTCAGCCTTAACTTGGCTTAAGAGAATAATTTCCATAGAGATGGGGTACGAGGTATTACAATCTCCCCTCCTTAAGAAATTTCGTCCTCGAAATTTACATGGGAATGTTGATAACAAGAGAAAATATTAAATCACACTAATTTTCTCTTCCTTAAGAGAATTTCCACTATCTAGAAATAAAAACCATAATTACGGAGGATTGGTTAATATCCTCTTTTCTTAAAAATGAACAATGGGTGGACTCCTCAGCACACATGGTCTTTTAAGTATAGTCCTGATGCAAATTTTTCGGTTCCTAAAGAATGTCAAGCAATTGAGGTGCAAATTTTAAAAGATCTAACAAATATTCATGTAATGTTCTAGACTAAATGTAATTAATTTTCAACATGCACTTCACATGTCATGGTGTTCACTTCACCAAGAATTTACTTCACATACAGTTTTCTAAATTGGATAGGGTGTGACTCTCTTTCACAGCTCTATATGGCCGATGATTCATCTTTAACCATATAAGTCAAAGAAATGAAGGGGTTACCAACGTTGAACCATGAGGACAGAGTCTTGAGTACCGAATTTGGCATTCGGATTACACTTCAGCCTTCTCACATGGTGAATCAATCAATTGAGGATTCAAGTTAGAAAGTCATCGACGAGAAAATAGAGAAACTACCCTAATTGCAAAAATAACTAAGTTCCATAGGCTTGGTGAAATCGACTCTTAAGGTTCGCTTAGGCTAATTTTGTTTATTTAGGATGCAAGGCGATTACGTTTGCAGATGTATTTTTTTTAGGGAACCTAAATGAAACATTTGAATCAAAGAATTTCAGTTATGGACAAAATTGAGATTCCCTATCTCGTGTAGAACACCCGTAATCAAATATAGAATTGTCCAGATCTTGAGTAAAGGAAAACGATATGTTGATAATTCATAAAAACGACATGACAACTCTAGGCTCCCAATTTCTCACATACAGTCATGTACCCATTACGAAGTTTTTGGATCATGTCAGATATGGCCAATCCAAGTTATATGGCTATGTCCAACACTATGTTGTTATCAAACGTAGTGAACTGGATTTGTTATTCATAAAAACTCAATAGAACTCGAACTTGACCAACACAACACTAAGTAAAATATCTAATTAAAATCCTAAGGTTTTGGTTATAGGCTAAGAAGAACATCATAGTACGTCACTATGCCAAATAAAAAAGAAAGAAGAAATGGGAGATTTGGTCTTCGCCTTTTGCTCATAACAAGCGAAGTAGGTTGTGTATGTTAGACATGCCATTCCTTTATTTTAATCTTCAAAAGGGATATTTGTCCTATATATATATATCCAATGGGTGCAATTCATGTAAGATGCAAGGTTAAGGTGAGTAGAAGCATTATCTTGAATTCGTTAACCACAACCTCAATGAGTTTAGACAAAGAGTTTAGAGGAGACAAGAACTGCTTTTGGAAATTGAATGTTACTCCCTTCCTTAGAGAATTGGTCAATAACTTGTATTAATCAGATAGTCCGAACATAGAGTACCCCTATGGTCTTTACAACATTTTTAGAAAAAAGCCATAGAATCACATATGAATCATGATGTTGGTGTATACACTTATAAGGTAGGGCACCCGATACTAAGAATTAAAATAGAAAAATATTGGCCGCTGCAATGAGGTTCTATCATTATCTTTATCCACATTTCTTAAAGAATAAATATACAAGCAGGAGGAGGGTGATAACCCTACCAACTTCTCCCCAATAAAACTAATGCATAAACGCAAACTTTAGGGATCAGTTAATGGTCATTGTTAGGCTTAAATAGGTCATGTTGATTACACACAAAAGAAATTTTAAGTCGAATCTACTACTTCGTTAACTGAAGAGTTGAATCAAATATGGATTTAGCAAGTATTGCCCTTCTGCTATGCACTCTAATACATTCTCCCTCAGCCGGAATAAGTGGAAACTAGACCCCAAACGGGTACGGGGTTTGTTCCCTATCGTAGTGTGGAATAAGACAAATGCGCGTCTCACTTACTATTAATCTACCAAAGGAATTCCACCAAAAACTCCTTACTTCTATTCTTATGAACCACATACATCTTGGATATATAAAGGGAAAGACATATTAAGAAGATTTAAGTTTTCTCTTAGTCCAGCTCTAAATGTTCGGACACGCCACAAGATTCTGATCATTCTCATCAACACACAGGCTAACATATGGGGACCTTAATAGTTTTACAACAGTGAACACGTGCTCAAGGATCGAATCTCTCACTATTTACAGCAATTTCCACACATTTGGTTTCTTTACCTCTTAACATCTTTCAAAATGGGACCCGTTGTGAACATCCCAATCCACGACTCTTGTGTGAATATTGGTTTTCTCATAAAACGAGCATATAGCATCTAGTCCTGAGTCATCATGCATATAGAAGACTAATAGGAAAGACTCCAATTCCGGACCCGTTGGGAGTCTGATATGACCATTGTTGCCTCTTCGCTTACTAGGAAATTTGAGTTTTTTTGAATGTTTTTGTGCTTTTTTGTTAACCAACCGCAGCCACCAACCGTACGGTTGGCACCTAGCCGCAGCCCCCAACCACAGCCCCTAGCCGCATGCCCCAACCGCACCCCCTGCGGCCGGCCTCTTTTGGAGCATTTTCAGCAAACATTTCCCTATAAATAGGACCCTTAGGGTCTCACTTGGGATCATCAACACTCACTAATATTTTTAGTAAAGTGAAGTTCTATCAAAATTATTAGAGAAGCTTTTCTTTTAGAGAATTTCTAGAGAGAGAAAGTTAGTGAGAGAAGATTTTAGAGAGAGAAAGTTCTAGAGAGAGAAGGCAATCAAGGCAAGGTTCTCATTTCTTCTTCAAGCGCATCAGGTACGTCTTTTTACAACCTTTCTAAATTTCAATACCAATTTTAATACAAAAAATTAGATAACTTGCAATGAAGTTCATTGTTTTCAAAACCAATATTTTCTAAGTTTTACAAGAAAACTAAAATCTTTTTTGACACGTTTTAAAAACAAACAAAAACACAAAAATAGTTTCCAAACAAGTGAAACTAGGAGACTTTGATTCATTCTCCGAATGAATACGTAGGCGCTCGCAAAGCTCGAGTCTGATTTCAAAATATCATTTTAAATCAAATTCACTCGAAAGGATTATTCTAAAAAACTATTCAAACTACTTGCAAGATATCTAAAATAGGAATTAAATACATGATCCATTAAGAGACCGAAAGGGCGAATTGGGTGCCTAACACCTTCCCAATTCATAACGTAGTTCCCGAACCCTAACAAAACAATTGTTCAATGAACCACTTGTTTTAAACGTATGAAAGGTAGTTTGTTCCCAAATTATCCTTCATATGATCTTTTGTTTGTTTTCCTGTAAAACAAACTGGCGACTCTACAAAATACATTTTCCTTTAAAATAAGAAATCAAGAATGAGGATTCTCTTCTCTCGGGAGTCGGGGGTCCGGATTCTCACACCCGTCCATCAAGGTTACTCAAGTACCATTGTTCTACCAATCATGAGGATAGTCATGTATAAAGTCCATATATATATATGGCCGGTGCATTAGTTAGCACAATGACATCATTTAGTATTCAAAATGACCATAACTGATACGAAAAGCTGTTTTGAGACGTTCGTCTCACAGATGCATTATTGATGATAATTTGATCACAATTCAATCTTAGAAGATGGATAAGCACTCCAAAACTGATCAAGCAGATTATCTATGCGCGAAAGAGATACTTATCTTTGATCGTAACTAGATTGAGTTGACGATAATCAATATAGGGATGGATGGGTCTTGAGCTTGTTAAGCTCTATTTGAGTCAAATGATATGGCACTATATCGACTCAAGTAAATATTACTATCCCGAGATATCCCTATAAAAATGAGAGATTCTACCTTCTTCGGGTCCAAACCTAAACCTACAACATATGAAATAAACCTAAGAAAACGAGACATACCCACATTAAGTAAACCCTGAATATCAACTCTGCGAGATAAGATTACCCTTCGACATCGTATAGTCCTCCTGATCTGGTATTATAGTTGAATGAAGAGCTCAGCCACCTTAGCTTCCCTGGCATTGTGGCTAACTTAGGCGATAAGTAAAATAGTGTTATTGGGTTCGGAAACTCTCTTGCCATTGGCTCTTATTTAGAGTTAGATCCTCGTGCAATGATCAGGATGAACGGCATCAAAGTTTACTTGACTAACCGTTGCCGCTGTTTCCATCTTACTCACGCTAACCATTTCTGGTTCTTCTTTCTTCTCCCATCGGAGTTTGGACCATTCTTACTCCTATCTAACATATTTCCATAGTTATTTCTCCTCCTCTTACCCGCTAGTCCCATAAAATGGATGGTTTACTTAATGTTCCATCAAGCTTAAGATTTGCTTCCTCATAAGCTTTATAAAATGAAAGTTAGCAAAAGATATAGTATGACAATATTAAATGCGAATACCACAAAAAAAAATTCTTGCTTCTACTGATAAATAGTCCTTTTTCACGTACATGCTCAGCTCCACAAAACTGAGGCTAAAATCCCCGTTCGTCATTCTACATTGAATCAAGTTATAAAACACATATCTCTGATCTACCGTAAGCATTAGATACGCATCCATCACATGAGGACCTATTAAACTTAGTATACCTAGTAATTGCGTTAGGGCTATCATTGGACCCTTACTAGCGTAGTATAATACTCTCGAGTTTTAATAAAGCAAAACTAACCCACCTATGCTCAGGAACTTGAAAAAGCCTAAATTGGAAGTCGTTGTGAGAAAGCCACCCTTCAATAGCCTCTAGTTCAGCTAATCCGTTAAACTGTGGTGGTTGTGAGATTGGCTAAAATATAACCCAATAGCCCTTCTACTGCTACACTAGAAACTGAAACCAACTCCTTGAGCTTTCCCCAATTATCGATGTGACAGGATGGATAAGATCGATACATAATTGAATTCCCTAATCTACCCCACTATCGGCGAAGGAAAATGGAACTTATGCCTCTAATACTAACTTGCAATGCTCTGAATCCTGTTAAAATGACCTCTCCTCTGGGACCAAGTTCATTACGGGTGCCGTACGCCAACGGCGGGTTAACTAGACACAATCCCCATGTAAAACATAAAAATCCACAATCTAAATAATAAGAATATTTTTGTAATACCCCGTACTTTAATTTGTTTTAAATTGAAGTATCTTAGCTTATTTATACACATGCGAATGATCGTTTGGTGATTCGGGTGGTCCGAATCGATTTCAGTTGGTAAATAAGGAATTTTGGTTCTTTGCGATTTGTGAATTCTGGGTAACTTTGACCTATCGTAATTCCTTCGTTACTAGCGTTGTTTTCGGTGAATTTCTAGGAAATATTTATCCAAAATTTAGGAAAACTTCCTCTTAGAAAGTTATAGATCTTTGAATTACCTTTCCGTAGACATAAAGATCACCCAAATCTGAGTTTCGAGTAAGGAGTTAGGACCAAAATACAAATAGTGGTCAGTGTTGTGAAATCGGCTTTGGCTGAGATCTCCCAAGATCGATCTTGGGAGGGCCAAGATTGATCTTGGAGCCCTGGAGACGAATTTTCTAGAGTTTTAACCCCATTTTCTCACCATTTATCACTATAACACATCAAACTCGACCCAAGCTCACTCATATCAAGTAGAAGGCTCTAGAGAGAGATAGAGGTGGGTTCCTGAAGGATTCTCACTCATTTTTCAACACTAATCCAAGATAAAAGCTCAAAATCCTCCGAATCATCCTCCTAGTCACTATTCATCATCTTCTTTATGAGCTTTACTTGGGGAAAGGCCAAAAGCTTCACCTTTTCTCCTTCTTCTTCACTAATAAGTCGAGGTAGGGGTTTATATGCTCTTAAACTTGAAACTTTGGCATTGTTTTAAGAATATCATCATAGTTTCACCTCATTTGTCTTATTTATCTAAAGTATGGCCTATAACATGATGTTTTATGATTAATAAAGACCTAAAAGTGAGGTTTGGGGCAATAGATGATATGTACACTTGATAATATGATTTCATTTGATTAGAAATGGATGAGTTATACATGTATGTTAAATATGATGATTTTGCCTATTGATATCAATGATATATGATTAATTGGAGTATGAATTCATGTATTTAAGCAAGATATGCCATTTCAATGATTGCATATTATTGATTCATATGGATGTCCTTTGGGTGTGTATGTGTTGATTTGATAAGAAAAGGGTTTTATATACACTAAAGGATGTGGACATGATTTTGATAGAGTTTATATGGCATATGTAGTATCTACCTTACATTTGATGCATGAAGTGGAACAAGAAATGCCGCTTGAACTTTATATCTATGTAACATAGACTTGTAAGCGATGTTCCTTAGATATACATGCTTGGTTATATCCAAGTGGATTTGTAAATGGGTTATGTATGCACTGAGGAACATGAATACATGATGAATGAAGTTTAAGTGGCATGTGTTGTTTTTAGTTGTCATAAATAGCATGTATGTAACACCCTCGCCTTAATCTACAGGAAAACACCCATAATTAAGACCTGGAGTGCTACTAACCCATCTTAGATTGACTAAAATGGGTATATATGGAAATGCATAAAGAAATACAAACAGTAATATCATGCGTGTCAAACAACAAATTCATAATCATATTGATGATGTTTGTACTGCACACAAACATACAAGCATATACATATTCATGTTACATAACCAACTAAGTAACCCAAATGAATATACTACACTCCGGGCTAGCCGTGGCTTCCCGAGAGAACATATACATGACAAAAATGAGTCCATATCAAAGCTACTAACACGTCCCCAATCCCATTGCGTCCATGTCCTCTTTGGACTCCTGAATACCTGTATAGTTTTAGAAAAACGGGGTGAGCATATCGCCCAGTAGGGGCAAGTAAAAGGGAACAACTTTGAAAATATTTATTAATCCGTTACTTTAAACAAGGTAAACCTTTTCATAATACAATCCAAACATGATTTGTAACTTAGCATAATTTCACAAAACTATGCATGCTCATGCTATTGCAAGTTACCTCCCTCGTGTCAACCGTTACGTCGAATCACTGGAATATGAGTGAGTCAAGATAGCAAATGATATGAGTCTGCCTGTCCAAGACCATAGCCGGTTCTTATCAGGAATCATGACTGGATTGAATCATAAATGTAACAATAACCGTGGGCCTGACCGCCCCGCAAGAAGATCAATCCATGAACATTCATAACACTGGCCTGCTGCCCTCAAGAGACATAAGATCGAGATCATAACATGGCCTTT
Organism: Lonicera japonica; assembly: GCA_021464415.1. Taxonomy (NCBI): domain Eukaryota; kingdom Viridiplantae; phylum Streptophyta; class Magnoliopsida; order Dipsacales; family Caprifoliaceae; genus Lonicera; species Lonicera japonica. The sequence continues at coordinate 330,222 of JAKCWG010000736.1, read as the reverse complement.
CCGTCTTGGGTGAATGTTAATAGATAATAACAATTTGGACCACGATCCACCATATCACATCAACAGCTCATTTCCATATCAACCAAAATATTAGTGCCTTGCCGTTGTCTAGATTTTTGGACTGCTCACCGCTGGCCCTAGACAGCCGACGATTTGCTGACCCCCCGGAGGTTTAGGGCTTTTTAACCCAAGGGTACTAGTCCCTGCCTATTTTTCATACCGGCAAGCACTAACCATAATTATTCCCCTTCACTGACGGAAGGCCCAAACATAGATAATGATACTGTGGGCAACATCCCACCGTATAACATAGTCGAGAATATATCCCCATACGAATGAAGAACTCCCGAAGATAGATAATAATATGTTCAAGAATGCCTCAAGAGCATAGAAAGCCATCCATAACATGGATACGAGATATAGTTCTCCCAAGAGATAATTATCACACCATATGTCATAAGGAGGCTCCGAACTCGCCACGAGATCACCAAGATGCCAGGTTGACACAATAATGATGCATAGCGTGCAATGCATGCTCTAAATATGAACTAGAAACAACCTATGCCACTTAAACTCCATTCATCATGTATCCATGTTCCTCAATGCATACATAACCCATTTACAAATCCACTTGGATTCAACCAAGCGTATATGTCTAAGGAACATCGTTTATAAGTCTATATAACATAGATGTCAAGTTCAAGTGGCATATCTTGTTTCAACTCATGCATCATAAATACAATAGAAACCACATATGCCATATAAACTCTAACCAGTTGACGTCTATATTCTTTGGTGTATACGAAATCCTTTACTAGTTATTTTCTTATCAAACCAACACATATACATCCAAAGAACATCCGTATGAAGCGTTGATATGTGAATATAGAGCTTAGACAGCATATCTTGCTTCATGTATTCATAACTCAAATATTCATGAATCAACTATTTTAACTAACAAATCCTCAATTATGTTTCACATCACCCATTTATATCATGTATAAGTTATTTAAACCACCGATTTCAATAATCGAACAAGAATCCAACATATGTATATAAACTCATTTGAAAACATATAAACAAGTTTATTAAATTTAAAAAACCAAGGAAATCCCCCTACCTTAAGTTTGTAGACCAAAAGAAGGAAGAAGGATGTAAACCGAAACCCCGTTTGGTGAAATACTCGAGCTCTCGTGTCACCATGTCCTTAGGCTAGCAAAACCCACGAATCAATGATGTATAAACCCCAACTCGCGTAGCCAAAGCTTATACTTGAGCTTTTATAGAAGAAAATCAAGGTAGAAGATCATGAATAGTACCTTAAAGGTGGTTTGAATGATTTCAAGCTTGAATCTTCGATCGAGGATGAAGTGTTTGAGTCGAAGTTGGGTTAAAAATGACCAAAAATGGCTTAAAAACGTGTTTAAGTCAGTGAAAATAGTTAACTGGTGGACCGGTATGCCAAATACCGAATACTGGACTGCAGAGCACAAATTTTTCAAAAATTTGGTGCCGGACCGGTATGCCAAAAATGCCATACCGGTCCACGCTTTAATTTTTGGGCCCTGGAGCACTGTTTTTGTTTTGGCCATAACTTTTCGCTTGGAACTCCAATTGGGGTGATCTTTATGTCCACGGAAAGGTATTTCAAAGATATACAACTTTATAAGAGGAAGTTTTCCCAAATTATGGATGAATGTTTCCAAAATATTCACCGAAAACAGCGCTCTGCCAAAGCACTACCGAATGACCAAAATTTTGCAAGGGGCCTACTTTGCGCCCTGTTTTGACCCACGAGGAGTGTGAATTGGAATTTTTCCAAAACACAAAAGTTATAGAATGATACAAATACTATACACCATTATAAACAGAATCTTGGTCGGATAAACAGTGAAGAAATTTTGATAGCTCAAAGTTAGCTAAAATTAATGAATTGCGAAGAGCCAAAACTTCTTATTTATGAACCGAAATTGATTCGGATCACCTGAATCACCAAATGATCACTCACATGAGTATAAAAGAGTTAATACAATATAAATAACATAAACATAAACATAGGGTGTTACGATGTATGCATGTTGTGCATCACTATTGTGTCAACCGCAATCTTGAAGATTCTTTGGCAAGCTCGAGTTCCCTTATGGCCTATCGAATGGGCGTAGATCTCTTATCATGATGCTGAGAGCTTATTTATATATATATATATCTATTCGGAGGTTACATGTTATGGTAATTCGTGAAAGCTTCATTTTTATCTTGATATCGTCTTATCGGATATGATTGGTTGATTAATCTCTTGGAAATGATTGTACTTGATCGTGGATGACCAAGGGTGATGTGAATATCTGTTTTCATAGTGCTTGCCAAGATGGGAAAAATAGGCAGGGCCCGGTGCCCCTGGGTTGAAAAGCCCTAAACCCCTAGGGGAACAATGTTTAGCTGCCTATAAGCCACCGGTGTGCAGCTCGGGAACCTAGAAAAATTGGCAAGGCACTATGATTTTGTTGTTATCGATGTTTATATGGGATCGGGATGATTGATCCCAGGGCTATTGCTATCTATATTCATATGGGATCGGGACAATTGATCCCAGGGTATCAGCTTGATGATTCGACATCTCGGTGGTTTGAGAATATACTTATAGCTCAGGCTCTCTACGGTTGACACGAGAGGTAAACTGCATCAGCACGTGCATGCGAAGTCAATTGATGAACATGGTTCTTGTTGATATTATTGAATTACACGTGGTTTGAAAGATCTGTTTATAAACCTGTTTTTTTTAATATATATCCTTCACCCGCCCCCCCAACTGAGCTCTGAGCTCACCCCGTGTTTCATTTACAATTAAAGGTACACAGGGGCAAATGATGGTAACGGGACTACGGGTTCAGGAACGAAATATATGGCTATGATATAGATTCATTTTTGTTATGTATATGTTATCCCAAGAAGACACGGCTAGCCCAAAGTGTTATCTACTGACTTGCGCATGCTTAGTTTGGTTTTGTATATCGGTTACATGTATGCATGATTATGTACAGTACTATTTTCTTCTATCTTCCTGATTGACATGTGTGATATTTACCGTTTGAATTTCTTTATGTATTTATATATATACCCATTTTAGTCAATCTAAGATCAATTATTAGCACTCCAGGTCTTAATTACGGGTGTTGTCCTGTATATTAAGGCGGGGGTGTTACAATTTTCCATTCCACAAAATCTGTCCACAAAAGAAAGAGAAATACTACAATTCAACAGCTAGCCTCCAACGAGGTCCCAAGTACAAAATTTTCAATCTCCACTATGTATACAATATATATAAGTTCTAGCACAAGTGTAACGCATAAATCATTAATGAAACTTGAAGAACAAAGGTCCTTCTATCGTGAAGGACCTATAACTAGTTTGAGGTATAGAGACATTCTTCAAAGTTGCATCCTCACTCTCCCCTTTCCTAGAAGAACATGCAAAAGCAACTGGGTGAAAAATAAATGGAGTGAATCAAACGGACTCAGTGGGAACCATATATAATAAATTTAAGGAGAAAACACTTCTTTTTCTTTTAGAAACGTTAAGAGTTATTTTAATGAGATAGAAATCCCATTTTAAATGAATCCTCATTTATAGATATAACATTCCTCATTTCAATTCATAGGTCTTGGATTTCCATTTTTTCGATAATCCCACTCCAATTCATAACCATTCGCAACGCATAATCTGAGTTGGTATCTCATCAATCACGCGACTATCCAGATGTCTAATAGGTTTGCACTTCATGGTCTTTCAACCACGCGGCAACAAGGCCTACACAATATTTTTCGTACATGGTTTCAGGTCTCTCACCCAGGGGTACTGTGTCCCATCTTATGGCCCCAATCTTTAGAGACCAACATGTAACCAATCTATGGATAACGCAATCCAACAATCATATTTTCGCATTTTGACTTTCATATGCATTTTCTTTTTCATAACTTGGCTAATATGGGTATTTAAAGTAAAAACATGTCTAACAAGCATAATCAATCATTATCATGTATATCAAGATAGAATCCTACCACATGGACCAACAAAGATGTATTTTAATTCATGTGTTAATAGTTATCCAATAAAACATGTAATTGAAGTACGTTTTTGTGTAAACGAAACATATAACTCCAAATCATAATCCTAATAAGTTATTTGTAACATATACAAGCTATTTGAACCATCAATTTGATGAAACCAACAAAACCCCATCATTCACACATAGACCCATTTTGAATAGTTAGGGTTTTGTCAAAAACAAGAGGTGAAATCATGGTGTATTAATAAGAAGTTTAAAAATATGTTTTAGTACTAGATTCCCACCTCTTTGTAACTAGAATTTCGAATTTGAAGGCTGGCTTGAGCTCTCTCCTCAAGAACACCAAGCCCTAGAAGTTCCACATGCTCCAATAGAGTATAAGGAAGAAAATGATGAAGGATGATATGCAATTTGTTGGATCAGCTCCTTGATTCTTGAATTAATTGAAGCAATCTCTCAAAACCCATCAAGATCCACCACTAAACAAGCTCTTAAATCCCCTTCTTTTTCTTGAGTGTTCTTGTGCTCAAATGGGGGTGTAAAGGGTGTTCAAATGGTGAATTTCAGGTCAAAATTGGTCAATTCTCGTTGGGGTGCAAAGCTGGATTGATCAAGGCTTCATCTGGATCGATCTAGATATGAAGAATAAATGTTATGGACAATCTCGATCGATCCAGGTAAGGGTAGATCGATATAGGTAACAACTGAAATTTACCTGACTTTGTGAGCCCAAAATAAACCTAGAAATGGCTGAATGTCAAATCAAGCCAAACACGAAAGTTGTATAGGAGAAAGAAATGAAGATGTGGCCACAAACGGGGAGTCGTTTGGACATCGAATGAAGAAGTTATAACCTCTCAAAGTTGGCCAGAAATCAACTTTTACAAAAAGTTCAAAACGCGCGATTAACTTCCCGTTTCCAATTTGGGCCGCCCGAATAATGAAACAAGTGTTCCCAAAAATTTGACATACCTAATATGACGTTCTAAAAGTGTCGGGTCAAACATGAAAGGTTAGGAACCTAATGTTCATTTCCTAATGAATATTCAACCTTAACCTGGCTTAAAAGAATAATTTGCATGGACATGGGATACGAGGTATTACAATTCTACTTCTCTTGTAATCTTTCATATTCAAAATTTTAATTTTAATTACTCTATTTTTCACATAATTAAATTTATTTTATAAAATAAAATAAAGTTATTTCACATTACTATAAAAATAAAAAGGGTAAAAAACACTAAACCTCCCATCTTCTAAAAGTGACACTAAACCTTCCCAATTTAACAGTTACTGACACTTAACCCCTAAAGTTGACTGGTCTGTTAAAACACTAACAAAATAATTGTCATGTGCCTCCTATGTGAGCACCAATGGACAAAAATACACTAATCTATCAATTTAAATATATTTTTTTTGAAATACTCTCATTTATTTTATAAAAACAGCCGTTAATCCTCTTTCATGTTCAACTACATAATGGGTGTTTTATAAAATAGGTGAGGGTAATTCAATTTTTTTTTATGTAAATGGATAGATTGGTGTATTTTTGTCTATTTGTGCCCATATGGAAGATACATGACAACCATCGTGTTAATGTTTTAACAGATCTGTCAACTTTGGGGGTTAAGTGTCAGTAAGTGTTAGATAGAGGGGTTTAGGTGATGTTTGGTTGATATTTTGAGTTGAGTTTTTAGGTTGAGTTTTTAAAATATGGTATTTAGTAGAATTTGGAAGTATGTTAAAAAGTGAATTCGGTTTTTGTTTGAGTTTTTTTCGACCAACTAAAAATATCATACAAAAAATTTTAAAAATAGTCACAATGGATCTTATTTTATAGATCTTGACGAGTATGTTTCAAATATATATTTTTTATTTAATTTTGATTTTTGGATTTAAAATTATAGTGCTTTAAAAGTTTTTTTTAGAGAGAGAAAGTAAAGCGAAATTATTTTAAAGAAGTGTAAAAGTAAAGTCGATTTTAAGTTGAGTTTTTAAAATTTTGAAAAATAAAAACCCACTAAACAAGACCTTAGTGTCACTTTAAAAAAATAGTAGTGCTAAAAAGTGTTAGTTTAAGGAAGTATAATGTTTTTTCACCCAAATAAAAAAAATAATTTATTTTAAGTATCAATAATACGGGTACGTCAATCTCTTAGTAACGACTTATACTTATCAACTTTTATTTATTTTTAATCGAAAAGGAAAGTTTATAACTGAAAAGGAAATTGACTTGCCCCCTCCTTAATGCTGACTTGCTCCATTTCCCTTTCCCTCTTTCTTCAGTCTTCAATCTTAACTCACTCAATCACCACACAAAGTATGTTTGCAATTTCTTTTCTTCTCGATCGAATCGATCTAACCAAACTAAATGACTATTCTTCACGCCCCCCGGTTAATTGTATGTATGTATTTAACGCAGTCTTTTATTTATTTATATATAATATTTTGTTAATTAGGGTTTAAAATGATGGATGGTTTGTAATTGTATACAGTAGGGGAGGAAAGCTTCAAAGAGGCTGCACTTGCTTCAAACAATTATTTGAAGTTGGGCATTTGGTATGCTGGCTACTTCATTACATTTGTTATATTTCTCTATATATATGGAAAATTTCAAGTAAGGAACAGGTTTAAGCACCAATATGTACGGCTCAATTATAAGTAACTAACATTGGTTAAATTATATGTGCGAATTGCTTTTTTCTTTTATCGACTTTGAGCTTCATTCTTCATTGGGTGTTTCTTTTTTCCTTGCTTTCATGTTCACGTTTATTCACGTCTTTCTTACACACACAGGGATCAAAGTGAGAATTTGATTTGGGATTCTGGATTGATTTGTTTTGTTCTTTTTATTCCTTTCCATTTTTTTAATAATATAAAGTTCAAATTGTACTGAATGATTAATTTGGAATTTTGGATTGCTTTAGTTCCTTGTTTATTCTTTTTTTATTCATTTGTTATATATATTTATATATATCTCTTTTTATTTTTGAGGTGTGTTCATCATGTCAGGATTGGGTTTTAGCAAATTTATTAGGTAGTAGTGATAAGAGAGCATAATTTACCAAAAAATAATGAAAAAGTTTACCAAAAATCCTTACGCTCTTCGAGTTATTGTAAGTTTTCTTGTGGCATCTTCAATTTTTCCACTTGAAAACAAGATTTTAAACCTTCATCTAAGTTTACCCTAAAGCATGTTTGGGTTCGGCTTCATGCTCTCCCTTTGGAGTATAGGGATCCCCACATTCTCTACTCTATTGCCAATGGTATTGAAGTCCCCATTAATATTAGTAAACACACTCTCGAAAAATCATTTGGTTATTTTGCTAGTGTGTTATGTTAGAAAATTTATATTTCTAATATATGTGGGCAACATATTATTATTTCAATTATATTTGCTATTCAAATTAATGGGCTAATTTTTAGGTGGTCTAATTAATTTTTAGTTAAGCCCATAGACTACTCAAATAAATGTGGGCCAAATGTATAGATGCCTTATATGGACTTGTTAGGGTTTTACGGGAACCATAACTAGACTATATATATATAGGAGATATTAGGGTTATGGTCACCAACACACCAAATCATAAACACGGCTCCCTTCTTCCCATCTGGAAGAGAACCAAAATCCCCATCTAGAACCTCCAGAAAGACCACATACCCGCCCGATCCATACTGTTATTGTGATCGATCCTCATATTTAGCATTTATCATGGATCCAGGTACGCGATTTCATTGTTTTAAATTAGATCTTAATGATTTGACATAATGATTTCTGTGATAAAATATTAATAATTAGTATCAGATGGAACTTTATGTTAAATCGTTAAGAATTTTATATATATAAGTCAAATTGGATGGATAATACTGTTAATCGATTTGGTTTTAATTTATCTAGTATATTAATTGACCGAGATGTGATTTTGTTTAATTGATCCAGTTTTATTCATGCGATGTGGCTTTATTTGATGGATTGTGGTTTTTAGTTTTTCGGTAGATCCATTGGATGCAAGACTACCATTAATTGATTTGTATATATACGTTAATCAATTTTATATGGATCCAGCTGTTACTTTTTTTTTGATGACTTGATTTATATATATGTATATAAAATATCTAAGAGTTGTCTTCAAAAGTTATTCTCACAGTAGCTTCATATATTTAAATGTAAGTTTGTTTAATATATATATGAAGTTTATAGGTAGAGCATACATAAATTTTCTTGATCTGATTTGATGGTCCAGTGATAGTCATACGGATTTCAATATAAAAAAAACTTTAGACTGTGTAAAGTGCCATGAGTTTCATATATGTATATATGATTGATGTGTGTTATACTTTGTTTAATATATATATATATATATATGGTTTGATTTGACAACAATTTTGTTTTGTTTATATATATATGAATAAAGAATTATTTATTTAAGATAATAATATTTATTATTTATGCAATCAATAATCTGTCCAAAAGAAGATTATTGTTTGGCCAATTAATAGATATTATTTTATTTTTAATATTTGTGTGATTATTATTTATGAATTTAATAATCAGCCTAAAGGAGAGTTATTATTTGGAAGAATAATAAAAACGCATGCGAGAATAAATATGTGGTAATTGTCAAGTTTTTTTTTTATGTGAGCAATAAGTCAGTCCAAATAAAGGTTTGTTATTTGACAAAAATTATTATCAACATTTGATTCTTGCAATGAGAGTACCTATTACAGTTAATTTCTGTCCAAAGACTACAAATTAATGTTGTATCTGATATCTCAAGATGGGCCCCATAATTAGCTTATCATTCATGTCTTGATTATTTTTATCTTTTGACATGTCTGTATATTTGCTTGTTTATTTTTTGTTCTATATACAGTCTATGTTGCCACTGCCACGAATGTTTCTACCCAAGTCAGTAATATCCCAATGTTCAACGGGACAAATTTTAAAATATGGAAAGAAACCGCAAAAATTGTTCTCGGTTGTATGGATTTGGATCAAGCACTTCGGGAGGATTGACACACCTCTACTCCGGAAATCTTAATGAGGTTAAAATAGAAAAGTAGGATCAATCTAACCAGATGTGTTTGATAATAATGAAGCATTCCATTCCGGAAGCGTTTCGGGGCTCTATTGCGGAGGACACGAGTGCCAAGAAGTTCTTAGAGGAAATTGAACAATACTTTGTCAAAAATGAAAAGTCAGAGACGAGCCACCTTTTGGCTAAACTCGTTTCAATGAAGTATTATGGCAAAGTGAACATAAGGGAGTATATTATGGAGATGTCTAATCTTGCGTCAAAACTAAAGGCACTAAAGTTAGAGTTATTTGATGATTTACTCGTGCACTTAGTTTTGATCTCTCTTCCTGCACACTTTACTCAATTCAAAGTGAGTTATAATACTCAAAAGGACAAATGGTCCATCAACGAGCTTATTTCTCACTGTGTGCAGGAAGAAGAAAGGCAGCAACAAGATAAGATTGAAAGTGCACACTTGGCCTCAACTGCTCAAAATAAGAAAAGAAGAGAGTTGTGGTTGCTGCGGAAGGATCTTCTCAGCAGAAGAAACAGAAGAAGCAAGATCAGGGAAAACCCTACTACTTCTGCAAGAAAGAAGGACATTTTAAGAAGGAATGTTCCAAGTACGCCGCTTGGCGTGTAAAGAATGGTATGCTTCTAACTTTGGTTTGTTCTGAAGTTTATTTAGCTTCTATACCTAATAACACTTGGTGGGTGGATTCTGGTGCCACTACTCACGTAAGTATAACTATGTAGGGTTGCCTGTGGAGCCGGCTGCTAAGTGATGCTGAAAGATTCATCTTTGTCGGCAATGGTAATAAAATTGCAGTGGAAGCTATAGGAACTTTTAGATTACATTTAAAAACTGAACTTTATTTGGATTTGTTTGAGACATTTGTTTCATCGTCTTTTAGACGGAATTTAATTTCCATTTCTTGTTTGGACAAATCAGGTTTTTCTTGTTCGTTTGGAAATAATAAAGTTAGTCTCTATCAAAATTCAAATTTTATTGGTTCTGGTTCTTTAATTGATAATCTATATATGCTTGATGTGGTTGGTTCCTATAATGAAATATTGCAAACAAGTTCACGTGGTACAAAGCGAAAGTTAAAAGAGAGTTCTGCCACTTTATGGCACAAGCGTTTAGGTCACATCTCTAAACAGAGAATTCAGAGGCTTGTGTTTGATGGAATTCTTGAACCCCTAGATTTAACAGACTTTCAAGTCTGTATAAAGTGCATCAATGGAAAACGAACAAACTATAAAAAATGGGGTGCCGAGAGAGCTGGAGTTGTCTTAGAACTAATACATACGGATATTTGTGGTCCATTCCCTACGACTTCATAGAATGGTCAACAATATTTTATTACGTTCATAGACGACTACTCTCGTTATGGATACCTATATTTAATTCATGAGAAGTCTCAATCACTGGATATTTTCAAGTCTTTCAAGGCTGAAGTTGAACTTCAACTTGGAAAGAAAATTAAAGTTGTCAGATCAGATCGTGGTGGTGAATACTACGGGGGAAATGATGGATCAGGAGAAAACGTCCAGTGCCTTTCGCTCTTTTCCTCAATGAGTGTGGAATTGTTCCGCAATACACCATGCCGGGCCAACCCAGTATGAACGGTGTTGCAAAATGACGAAACTGAACACTTAAAGATATGGTGAGGAGTATGATTAGTCATTCTCCCTTACCATAATCACTTTGGGGAGAAGCTTTAAAGACCGCAATATATATCCTTCACAGGGTACCAAGCAAAGCAGTTGCCAAAACCCTATATGAGCTCTGAATAGGCAAGAAACCTAGCATTAGGCATTTGCACACTTGGGGTTGTCCAGCTGAAGCACGGCCTTATTGGCTACATGAAAGAAAATTGGACTCAAGGACGGTTATCTGCTATTTCGTTGGTTACCCTGAACGCTCTCAGGGCTACAAGTTTTACGATCCCACATCAAGATCCTTCTTTGAAATAGGAAATGCAAGATTCCTTGAGGATGTTGAATTTGAAGGGGAAGGAAACAAAATGAATGTTTTCTTTGATGAAGAATCTGTTGTTGACGGTGATCAGGTCTCCATATCTATTGCTGTTCATGACACAGTTCCGGCACTAGAGAATAATGATCAGGATCAGGCTCAGGCTCAGGCTCAGGCTCCCATCCCTGACATTGTTCTAAACCAAGACAATAATACGATTCTTCCTCAAACACAACATATAGAGCAAACTCAACAACCTCAAGAAGTGCCATTGAGGAGATCCAATAGGGAGAGGAGAAGTGCGATTCCAGATGATTATATCGTCTTTCTCCAAGAACATGAGGATGGCATAGTTTTGACAAAGGATGATCCAGTCAATCTCTGTCAGGCAATGCGCAGTTCTAACTCTCAAAAATGGATTGATGCCATGAAAGAAGAGATGAAGTCTATGAAAGACAATGACGTTTGGGATATCGTCCAGTTACCTAAAGGCACGAAACCCATTGGTTATAAATAAATATTTAAAATCAAAAAGGATTCAAAGGGTAACATTGAAAGACATAAAGCCCGTCTGGTCGCCAAAGGCTTTACTCAAAAGGAAGGCATAGACTATAAAGAGACTTTCTCTCTTGTATCATCGAAAGACTCTTTTAAGACAATAATGGCACTAGTGGCTCATTTTGATCTAGAGTTACATCAGATGGATGTCAAGACTGCGTTTCTAAATGAAAACATTGATGAGACGATTTATATGGTATAGCCAGAAAACTTTGAATTATGAAATCCAAAGTCTATGGTTTGTAAATTAAAGAAATCCATCTATGGTCTCAAACAGGCTTCCCGTCAATGGTATCACAAGTTCCATCAAGTTATCACCTCATATGGTTTTGAGGCAAATGTCATTGATGATTGTGTATATCACAAGTTTAGTGGGAGTAAATACATCTTCTTGGTATTGTATGTCGACGATATCCTACTTGCTAGTAATGATATAGGCTTATTGCACGAAACCAAGAAATTTCTGACGAAGAAATTCGAAATGAAAGTTCTTGGTGACGCCTCTTTTGTATTAGGTATCCAAATACTGAGAGATCGTTCTCAAAGTATCCTTAGGTTGTCACAAAAGAGCTATATCAATAAAGTTTTGAGTAGATTCGGCATGAAAGATAGTAAACCAGGAGATACGCCCGTGGCTAAAGGAGACAAATTTAGTCTCAATCAGTGCCCCAAAAATGACATTGAGATGAATGAAATGCAAAAGATTATTTACGCATCGGCAGTAGGGAGCCTTATGTATGCTCAAGTTTGTACTCGTCTCGATATAGCATTTATAGTGGGAGTTCTTGGCCAATACTTGAGTGATCCAGGCATGCAACATTGGATGGAAGCTAAACACGTGATGCATTATTTGAGAAGAACAAAAGATTACATGCTCACTTATCGGAAATCAGAAAATTTGGAGATCGTTGGGTTTTTTTACTCCGATTTTGCGGGATGCCAGGATAGCAGGCGCTCCACATTAGGCTACATTTTTATGTTGGCTGGAAGAGCTGTCTCATGGAAGTCTACTAAGCAGACTCTCACAGCTTCTTCAACTATGGCAGCGGAGTTTATAAATTGTTATAAGGCATCTAACCACGGAATATGGTTATGAAACTTTGTCACTGGACTACGTGTAGTAGATGGCATTGAAAGGCCATTAAAAATTTATTGTGACAATAACTTTGCGGTACATTACTCCAGCAACAACAGTAGCTTGACAAAATCTAAGTTCATCGACATCAAGTTTCAAGTTGTTAAGGAGAGAGTTCAGGATAAACATATTTTTATAGAACATATAGGGACAGATTATATGCTAGCAGATCCATTGACCAAGGGAAAACCCCCTAAAGTCTTTTATAAGCACACTACCCACATGGGAGTTATTTCAGATAGTACCTTGGCTTAGTGGGAGTTCCTTTTTGTTCTATGTATTTTTCTTTTTAAAAATTGAGTTGTTTAAGTTTTCTGCAGAATAAAGTTGATGGTTTATGTTTTCTTTGTCGTTTGCAATGTTCTCATTGCATTAAAAAAAAACTTTAGATTGATCTCATTAAAGACTAAAGTTGGACTAGTTGGAAATAGGCATGTCAAAGATCACATTGCATGTAATTTTCATGCTACTCATCCACATTTGATCTATGTTATTAAGTGTATTATTGTGGTGATAATCGTGGTTTAGTCACGTCTTTAGTGCGATAAAAGTTGCGGTAATTTCATTGCTAGTACACGAAATAGACCAGATTGATTAAGGAAAAGTCTAAAGATAAATAGCATACGGATGCGCGCCTAAAGAATTTTGAAATATAATTGTTTCAGGAATAATATGTAACCCAAGTAGGAGATTGTTAGAAAATTTATATTTATAATATATGTGGGCAACATATTATTATTTCAATTATATTTGCTATTTAAATTAATGGGCTAATTTTTGGGTGGTCTAATTAATTTTTAGTTAACCTCATAGACTACTCAAATAAATGTGGGCATAATGTGTAGATACCTTAATTATATGGGTTTGTTAGGGTTTTATGGGAACCCTAACTAGACTATATATATAAGAGATATTAGGGTTATGATCGCCAACACACCAAATCAAAAAAAAATGGCTCCCTTCTCCCCATCAGGAAGAGAACCAAAATTCCCATCTAGAACCTAAGGCGATTTGGTTGAGGAAGACTATGTACCCGCTCGATCCATACTGTTATTGTGATCAATCCTCGTATTCCACATTTATCATGGATCTATGTGCGCGATTTCATTATTTTAAATTAAATCTTAATGATTTGACATAATGATTTCAGTGATAAAATATTAACATCTTAGTGGAGATCGATTTGTCTTCCCCACTTTCAAAACAATTTCTTGTTGAAGGAGAAGGTTTTAGTTTTGTTATCTCTCTATCCTACAAAAATCTTCCTCTTTTTTGCTCTCATTGTGGTTTTCTAGGTCACAATGTTTCCCATTGCAAGAATCTTTCAAAGTTCTATTTGAATGACTCATCAAAAAACCAATCCAATGCGCAACAAACTTCACAAAACAGTCAGTTTTTTGGTGCTTCAAAGTCCAAATATGTTTCGAAATTCTTCCCTGCTATATATGCCTGTCAACACGCCTTCAGCGCGGAACTCCAGGCGCAGTACAGTAGCGCAGTCAGCTACTCCTGCTTATTTGCAGCCTGTTTGTATAGTTGGGTCTTTGGAACAAAATAGTTTTTCTCAGCTGGGAATTAATTTTTATAGTTCCGGGCCTTTGTTTAATCAAGCTCCTAATATTTTTTATGGGCCTTGTTCTTTTCAAAACTCTCCTGCTAAAATTCCCAGCAGCGGGCCTTTCCTTTCTCCCATTAATGGGCCTCCCCTTATTTTCATGAAATTGAGCCGAATCATTCTCATAGTGGGTCTGTCCATTTTAAGCACAAGAAAAGGAGCTTCTCCTCTCCCATGAATCCCACGACTTCAGCCTTCCTCCAGCAATTTGGATTTATTTTAACTTCAAAACCTTATTTTAACTTCAAAACCTTATTTTAAATTTACAAGTGGGTCTCCCATTCTTTTTAATTCTCCCAGCCCATGCGGTGGGTTTTCCTCTAATGCTCGTATCAGTGGGCCTCCCCCTCTCACAAGGGCTCGGCACAATTTTTCGAAGGTTAAAAATTCGGATTTCATAGATGGAAATAAAAAATAAAATCTCTTTTAAAGATTTTATTTTGGATTCTTCCCTTGGTGAGGTAGATTTGTATGATGACTTTGAGGATGATTGGGATGAGACTAACATTGTTGATGACCCATCTCTTGATAATATTTATAGTTCCTACTTGAAAAATCATTTAATTAAGAGTCTCAGCAATTAAAGATTTTTCAAGGGGTTCTAAAATTAATAACATTAATAACACTTGTAGTGTAATTAATGATCAAGCTTTGGGTCCTCCTCCATGTTTTCCTCATCCTTCCACTAACTCCTACAAAAACACGCTCTTGGCTTCTTCTTCTTTTTTGCTTTTGTCTATGACCTCCTCTCCTAGCCTTTACAATGACTTGAGATCAACACAAAAGGAAAGAGGAAAAGGAAAAAGAAGCTCGGATCCGATCGTTGTAATAGTAATTGTTGCAAAAAATACAACAATGATTGTTGTAAGGATTACAACCAAACGCTCGTTCTTTGGAAGGCTGGGCACATCTCTAACAAAAAAGATAGGATCATGCTTAAGCTCAATTTTGAGTGCGTCACTTTCCTTAAGAGTCCTCTTAAGTCTCCTTGGGTTGCTATGCTTCTCCAAAGCATTTAGTATTTGGTTTGATTGTGCAGTTGTTTCTAGGCTTTTCTTTCCATGTATTTATCTTCGGCTTTGTATTTTGGCCTTTTTTTATATTCTTGAGTAGTGAACTTTATTGTATAAGCTTAGTTCATTTTTTAAATTCAGTTGATTTATTTTTCTAAGTCCTCTCGAAGGATTTGTTGTAAGTTTTTGGGACGGGCCTTTGTAGCCCCCACCTTTCTTTTTTCGTTTGGATGAGAGCACTCTTTCTTGAATTTTTGAGTTAGAGGATTTATTAAATAAAAAATAATAATAATAATAATAATAATAATAATAATAATAATAATTTTCCCCTAATCGAAAGGAAAAGTTTATAATTGAAAGGAAATTAACTTGCCCCCTGCTTGGTGCTGACTTGCTCCCTTTTCCTCTTTTTCAGTCTTCAATCTTGACTCACTCAATCACCACACAAAGTATGCTTGCAATTTCTTTTATTCTCGATCGGTAAATCTAACCAAACTAAAATGGTGGATGGATTCAGAACCCCCAATTTCTCATTGTTTGTTTGTAATTGTGTACATCAGGGGAGGAAAGCTTCAAAGAGGTTGCACTTGCTTCAAAGAATTATTTGAAGTTGGGCATTTGGTATGCTGGTTACTTCATTACATTTGTTTTATACATATCTCTTTTTGTTTTTGAGGTGTGTTCATTACAGGATTAGGTTTTAGCGCATCTATATGCTCATATATATACATATATCAAATTTTTAGTTAATCCACTTCCCGGTTGGATTTTTTGATGAAATTTTGTGGAGAAAATCTAATAGTCATGGAGATTATCTCCACCAAGTTTTATCAAAAAAATTCATATTTTTGCCCTTTCAAAAGGACCTATCCGCACATATTGGTCCTTAAACTTGGTTCTTACTTGAAATTGACTCTCTCTATATATCTTTTTTGACCGGATTGGGTTTTATACTTACTCTAGGTTAATCTGTGCCTGTGCGACACTACAGTGTTCGTTTTTTTCTTTTTCCCCTTCGTCACTGGCGCAAAAGTCCCAGGTGAAGAGAGAAGTGAGAAGGCAAAAAAGAGAGAGGGAGAGGATATAGTTTACCTTGTAATAGAGAAAGTGAGAGTACACATCTATATTTTTTGTGAAAAAATTTTCCTTACCACCAAGCAAAGAAAATGTCTTCATGGAAAAACTTAAAAATCAAGAGGTATCACCCATATCACTCAACTTATTTTCCATCTTCTCACCAAAACTAACTCAATTTATTTTCTTTTTTCACCTTGCAATCAAACTGAGTCTTATATTTTTATTATATAAAGAGGGATTTCTTTACTTTAACAAAAAGAAGAGATTTCAATTTAGAAGAGTAAATGGATCAATTTTTTTACAAAAAATTGTTGAAATGATCTATATAGTGAGTAGATCACCTCCACTAAATTTCGTAAAAAAAATTCATTTTAGAAGCTAGTGCATGTCTTGAAAATTTGATATGTACGTGCATTTTCAGCTATTGAAATTTTGATGATTGTGTCACCGACTTCCAAGTTGATTTTATTTTATGAAATTTGGTAGAGGTGATCTATTCTATATTTCTATCATATAAATCATATCTACAATTTTTCATAAAAAATCCATCTATTTAACCTTCGAATGGGAATCCATTTAATTGATAAAAGTTAGGAAATCCTCTTTATAGTTTAACTCTCTGTCTCTATATATATATAATATCTATTTGTTTTTTAGGTGTGTGTTCATGACAAGATTGGATTTTATACTTACATATATATATATAATATTTGCCTTGTTTATTCTTTTCTTACACACATTCATCCAACCAAAGAGGCTGCAGGCTAAATACTGTAATTTATCTCCTTCCCTCCAACTCCTACTTCACAAGGATTTCTTTGCTGAATTTTTGGTTCTAAACATATACATTCATACCCATAATATTAATTATTATTTGTATTTGAATTTCAGTCTGTAGTTAATGAATTTAGGTTTGACTAAAGTTATATATAGCCTTATTAGAACTACTATCCCTTTGATCTTTTGGTATCTTCTATGCAATTGGTTTTTAATATTTTGTTCCTAGCTATGCAATTGTAATATGCATGTCCATTCAAGGGCAATGTATGTCTTGGTAGGACTGAAATTTGTTTTTCTTTTCTTTGTAAAACAAAAATTCTTATTTATGTTTCTTTTCTAAGTTTAGATTCTCCTCTTGAATTTATGATTCAGGTGATGAATAATTTAAAGCCCAAGTGCCATCGGTTACCCTAGTGGTACTATAAAGGGAGGAGTAGATTAGCAATGTTGTTTTTCTTCATTTTGAGTTGAGACTGAGGGTATTCTGTTCCCATCAGTCCATATATCTTCTTTTCTCACTCGCTGAAGCTTAGCTTTAAAATTAAGCAAAAGTATGGTAACAGTTGCAGAGGTTTCAGAAGTCGAAGCTGCTGCTGCTTCTTCTTCTTCATCTTCTTCTGCAGGAGATCATCTTAGGTGGAAGTATGATGTATTCTTAAGCTTTCGAGGGGAAGACATTAGAAAGACTTTCGTTGATCATCTCTACTCTGCTCTTGTAAGGAGTGGCATGTACACATTCAAGGATGATGAGAGGCTTGAAACACGGGAATCAATCCCACCTGCCCTTCTCAAATCCATCGAGGAATCGAGCTTTGCCGTCATTGTTTTCTCCAAAAACTACGCTTCTTCACGGTGGTGTTTAGATGAGCTTGAGAAGGTCATGGAATGCAGTAGTAAATCACCAAAGGGACAAACAGTTATCCCAATCTTCTACAACGTCGAGCCTTCAGATGTACGGAAACAGGAAGGGAATTTTGGAGAAATGTTTCGCAAACACGACTCGGATAGGGTCCAAATCTGGAGAAAAGCTCTTACAGATGCAACAAACTTGTCTGGATTGGAATTGGACAAAACTGCGGATGGGTACACTAATCCTACTCCTATATGCTCATACTTCATAACTTCAATTATATATATATGTATATTTACATATATATATATAAAATTTATTTATTTGTGTGCCATTTGATTGAACTTAATTCTAAAATGGTGGTCCATTAAGAATTAAGAGGTTTCAAATATGTGTGGTGGGTAAACATATCAGATCCGAACACTTAACATGCCCAATTGGTGCTTGTTACCATCCTCAGATTCTCCCCAGGAAAAGTTCGCAAAGATCATCTCGATCTATTCATGCAATCACAAACTTAGGGGTGTCAAATGGTGCCAGAAAAAACAGATCAAGGAATACTATATATGTAGCACAAATTTAGGGGTGTCAATTGGTGCTTGTTACCATCCTCAGATTCTCCCCGGAAAAAGTTCGCAAAGATCATCTCGATCTATTCATGCAATCACAAATTTAGGGGTGTCAAATGCTGCCAGAAAAAACAGATCAAGGAATACTATATATGTAGCACAAATTTTATGAGAGTTGACCCAGCTCCTGACTAGAAATTATGTTATCGAAATAAACAATCTTCTTTCTACATGTGAATAAACTCTTACAGACGAGGAAAGCCTCTTCCCATTTTAATTACACTATTATTTAGAATTGGCTCCACTATTCAAAAGTTTAATGTCTTGTGTTCATATTCTTGTTCTATTTACTGATACATTAAGCCACATTGTGACTACATATTCACAATAAATTTTGAACCAAAGAAAAAAAAAAAAAAAAAAAACAGACAAACCATGTCATAAATAATCGCTATCTGTTTCTTTACTATATTTTCTTATTGACATCCTTTATAATCTACAGGCATGAATCGAAATTTATCGACCGAATTGTCCAAAAGATTTGGAGTAAATTCCCATCTAAAATTAAAGTTGAAGAAAAGGGTTTGGTTGGAATGAAGTCTCGTATAGAGAAGGTGACTTTGTTGTTGGGTGAAGAGTCCAATGTTGTTCGCACTGTTGGCATATGGGGATTAAGTGGCATAGGCAAGTCAACTTTAGCAAGGGCGGTTTATCGTCAAATTAAAGATCATTTTGAAGTTGCATGTTTTCTTGATGAAGTTGGAGAAGCATCAAAGGAGAACGGTCTCAGAGGTTTACAGCAACGCCTTCTTTCTGGAACCGTAGGGGTGAAGGATTTGCAAATAGCGAATGATATGGATGGAATGGCATTAATGAAGACAAGACTGCGGTCTAGAAGGGTTCTTCTTGTTCTTGACGATGTAGAAAGTTCTGAGCAATTAGAAGCGTTAGCTGGAAGTCATGAGTGGTTTGGGCCAGGGAGTAGAATTATAATAACAACCAGGGATAGAAAACTGCTTGTTGAGCATAATGAGGTCCAAATACATGAAGCGAGTTTGTTAGATTATGTTGAAGCTACTAAGCTATTCTGTTGGAAGGCCTTTAATGATATGTGTCCTGCAGAAGATTTCGTGGAGCTCTCAGTTCAAGTTATAAAGTATTGTGGTCGCCTTCCTTTAGCTCTTGAAGTCTTGGGGTCCGCACTACGCGGTGAAAATTTAGATTTTTGGAAAGCTTTATTGGAAAAACTAAGGAAAGTAGGCCCAGATGGCAATATTCTTAAAAAACTAAAAATAGGTTTTTATGGTTTAGAAGAAAGTTTGCAAAATTCCTTCCTAGATATTGCATGTTTCTTCGAAGGATTGGACAAAGAACGTGTAACCAGAATACTTGACAGTTTTGATTTTTACCCGAATCATTCCATACCTATTCTTGTTCATAAATCATTGATACATTGTTTATATGGTCCTGTTCGTATGCATCAATTGATACGAGAAATGGGTCGGCATATTGTTCGTCAGAATTTTCCTCGAGAACCTGGAAAGTATAGCAGGCTATGGGATACCAGCGACATTGAACATGTATTAACAAGAAACACGGTGAGAAGTTCTTTAAACTATAAGCTTCGACCCTCCATTTGAATTGCAATTAACAAGAAGGAAATATGATAATAAATGAATGTATTAATAGTTATATGTGTCAAACTTCAGGGGTCATTTTTGCTAATTACCTGCGTATATGTTTCTTTGGTTACTAATTATATATACTGGATTTTGTTTGTTTGTTGTTGTTAGGGTACAAAAAATATTGAAGGCATACTGTTGGATCCCCACAAACGAGAATACACAATTGAAATGGGGACTAAAGCCCTTAGAAAGATGGCCAAACTAAGATTACTGGAAATTCATTACACCCGCATTCCTAAAGGTCTTGATTATCTTCCGAATGAGCTACGGTGGATTGATTGGGACGAATATCCTTCAAATTATCTGCCAACAACGTTTGAAGCAGACGTTCTCGTTGGACTTCGATTACGTTGGAGTAGGCTTAGACAACTTTGGGAGAGTAGAACGGTAACAATTTCAATTTCATATTTATATATATTCCCTCCCTCTCTCCATCTCAAATTAAGTACGTATTCATTTTGTTTCAACACTTTTTTTAAAAAAAAATATTTATGCAATAACTTTAACCTAATCAATATATGGTTAATAATTAAATTGTTTTGTCGACTATGGTAGAATTTGTTACATCAATTATGTCACACAATACACTAAGATAGTTTATTGTGCACATCACTTATGTGTATGATTAAAATAGAAAGAGATTTAATTTAGAAAACTAAAAAAATTATAAAGTAGTTCTCAAGGGTAACAAACTACGTTGTGAAGGTCAAGGGTTGAGACATATATAAATTCTAATTTCATGTTTTGGGTAAAAATATAACAATGCTTCCAATCTTGTCCTCCATGTCATAAACACACCTGCAGCTAGCTAAGGCTAGGGATCTCATTTTTTGCGTTGAAATCTACGCCTTAAGTTTCAGTTATCGCAAAATATGGTCAACAAAAACAAATGATTTAGATCTTCCACTGCAACATAACACAGTACACATTGATCTTCATGGATGCTTCCCAACCTTTAAGCTTCTCCTTAGTTAGCATTCTCCTTCTATAGGCCATCCACAAATTAGCTCTTGTGTCTTAAACCATACAACTCTGCACTAAGGCACTCTATCAGTCTATCTCCATGCCTTCTAATTACGTCTTTAGCTTAAGCACTACTATAATTTCCATTACCACTCAGAATCCATTCCACCTTATCCTCCATATTAGGATGCAAGGGAGGCAATTTTGCTCGTTACTCGTTTCATATTTTCAGAAGTTGGCCTAGGGAAATTCCATCTCCCCTGATGAACATATTCAGATATCCTGCTAGAAGAAAAACTAAATGCATCATATATGATTCTAGGGCAGGGCCAAACCTTCTTGTTAGAGGACCTTCTTCATGCCAATTATCATGCCACATAAATATAGATGCACGAGAGCCCACTTTATATTTGATACAATTATAGAAACTATGTCTCAGCTTCATTATTTTCCTCCATGTTCAAGAAGCTCAAGTAGGGCAAACACATGTCCACAAATATTGACCTCTTAACATGTATTCATGGCACCATTTAACTCAAAAACTGTCTTTCTTGCTAGCCAAATCCCATATATGTTTGTCTGTCCACAAACATTGACCTCTTAACATGTATGCCCCATGCCACCCTCATTTTTTTGGCCGACAAACATCCTACATGCCACATTAGCTGCAATTCTTCTCATTTCAAGGCCGCTCTCCAAATTTTTTCTAAGCATAGCATCAATATCTTTCAAAATACCTTTTGGTAGAACAAAATTCCTACTCCAGTATGTTTGAATACTCACTAGCATTGTGATCATCAGTTGTACTCCTCCAAGATAAGATAGGAGACTAGTGTACCAACTGAGAATCTTGCTCAAAATTCTTCTCTTCAAGTCATCACAGTCACTAGGTTTCAATCTAGTATAAGTGGAACCCCCAAATATCAGCCTTGACATGCTCATCCACCCTAGTTATAAAGACCTAACTTCTTGTTTTTTTTTGTAAAGTTTGGATATAACCAAGACATATAACCAAATTCTTTGAGTGACCTTTTTAACACCTTTCAGAATCAACATTTGTGGCAACTAACATCTTAGAAATATTTTATACGATAAAGAGTAAAAACTATGTTTTACCAATCCAATTTGAACAATTTGAATTTTTAAAGATTTAACAAAGAGTAGATATCGATTTATACAGTCAAGCTTCAGAAAGGGGTTCCTTCTTTTAACTAAATTCGGAATTCCTCTTTTAACTAAAGAGTAGATATATGTTAATAGTAGAATACAAAAGAGATAACTGTATTGAATTGAATTTTTAAACTATTAAAGGAGCCTTATATAGACTCTGAACATGCCATAAACAAGGAATGCAAATCTCCTAAATATGGAATATAAAATTAATGGGATTTGGGAAGATTGAGATTGATTATATTAACTAAATGCCTAATATAAGATATTTGTATATGTTAACATATCCCTCAAGCTCAAGAGGGTAACTATGAGACCAACTTGAGTTTGAAACCAGTTCTTGAAATCGGGTAATGACCGGAATGATAGAGATCCGGCATGATAATTGGTTCTCCAGCACGGTTGCCGTCCAGGGCAAGGTCTGGCACGTTGACGTCCAGAGCGAGATTCGTCAAGGCTGAAAGTGGTTAACCGAGTGATGAAAGGCGAGGGTGGCCCGCATGAGGAAGCGAATCTGGATTCAATTTTGGGTTTGATAAATATTGTTGATTTTGGTATGGGCAGAAAGGTTAAAAGAAATGAAGTAAGATGGCCCACGGTTGGTATTTGATGAACATGAGGTTTGGTTGTTTTTTTTTTTTTTTCCCTTTTGTGATGGAAGAGATGGTAGTGGAGTGGTGAACACGAGGTTTGGGTGGTGGTTTTAAATGGCACTGTATAGGTATGGTTTAGGTGAGCCTAAGATAGCGGCTAGGTGAGGCGGTGAGAAAGTGCGTCTAGAACGACAGATTAGCTGAGGCAGTGAGAGTGGTTTGGCAGGCGACAATATTAATCGCCTGCCGGCGGCGAAAAATAGTTATTAACATCTCAGGAAAAATGGCTAGCCTAAACACAACCCAAAAAGTGTTAATTTTGACCACTGCAACTGTGTTGTTTATTATACGAAGGTATTCAAACCTGCCCCACCTTAACCCGCACCTAGGGGTGTCACTCGGTATGGATTTTACCTAAACTTAACAAATTAATCCGAGAAAAAATGGTTTTGGTAAGATATATTTATATACCGAGAATTGATTTACCGAAACTGAAATGGTTTGGTTTTGGTATTACATGTACCGAAAAGTACCAAAACGTGTGATATTGAAAACACCAATTCCAAAATTATAAAAAATATGTAATTTAACAAAAAACAATGTTGAATAATTAAACACAAAAACTATCAGATATAGTTAAGACCATAAATACCAAGAATTTATACGTACAATTTACTATTTTTTTCCAAAAAGTTTTATACTTGTACTGCAAAGTGATCTTTAACAACCAACTTTTAATTAATCGTAGCTGTTCACTTCATTGTGTAAGTAATGTTTAAATTCCTACTAATTCCAATCTAAAACTCTCCTAGTATATCAAAAGCGAAAGCAATCAAATAGACTAAAGCCTTTAGAAAGATGACCAAACTAAGATTACTGGAAATTCATAACGCTTGCATTCCTAAGGGTTGATTATCTTCCAGATGAACTACGGTGGATTGATTGGGACAAATATCCTTCAAATTCTCTGCCAGCAATGTTTGAAGTAGATGTTCTTGTTGGACTTCGACTACGTTGCAGTAGGCTTAAACAACTTTGGGAGGGAATTGAAGAACGGTAAAATTTTCAATTATATATATATACCCTCCCTCTCTCCATCTCAAATTAAGTACATATTCATTTTGATTCCAACACTTTTTTAAAGATATACGCAATAACTTTAACCTAATCAATATATGGTTAACTAGTTAAGGATTAAATTTTTTTATTTTTTTTATTTAACTATAGTAGAATTTGGTACAT
The DNA here is from genome assembly GCA_021464415.1 of Lonicera japonica. Lineage (NCBI taxonomy): Eukaryota > Viridiplantae > Streptophyta > Magnoliopsida > Dipsacales > Caprifoliaceae > Lonicera > Lonicera japonica. Next base: position 305,907 of record JAKCWG010000736.1, on the reverse strand, counting down.
CAATTATGTCATATATTAAACTAGTTTCTTGTGCTCATCACAGACGTGTATGATTAAAATGTAAGGTGATTTAAGTTGGAAAAAAGTAAAAAAAAAAAAACTATTAAGTAGTTCTGAAGGCCGGGTAACAAACTATCATGTTTTATGGTTGAGATTTGAAAATTGGAAATGAAAAATATAACAATACGTACTATAACTCTTTTCTTTGGTTGAAATTTGAATGTTATTGGATCAAAACAACACAATTATAGGATATTTAGTAATACGACCACCATTACAGCTATAAGAACACCAAAATCTATCTACACAACAGAAAATATAGATGCACCAGAGCCCACATTACAGCTATAAAACACAGAGCCTCTCAGCTTCATTATTTTCCTCCATGTCCAAGAAGCTCAAGTTGGGCAAACACAAGTCCCAGATATGTTTGGCTGTATATATTTGCTCATTACTCTCTATAATATTAGACATGCCTAGCCACTCTCTCTATATATTTACATTTGTTTAATTTTCACAACCAAACATGACTAATTAAATTTAAGAATTGTAAATTGCCTAATTATAAATTGTTTAATTCACAATTTGTGGGACAATTAAACGGGCGCTTAATAGATGTGACTTCATTTATTATTATGGTTGTCATCGTTATCGTCGCTGTTGTTATCGTTATTGGCGCTGTTTTTGTTGGTGGTGTTTATTTTATGTCCCTGCCGTATCCTCTTTTTTTTTTAATTTTTCTCGAGTCACTACACCCCACACTTGCATGTAGCTCATAGAAGAAAACAATAAGGGTATAATACAATCTGTTATGAGATATGGTACATACTCTCTTAATTTATGATTTTTTGAAAGATAGAACTGAACTCTTAACTAATTTTAGGCATTAGGAGTATCAAAAAAGATAAACGAAAAAATTACCTTAACATACCAAGCATAAAATAAAAATAAAAAAGGAATATGGTGATATAATTAATGGGTATGTTAATGTGTGCCCTAAGGGCACATATTAAACACCCATATTTGGAAAGAATAAGCTCCCAACATTCATTAAATATGGTAAAGATTCTCATATAGGAGTAAATTCTTTTCATTCATAGTAGTTTTCCATAATTAATATATGTTACAAGAGAAAAATTAATCCAATTTGCTTGTTTTAATTAATTCGGCTATGTACCCTGATTGCATAAAATAATAGAAAACCTGTTGTTAGTTGTAAGTTTTACTCCCAACTAATTTTCTTTTGCTATTCATATATAACAGAAGAAGAAGCTGAAAACCCTTAAATACGTCGACCTTAGTGATTCGCGAAACCTAGTCGAGACTTCACACTTAGGAGAGGCATGTAATCTTGAGGAACTGATTCTTCAACGGTGTGCGAGTTTGGTAAAGGTTGACCTGTCTATTGGACTTTTGAAAAAGCTTGTTTGCTTAAATTTGGCTGGGTGTGACAAGCTTAGAAGCCTTCTGGACGCTATTCACTGGGAATCTCTTGAGGTTCTTAATCTTTCTGGCTGCGTCAAACTTCAAAAGTTCTTGGAGATCCGTGAAAATATGGACAGATTATTGCAGCTACATTTGAGAGAAACTGCTATAAAAGAGCTACCCTTGTCAATTGTTCACATGCCCAACCTTGGTTTGATAGATTTACGTCGTTGCAAAAATCTTGTGATTCTTCCGAGTACCCTTTGTACGCTAAAACATCTAAGTTCACTCATTCTCTCGGGCTGCTCAAAAGTGAAAAAATTACCAGAGGAGATGGGGAATTTAGAATGTCTAGAGGAGCTTCTTTTAGATGGGACTGCTGTAACAGAGCTACCACCCTCCATTGGATATTTGAAAAATCTCAAGAAATTATCCTTAAGCAAGAGATCATCTCAATCACCAACTTCAATTTTCCAGTCTTTGTTTCAACTGAGAAAACGTCAGAAAACCACGAGGAGTCTGGTGTTGGCTCCAATTTGGGGTTTTACTTCGTTAACATCGCTAGATCTCACTGATTGCAATTTGTCGGAGGGGGCGATCCCCAGTGATCTTGGGTCATTGTTCTCTTTGGAAAATTTGTGTCTTGGAGGAAACAATTTTGAAAATCTACCAAGCCTGAATCAACTTTCTCAACTTGCACACCTTGAGTTGCATCACTGCAAAATGCTTCGAGAACTGCCGGAGCTTCCGTCGGGATTAAATAGATTGTTTACAAATTACTCTGCGTCATTGAGTCTCTCTGCGGATCGATGTGGCATGTGCAAAATAGAGTATGGTTGGTTCCAAGATTGCAGGAAATTGCTTAATTCTGGAGAGAGTGAGATTGTAGCTAGTACATTATCGCAGGAAAATCTTCAGGTTCTCTATTAAGTTCTATATAAACACATACTTATATATTTTTGGTGTGAGTATATTTGTAATATATATAGTGTTTTTAGTGATTGTGCGGCTTCACCGTATTATCTTGGTACGTGCAGAGAAGGAACTTGTGGCCCTATACACCAATCGCTTTGTACTTGCAGAAAAGCCACTTGTGGGCCTATAACCCAATCGGTGAAAACGTCATACTTCCGGGAATAGTTATTCCAGAGTGGTTCTGCAATCACATTTTTATGGGAGATTCAGTTTTGTTGAAGCTGCCTCGCACTTCTACGGGAAGAGTCGTTATTCCAAAGTGGTATAGCTTTTTTGTCATTTTGGAAGTGATAAACGAAGTCAAATCATTTAACTTGTCTGAAGTTGCAGAAATAGACCACAGTCGATATTTAAGCTCTTTGGAAGTGGAGTTGAGTTTCACGAAGCCTTGTGATGACCACTCAATAAACGCAATACACAGAAAAGCAATTTTCCTCAGGGATACAGGCAACATTAATTGCCTGGAGCATACGATTATGCCCGGACGTGTCTTTGTTCCATGCAGGAAGTCCCATTGGTTCAGGCTAGGTGAAACTAAGGTAGGTATAAGACCATTGAGCCCAGACAAAGTGGTTGTGAAAAAGTGGGGGATACGTCTACTATTCGAGAATGATCATGAAGAGGAAGTACAAGAAGTAGATTGTTGAATTATGTACGGATCTGGGTAAAGCTGCGGTGCTAAAAGTGCGGCTTCCTTCTCGTCTATTTATTATATATATTAAGTAGGTAACTTTTACTACCCCCTTAATTTCCTTTCCTACCTACATTTAATGCTTCCTTCCATCTCTTACAATTTTTTTTGTCTTAAGTTTTTCCTCTTTTTTTTTTTTTTTTTTTTTTCTACTTAGGTAATGTAGAATCTCGATAATTTAATGTCCGGTTAATTAATAACATCGATTAAGTAATAGTTTTTGCCGGTCCCAACTTAAGATAATGTTCTAAATTAATAATTCGTTCAATTTATAAGATAATACGTTATAAAAACTTCATATAGGTCTTATATATGTAATATATAAATTAATAATTTTCTAATACATAATGCTTTTTGTATTCCATGTATCATTGTTGATTTTTTTCACACATTTGAGATGAGTAACCATTGTTATATGTATGACAAGTTGTATTATTAAAACTTTTTGAGTATAGTTAAATTTACTTATGACTTTTGAGTACATGGAAATCTACCAATAGATTCTTAAATTTTACTTGATTAAAGAATAGTTAGTAAAGCCATAAACTAAATACAATGTACAATATTTATAAAAGAAAGAAAGAAAGAAAGAATGACTTGATTTATTAATTTATTGATTTAATATTCTTGAAATTATAGATTTTTTCATGTCTTGAAACTATTAATTTATAGAATTTATAGAGGTTGAATTGTATTTTTCATTTTTTTTCAAAAGAAAATAAAATAGCTTAATTAATTCTACTATGCACTTTGTAGATTTAGTTTGATTTGTCAAAAGCAATATTTTCATTTTTAAATATTCTATTCTGGCAAAAACTAAATTTATAAAGTCAAATGTATCTGTCTTTCAAATTGACTAATGCGAAATGTATTTGTAAGGCGTTTTTTTATTTTATTGTGTTAAGTATTTATCTTAATACATATCATCCTCCTTCTCAATGCATTTTTAGAAGTGTGTTTGTAGGAGGGTGAATCCTTCTTGTTCAAGTTTAAGGCTACGTTTTCTTTCTTTTTATTTGAATGCTAAATACTTTGGGGATGGTTATTACCTAACGCAGGTATATAAATTTGTGCGATGCACGGGCGTTACAAATTTATTCTTATAATTTTTTGTTATTTAAATCAATTAGTCTTTGAGAATAAAAATTGTTTTTAAGTTTTTAAATGACATATATCTAGAAAATTGAAATAAAAGTATGTTCTTCCCCACCATCACCCCTCTCCTCTCTCCTCCTCCCCCGACCCTACCAACACCTTCCATTCCTCCTCTTCCTCTACCCCTACCAACACCTTCCACTTTGCCCCTCCCCATCCTCCTCCACCCCTACCATCACCTTCCACCTTCAACGGACTTAATCGCCTAAGCCTTAGAAGATGAAGATCGATCTAATGCCATTTATATTCTTATCGTATATTTGACAACCCGTCATCCTTCTCTGAAACTCTACGAATCGAAATGCAGGCAGAGAGTTGAGTTTATGAATTTCCACTCACTACACTTTAAGAGTGGAGGTTTGGCTCTCATCCATCATTGTTGATGGTCGAAAATAATTGTTTGAATATATTTTTTAACCCAACACTTACCTAAATGACATGTGACAAGATACTACACAATTACTTGCTTAACTTGGACCGAATTAGTGTATACTTAATCGCTTGGGAAGGGCCAAATCAGTGTGAAGTAGAAAAACATTCGATTGTAGTCTCTGACATGGGTCAAGTCAGTGTAAAAAAAAGAAAAGAAAATACATAAATAAAAAGAAAAAGAATTAAGTCTCTTAAATGATTGAGTCACTTTTCGATTTATCCTCGAGTGACTTAAGAAGCAATATCATAAAAAGTTTGTATAATAGGTTAGTGACATAAAACTGATGTACCAAGAAATTGATATAATTTATCATGCTTATTTATAATTTAGAAAGTATATATTATTACTAATTTTATATTTTTTAGTGCTTCTCGAGTGCTAAAAAAGAATTGGAGAAGATTCAGAAAAATAGATAAATTAAAGCATGTGAAGACAGTTAAAATTGGTCAATACTTTTGGATGCATAATTTTTTACTCGAAACTCCAAATAATGTGATTCTTGAGCCTAATTTAAAGAGAATTTCGAAAGTTATAACTTTACAATTTAGTACTTTTCCAAATTCAACCGTTTTAGAATCCAAAATTACAACGCAAAAGGCGAATATTCATTGCGTACAAGTGGACCTCACGCCCAACACAATCCAGCAGCCCACTAGCCCAGCAGAAGACCCCTTAGAGCAACCAGCCCAAAGCCCTTTCAATTAAAAAAAAAAGCTGTAAAAAAAATATCAAGATCAAATTCTAAAAAAGCCCATTCAATTTATCCCATTAATTGTACGCCTATTAAAAGAGGATGGCTTCACATTATAAAAAGGGAGCCGTGCATTATTATTGGGGGCTGGCCGTGCACAGTGCCGCAGGCATCTTTTTCTCTTCTCTTTTCTTATTTTTTGTTCTTTTCTTATTTTTTGTTTTATTTAAGATTTGAAGACTTAATTTATTTAATTAATATCAAGTAATTTATTTATTTTTTGTTTTATTTTTTATTTATTTTTATCTATGCTAGCGTAAATTTGTACTAATGTTAAGATGGATATATTTAATTAATTCTATTATACGTGTTTATCCCAATGAACTCTACCAATTTAATATTTTAATATTAAATACAATTTTTCTTATTAGATGCCTATTTTAATGGATAAAAATAAATTTGAATTATCATTAATTCTTGTTGGATTCACCTTATAATTTGTTAAAAGTTGATATAGGGTGCGTTTTGATGGATATAATGAGTGTTTTGATTTCATGCATAAGTTTGGCTGTGGAGGAATTATAATTGAATTTTATAAATGAATTAAACTTGAATGATTTTATTTTTACAAATAATAGAGTCGAGAGATCAAATTATTGCGAGACAAGAGTAAAGTTTACGCGCATAAATACTTAGGAAGATGATATTAAATATATGATTCCGAAATCCTAGTCAATTAATTCATTAATTTTGTTATCTTGCATAATATTATTTAATTTATTTTCATTTCTTTAATATTACTTGCCTTTGTTTTATTTATTTTATTTTATTCCACTACTTTTCATGCTAAATTAGGAGTTTAGTGAAAAGTTAACTAGATAATTATAAAACATATTGTTTGAGTTCTTGTGGGATTGACATCGCTTATACTTTACATTATAAATTAATTTATGCACTTGTGAGTATTAAAATTTATCACAACAAAAAGTGACATAAAAATAATAAGAAATATAATTTTGGCACCTGCTCGTAATGTACCTAGCTATGATACAATTTCATCAATCAATCCAATTAACAAAGCATTACATTTTCTAACTAAAGTTTTATTATTCAAAAATTTAAATGAATACAACCCGATGAAATATTCTTTACCCCTTGATTTGTGCAACGAAGCATAGAGCAATCAATTATTTTCTCTCTCTCTCTCTCTCTCTATATATATATATATATATATATTTCTTTTTGTTTCTTTGGTCTTTCCCCTAAGTTGTCATGTACACTAAATTGGATGCGGGACTCATTGCCAGTCACGAAAGTGAGCTTGACGTTGGCCAAATGGAATTTGCACGAGAGGGAATTGGATCGATCCCCCACATGAACCTAGTGTTGCCACTAGGCCAACCTATGGGTTGGCAAACAGCTATTTTGAATATAGCATTAAAAATTATAAACAAAAAAATTCTTCAAAAGACTACTAGTTTTATATGTTATGGCAATAAATAAAATCTAAAGCAAAATCCGCACATGCTCATTCCTTTTCATTAGCAAAATTATAGCTTTTGTTTCTATTTTTACAACTTGCATTCAAAGAAAATTTAAAGTTGTGTCTTCTATTGCAAAGACCTCCACCTATAATCTGAATTTTTCAATCTCCAAACCCCAACTATAATCTAAGATTCTCAATTAAAATAACACAAAAGGAAATCATATTGAATAGCTAGCAAACCGCATAAATGTATGCATTAAAAAAGAAGGAAGAAGTATAAACTCACTTGTAAAACTAAGACGCCCTCCTCTTTAGATAAAGCAGCAACAACCCTACTAAAACCGCTTCATAAAAATTCATCCATTAAACTCGTTCACCCATTAAACTTTTGCACTAGGCCCTATTGAATAAACGTAAATGTAAGGTGTAGCGAAGAGGAGCCAAGTGGATTAAAACCTACTTTTTCTTATTTCCCTCATTCTTTCTCTTCTTTTCATAGGTTGTTTAGTGGAATGAGCCATTGCATGTTTTTCACTTCTTTTTTTCCACCAAAAGAGAAAGTTTATAATTAAAAAGGAATTTGACTTGCTCATTTTCCCACTAATTCATAAGGAAATTGACTAATAAAGCTTTAGTAGCTAGATTGATGATAAAAACCTTTTATAAATTTTTTTATCGTACTTAAATATATTTAATAATTTTTGTTAGTTGCACTATGTCTGATGGCACGAGCATACTTTCGTTTAATGAAACTCTAATATATACAAATATATATCAAGTTTTATATAAAAAAAATCATCCATTAAACCATTTAATAAATTAGACTCCATTACAAAAATTAACACAAGTGTAATGAAAAGGAGACAATTGGATTAAAACCTACTTTTTCTTATTTCTCCATTCTTTTGCTTGTGTTGTTTCGCATGTTTTGCTGCAGCTACAAAACCATAAATTAATCTTGAGGGGACCAAATTTTTTTATTCTTTTCTGCAATTACATAAAACATACTAATAAATATGAAGGTTAATCGTTTGAGGATGATATGTGAAGGTACACGAATGAGATATATAAAAGTACACTAAAATTTGAAAGAGCTCTAACCATATGTATACAAAAAGTACACTAAAATATAAATGACGTATATGAAAATACACAAAAGTTTGGGAGCCATCAACCCCCCTATAACCTAGTTTCATCCTTGTATCGCATTATGGTACAGGCTATTTCGTAGAATGAATCATTGCATGCTTTTGAAAAAAAATAACTCCCACCAATTGAAAAGTTTTCAATTGCTTCGTGGAAATTTGCTTGCTCCTTTCCCTGTCCCTCATCTTCAGTCTTCAGTTTCTAACTCACCACACACCACACACTGAAAGGGATAGCATGTATGATTGCTTAATTTCCATTCCATTCCATTCCATCCATCCCTTTATTTTCTTCTTTCTCTTCTTTTCATGGGTTGTTTCATGGAATGAATTAACCATTGCATGTTTTTAAACTTTTTTTCCACCGAAAGAGGAAATTTATAATTAAAAAGGAAATTGACTTGCTCATTTTCCCACTTCTTCATAAGGAAATTGACTAATAAAGCTTTAGTAGTTAAGATGATAAAAACCTCCTATAAATTTCTTGATCACACTTTTAAATATATTTAATATTTTTTGTTAGTTGCTCCATGTTAAATGGCATGGGCATACTTTAGTTTAATTCAAAATAAAATTTTAATGAAACTCTTATATATACAAATATATACTAAGTTTTATAAAAAAATATCATCCATTAAACTATTTAATAAATTAGACTCCATTAAAAAATTAACCAAAAGTATAATATAAAGGAGACGAGTGATTAAAACCTACTTTTTCTTTTTCATCCCTGTTTTGCAGTATGGTACAGGCTTTGTGGAATCAATCATTGCTTCGTGGAAATTGACTTGCTCCTTTCCCTCATCTTCAGACTTTAGTCTTGACGTTCCCTTTCCTTTTATTTTCTTCTCGATCGATCTAACCAAACTAACTAATCTGAAACCCCCCTATCTAGGCAAAAATTATTATGTATATCTTTGTTAGTTTACATTTTCCTCTTGAATTTATGATTCAGGTGGTACTTCAATCAATTTTTTCCGTTCGGTTTCAATTTGATTTTATTTAATTTTCATATATACATTTGTAACATAAATTGTAAAGCAATAGTTATTTGGGTCAAAAAATTAATAATTCTATTCTTGCTCTTTCTTATTTGGAATAGAAAAATATAACTCTTACATTTATAATATAACTCCAATATTCATAATAGTTCAAAGATACATGTTCTCACTAGAACTCATAAATTTTAGGAGTATAAAATTTAGATAATGATATAATGTTTTTTTGAGTCATATAAGTAATGATTAGGTTTTGTTTAGTTCGGTTTTGAAATGGCACACCCCGAACGGGAACCAAACATAATTGGTTTTAATTTTAATTTTTTTTTTGGTTTGATTTTTAACGGATTGGTTCGAATCTGTTAATTGGTTTTCAAATTCATTGCAACACCCCTATATATATACAATTCACAAATTATCTTCCAAAATTTAGTATATTAGAACTCTAAGTGACCGAGTCCTCTAGTATACTCTGAAATCCATCACAAATGTAAAGATTAGTGATATAAATAAGTTTATTTGTTTTATTATTATTATTATTATTATTATTATTTAATTATTTGTTTAGAAAAAAAAAAGGAAAAAAAAAACTCAAATAAGCGCGTCCGAGCAGGATCCACAAATTTTCCGCTGTGACTAGAATCGTAATATAAAGGGAGGGAGTACTGAGTAGTAACTCGTATTTTCTAGTAAGCGATACATTAAGATCGAGCAAGACTGACTTGTAGTAGAGGAGTTGTTATTCGTAATTTTTAGTTGAGAGACTGATCCAAGAGAGTTCCATCTGTTCCCATATATCCACATATATATTTATATATATCTTCTTTTTCTCACTCACTCACTCACTCACTCACTCACTCACCCACTCACTGAAGCTTAAGCTTTAAAATTAACCAAAAGTATGGTAAAAATTGAAGAGGTTTCAGAAGTAGAAGCTGCCGCTGCTTCTTCGGCAGAAGATCACCATAGGTGGAAGTATGATGTATTCTTAAGCTTTCGAGGGGAAGACAATAGGAAGACTTTCATCGATCATCTCTACTCTACTCTTGTAAGGAGTGGCATCTACACATTCCAGGACGACGAGAGGCTCGAAACAGGGGAATCAATCTCACCTGCCCTCCTCAAAGCCATCGAGGAATTGAGCTTCGCCGTTGTCGTTTTCTCCAAAAACTACTCTTCTTCACGGTGGTGTTTAGACGAGCTTGCGAAGATCATGGAATGCAGTAGTAAATCACCAGAGGGACAAACAGTTATCCCAATCTTTTACGACGTCAAGCCTTCGGATGTACGGAATCAGGAAGGGCATTTTGGAGAAATGTTCCGCAAACACAACTCGGACAAGGTCCAAATCTGGAGAAAAGCTCTTACAGACGCAACAAACTTGCCGGGATTGGAATTAAACAAAATTGCGGATGGGTAAACTAATCCTACTCCTATGCTCATACTTCATAATTAACTTCAATTTTATATATTCTATTATTTTTTAATTTAAGGTGGTCCATTCAGAATTATGAGGTTTTAAATCTGTGTTGTTGGTAAAAATATCAGATCCGAACACTTAACATACCCAATTGGTGCTTGTTACGATCCTCAGATTCTCCCTGGAAAAAGTTCGCAAAGATCATCTCGATCTATTCATGCAATCACAAATTTAGGGGTGTCAAATGGCGCCAGAAAAAACAGATCAAGGAATACTATATATGTAGCACAAATTTTATAAGATTTGACCTAGCTCGTGACTAGAAATTATGTTATCGAAATAAACAATCTTCTTTCTACATGTGAATAAACTCTTACAGACGAGGAAAGCATCTTCTCATTCTAATTACGCTATTATTTAGTATTAGCTCCACTATTCAAAAGTTTGATGTATTATGTTCTTATTCTCGTTCTATTTACTGATACATTAAGCCACATTGTGACTGCATATTCATTATAAATTTTGAATAAAAGAACAAAAAAAAAAAATAGACAAACCATTTCATATATAACCGTTCTGTGTTTCTTTACTGTATTTTCTTATTGAAATCCTTTATAATCTACAGGCATGAATCGAAATTTATCTACCGAATTGTCCAAAAGATTTGGAGTAAACTCCCATCTAAAATTAAAGTTGAAGAAGAAGGTCTGGTTGGAATGAAGTCTCGTATAGAGAAGGTGACTTTGTTGTTGGGTGAAGAGTCCAATGTTGTTTGCACTGTTGGCATATGGGGATTAAGTGGCATAGGCAAGTCAACTTTAGCAAGGGTGGTTTATCGTCAAATTAAAGATCAGTTTGAAGTTGCCTGTTTTCTTGATGAAGTTGGAGAAGCATCAAAGGATGACGGTCTCAGAGGTTTACAGCAACGCCTTCTTTCCAGAACCCTAGGGATGATGGATTTGCAGATAGCGAATGATATGGATGGAATTGCATTAATGAAGACAAGGCTGCAGTCTAGAAGGGTTCTTCTTGTTCTTGACGATGTAGATAGCTCTAAGCAATTAAAAGCGTTAGCTGGAAGTCATGAGTGGTTTGGGCCAGGGAGTAGGATTATAATAACAACTAGGGATAGAAAACTGCTTGTTGAGCATAATGAGGTCCAAATACATGAAGCGAGTTTGTTAGATTATGATGAAGCTACTAAGCTATTCTATTGGAAGGCCTTTAATGATATGTGTCCCGCAGAAGATTTCGTGGAGCTCTCAGTTCAAGTTATAAAGTATTGTGGTCGCCTTCCTTTAGCTCTTGAAGTCTTGGGTTCTGTGCTACACAGTGAAAACTTGGATTTTTGGAAAGCTTTATTGAAAAGACTAAGGAAAGTAGGCCCCGATGGCAATATTCTTGACAAACTAAAAATAGGTTATGATGGTTTAGAAGAAAGCGTGCAAAATACCTTTCTAGATATTGCATGTTTCTTCGACGGACAGGACAAAGAATGTATATCAAGAATACTTGACAGTTTTGATTTTTACCCGAATCATTCCATACCTATTCTTGTTCATAAATCATTGATACATTGGTCATATGGTTCGGTTCGCATGCATCAATTGATACGAGAAATGGGTCAGTATATTGTTCGTCAGAATTTTCCTCAAGAGCCTAGGAAGTATAGCAGGTTGTGGGATACCGGCGATGTTGAACGTGTATTAACAAGAAGCAAGGTGAGAAGTTCTTCAAACTATAAGCTTCGACCTTCCATTTGAATTGCAATTAACAAGAAGGAAATATAATAATAAATGAATGTATTAATAGTTATATGTACGTGTATATGTTTCTTTGGTTACTAATTATATATATACTTGATTTTTTTTATTTGTGGTTGTTAGGGTACCAAGAACATTGAAGGCATAATGTTGCATCCCCACGAACAAGAATACACAATTGAAATGGGGACTAAAGCCTTTATAAAGATGACCAAACTAAGATTTCTAGAAATTCATAACACTTGCGTTCCTAAAGGTCCTGATTATCTTCCGGATGAACCACGGTGGATTGATTGGGACAAATATCCATCAAAGTCTCTGCCAGCAAAGTTTGAAGCAGACGTTCTTGTTGGACTTCGACTTCGTTGCAGTGGGCTTCAAAAACTTTGGGACAGAAGAACGGTAAAATTTTCAATTATATATATATATTCCCTCCCTCTCTCCATCTTAAATTAAGTACGTATTCATTTTGATTTCCACACTCTTTTAAAGATATATGCACTAACTTTCACCAAGTGAAATTTTTTTTTAAGTCCTCTATGCCCATCATGGGCACTAGAGTAATAGCAATATATGGTTACGGATTAATTTATTTATTTATTTTTATTTTTTTAACTATAGCAGAATTTGATACATCAATTATGTCATACAATAAACTTTTTTCTTGTGCTCATCACAGACGAGTATGATTAAAATGTAAGGTGTTTTAAGTTGGAAAAAGTCAAAAAAAACTATCATGTTTTGGGGAAAAGAACAACTGATAATAAGGTGAAGATTGGATATGAAAAATATGACAATACTTACTATAAATTTTTTTTGGGTTGAAATTTGAATATTATTTTATCAAAACAGCACAGTTACAGGATATTTAGTAATACAACAGCCATTATAGCTATAACAGCACGAAAATCTATCTACACAACAGAAAATATGGATGCACCAGAACCCACATTACAGCTGTAAAACACAGTCTCTTAGTTTTATTATTTTCCTCTCTTAATTTATGTGGCTCATAGAAGAAAACAGTGGGTGTAGAATACAATCTATTATGAGATTCGGTACATACTCTCTTAATTTATGATTTTTTGAAAGATAGAGCTGAACTCTTAATTAATTTTAGGCCGTAGGAGTATCAAAAAAGATAAATGAAAAAAAAGTTGCCTTAACATACCAAGCATAAAATAAAAAAAGAATATGGTGATATAATTAATACATGTTACAAGAGAAACAAATCCAATTTGCTTGGTTTATTTAATTCGGCTATGTCCCTTGACTGCATAAAATAACAGAGAAGGTTGTTAATTGTAAGTTTTACATCAAACTAATTTTTTTTTTGTTGTTCATATATAACAGAAGCAGCAGCTGAAAAACCTTAAATTTGTCGACCTTAGTGATTCGCGAAACCTAGTTGGAACTTCACACTTGGGAGAGGCCTGTAATCTTGAGGTACTGATTCTTCAACGGTGTACAAGTTTGGTAGAGGTTGACCTATCTATTGGACTTTTGAAAAAGCTTGTTTGCTTAAATTTGGCTGGGTGTGAGAAGCTTAGAAGCCTTCCAAAGGAGATGGGTAATTTAGAATGTCTAGAGGAGCTTCTTTTAGATGGAACTGCTGTAACAGAGCTACCACCCTCCATTGAATATTTGAAAAATCTCAAGAAATTATCCTTATGCAAGAGCTCATCTCAATCACCAACTTCAATTTTCCAGTCTTTGTTTCAAGGGAGAAAACGTCAGAAAATCACGAGGAGTCTGGTGTTGGCTCCAATTTGGGGTTTAATGTCGTTAACATCGCTAGATCTCACTGATTGCAATTTGTTGGAGGGAGCGATCCCCGGTGATCTTGGGTCATTGTTCTCTTTGGAAAAGTTGTGTCTTGGAGGAAACAATTTTGAAAATCTACCATGCCTGAATCAACTTTCTCGATTGGCACACCTTGAGTTGAATCGTTGCAAAATGCTTCGAGAACTGCCGGAGCTTCCGTCGAGATTAAAAAGATTGTTTACAAATGACTGTGCATCATTGAGAGTCTCTGCGGATCGATTTGCCATGTGCAAAATAGAGAATGGTTGGTTCCAAAATTGCAGGAAATTGCTCAATTATGGAGAGAGTGAGATTATAGCTAGTACATTAATGCAGAAAATAACGCTTCAGGTTCTCTATTAACTTCTACGTAAACACGTACTTATATATTTTTGGTGTGAGTATATATGTAATATATATATAGTGTTTTTACTGATTGTGCGGCTTCACCGTATTATCTTGGTATGTGCAGAGAAAGTGGGACCGTATACCAGTCACTGAAAACATCATACTTCCGGGAAGAGTTATTCCAAAGTGGTTCGGCAATCAAACTTTTACGGGGAATTCAGCTTTGTTGAAGCTGCCTTATAGAAGAATCTCTATTCCAGAGTGATATAGCTTTTTTGTCATTTTGTACGTGACAGAAAAAGTCGAATCAAGTAACTTGTGTGAAGATTCACAAATGTATGATCTTCACCATTTTAGACGGTTGGGCCTGCGATATGAGTCATATAACAGCTGGAATTCGGCGTCGAAGTGGAGTTCAGATTCAGGGCGCCTGGTTATGACCCCTTAGGCTCATTAAAAAAACTAATTTTTCTCAGGAATACAAGCGACATTTCTTTCCAGGAGCATACGATTATAGTTCACGACTACTTAGCCAATTCCTGTGATAAATACAATCCAGTTGAAGTTGAGGTATGTATGAGACCATATAGGCCAACAACGGTGGTGGTGAAAGAGTGGGGGATACGACTCAACAATGATTATGAAGAAGAAGTTGATTATTGAAATATGTACAGACGTGGGTAAAGTTGCATTCGCCTTTTCCTCGCTTCTCTTCTATTTATTATATATATTAAGTAGGTAACTTTTACTACCTCCTTAATTTCCTTCTACCACATTTAATGCTTCCTTCCATCTCTTACAATTTTTTTTTATTGTCTCAAGTTTTTCCGCTGTTGTTGTCTTTTCATTTACTCAGGTAATCTAGAACCTTGATAATTTAACGCCGATTAATTAATAACATTGATTAAATAATATTTTTTGCCAGTCCTAGCTAAAGATGGTATTCGAAATTAATAATTCATTAAATTTATAAGATAATACATTATAAAAACTTCATATAGGTCTTATGTAATATATAAATTAATAATTTTCTAATACATAATGCTTTTTTAATTTCATGTTTCATTGTTGATTTTTGTCACACATTTGAGATGAGAAACCATTATTATATGGATGACAAGTTGTGTTACTAAATCTTTTGAATACATTGAAGTTTACCGATAGATTCTTAAATTTTATTTGATGAAAGAATAGTTAGCAAAGCAAACTAAATACAATGTACAATGTTTATAAAAAAAAAAGGAAAGAATGACTTGATTTATTAATTTATTGATTATTTAATATTCTTGAAATTGTAGATTTTTTTATGTCTTGAAACTATTAATTTATAGAGGTTTAACTTCACTTTTATTTTGTTTGCAAAAAAATAAAAAAGCTTAATTAATTCTACTCGCGCTTTGTAGATTTACTTTGATTTGTTAAAAGAAATATTTTCGTTTTTAAATATATTTTTTTGGCAAAAACTAAATTTATAAAGTCAAATGTATCTCTCAAATGGATACATTAAAGTAAAATTTATTTGTAAGGTAATTTTTAATTTTTTTTAAAAATTTCAAGTGTTATGTATTTATTTTCATACATATCATCCTCCTTCTCAATGTATGAATCACTTTTTTAGTAGTTTGTTTGTAGGAGGGTGAATGCTCCTTGTTCAAAATTTAAGGCTATGCTTTCTTTGTTTTTATTTGAATGCTAAATACTTTGGGTATGGTTATTACCTAACACAAGTATATAAATTTGTGCGATGCACAGGCGTTGCAAATTTATTCTTGTAAGATTTTATTATTTTAATAAATTAGTCTCTAAGATAAAAAAAATTTGTTTTTAAGTTTTTAAATGACATAAATCTAGAAAATTGAAATAAAAAAATGTTCTTCTCCACCGCCACCACTATCCTCCTGCCTTTCCCCTAGCAATGTTGTAATGCCCCATGTTCCTTTGTCGTGTTGACCTTCTCTTAAGCCCGGTATGGCTTAATTTCCGTTAGAGAGCGAGCATTGAGGTTCTGAATCCTTCTTACTCGACCCAATAGTCCTAGTATGTCATGTTAGGTATATTTAGTTTGAGGGAGTGATCGTTACGTTATTCAGGTGGTTCGGGTTGAAACCGAGCCGATAATCGTGTGTTTCGACTTTTCGAGATTCGTCGATTTCTGGCCAACTTTGAGAGGCCATAACTTCTTCATCCGATGTTCAAATGACTCTCCGTTTGAGTTCACATCTTCATTTATTTTCCCTCTACAACTTTCGTGTTTGGGCCGAGTCGAGATTCATCTATTTCGAGGCCTGTTTCGGGCTCAGAAAGTCATTTGCTGTGACTTCCATGATCGATCATGAAAGGCCATGATCGATCATGGTCCTCTAGAGGAGTTCCAGAAGGGTTCATGATCGATAATGGTTCACCTGAATGTCGATTTTGAGCATTTTTAACCCGTTTTTGACCCATTTAACACCCATTACTCCTCATTTTCGAGCCATACACATCCGCCACTCTCTAGAGAGTTCTAGAGAGAGAGGGGGAGATTCTTGTCGCTTCTTCATCGTCCTACAAGATTAGAGCCTCAAATCACTTCATTCTTCAACTATTCATCGTCTTCCACCGTCGTCTTCGCGCGTGGAGCTTGGAGGCGAGCTAGGGTTTCGACGAGACGACGTCTACACTTCCTCCACTCCTCGATATAGCTACTCTAAGGTGGGAACACTAGTACTAAACCCTTGATTTCAATTTATTACTCGTTGAATTAGAGTTTTAAACTCATGTTGGGAATTTTCATCAAAACCATATGTTGTTTACATCATCATATCCAGTTTGTAGCCTAAGGTATGAACTTGGCTATAGAGGATTTCGGGATTTATGATTGAATCATGGTTGATTATGAATTATATGGAATAGATATGCATGTATACGTATATAGTTGGAAGTGTTGAATTTTATCCATGTGTGTTGAACCGAGAATCCGTTAGGGCATAATAAAGCGCAACAATCCTTGAGTTTAGAGCCTTGTACGAAGCATGGTAGGCATTAGTAATAAGGATTAGACCTAGATGCTATCTAGTGGTGTGGTATATATTGTCGATGGGGCATAGAATGCCTTGACTGGAATTGTATGTGGCTAAGAAGAGTTATATGTACACTAGTTGAACTAAAAGCACGATAATTAATGCTTAGTTGGGCTACGGGGCTTGGGAACTACATAAAACGCTTATGGCCGTAGTTTGATACATATGACACATAATGAGATATAATATATATTGATAACGAATCAATCAGCCGAATAATAAGAATTATTGGTTTAATGATAAGTCCCGGATAATTGGATCGATAATAATGATGATGTGATTAATAATGAATGAACGATGATTATCATGATGATGATTGTGTGACTGCATATATATGTTGTTGGCCATACGTGTGATGGATGATTTGATGATTATATACGTTGTTGAATGAGGAATCGATATATTCCTGCTGATGCGATCACACGTATGGGCTAGATATGATGATTAACCGAGCACCGGGTAGCTCCCCATGACTCGAAGACGGGCCGCCTATTGCCGCCCCTGGGTGAAATTCCCTAAACCGTGCATGGGGAAAATAAAGTCGGTGACTCCACCGGTGGTTGTCTGTGTCCACAAAGGAGAGCCCACTCTAGGTATCTTGCCTTCCAATTGGACTATGTGTCCTTGGTTAGATAAGTTTTCCCAGCAAGCGGAGCAAGTCCTGTGTGCCACTACTTACCGATTTGGTGAGTTCCCGAAAAGTAGTTAGGTTACTAATGGTCATTACCCTATTAGGGTATCGCCAGGTGTAATTCTTTCCAGAGTGTCGATGTGGTTTGTATGAGGTGTTCTCCTCGTTAACTATTCGGAGTGTTGTTCCCCGGGAAAGTGACCGTCGCGTGGGCTATCTCCGAATAACCTACTTAGAGAATCAAGTCCCTGAACCACTCTCCACTCGGAGGAGACATGGATAAGAGCTTTGGATCCATTCGGGACTCGCTGGATTTATTGCTCTGGGCCTGGACTGACTGCGGGGTGAAACTGAGGCATTATACTGGAGACGTGATACGAGAGTTGTTGTGAGATTGTGGTTATGCTGTTATTATTATTGCATCGTATCATGTCTCGTATTGATTTGCATATGTTGCCTCGGCTATGATATAAATGATGTAAATACTTATGCGGACACATCTAGACAGAGCAGGGTACACGTAGAGAACTGTCAAGCCTTCCACAATGTATTAATATATAAGGTGAAAAGACATAATGGCTATTGAACTTAGAGAAAATGTATGGGTATACGGATGCGTACGGAATACGGTGTAGTGAGCCAGATCATAATGCATATAATATACTCATAATTAAAGGGAAATCGTAGCTAACGAGATAGCCTAATAAGAGTATACCGTAATGTAACGGTTTAGGCTAAAGATCTTGGGATGAAGCCTATTAGGAGGCCAAGTATAAGATTCATAACGAATTATAATTAAGGAGATAACAATGAATACTTGGCCTATAGTTACAACTTATGGTGTAGGCAACGGATAGCATAGTATAATGTGGACTTACTGTTGAGAGAGGATAATCCGTAACATGTCGAGCCTTAGGAAGCTAGAGTTTGATACGAGGTGACTTTGGACTAGAGATCTCTTTGAGTTGTAGAAATTCCTTGATGTGTTATCTTATGGATGGTTAGAGGAGAGATCGAGTTGTTGGGTAAATGGCTTCCGGGTAACTAGGACAGGAATCCTAGTAGGGTTGCATGCACTCAGGTTTGCATTGCATTGAACGTTTTCAAACTATTACATCAAAGTAAAGTATTTTCTATACAAAACATATATAATTCCCACTGAGCCCGGATTTGGCTCATCCCTTTTTCTAACAGTTTTGCAGGCATAGCATCTTGGGTGGCGTATGATGCCTCTGATATTCACATTCTGTGTCTAGTCCTTTTTCGAGAAGGGACTGTGTTATATAATCATTTTGATTCTCTTTTGATTGTAAACGGACTATGATTTGATAAACAATTTGTACTGTAAATTTGTATAAATGGTTTTATATGTGGAGTGGATTTGAAACTGTGATTGGATGTGATTACTCATGTTAAGTGATTTTAAACCTTACAGGATGGTTTGTTAGCGAAATAAACTCCACATGCCTTGATTTGTAAAATGAGCTTTTAAACAAGATCGCCATTTTATTTGAGAAAAGTTTTTAAAAGTTGTGAATTTTATATTTTAAACCCGCCGTCGCGCACGGCATCCGTGATTAACCGGGTTCCGGAGGTGAAAATCTCAGAACGGGATTCGGGGCGTCACAAATGCCTTCCACTCTTCCTCCTCCTCTTCCTCCGCCCTTACCAATACCTTCCACTCCTAGGCCTTAGAAGATGAAGATTGAGCTGATGCCATTTATATTCTTATCGTGTACTTGACAACCCATCATCCTTCTCTGAAACTCTACGAATCGAATTGTAGGCAGAGAGTTGAGGTTAGGCTTATAAATTTTCACTCGCTACACTATAAGAGTGGAGGTTTGGCTCTTGGTGATAGGTCGAAAATAGTTGTTTGAATTTTTTTTTTTTTAACCCAACACTTACCTACATGGCATGTAAGTACTCGCTTGACTTAGGCCAAATTAGTGTACACTTACTTGCTTGGGAAGGGCCGAACAGTGTGAAGTAGAAAAACATTCAATTGTAGTTGCTGACATGGCCCGAGTCAGTGTAAATAAAAAAAACAAAAAAACAAAAAAAAACCTCATTCACTACAAGAAGTTTGATCATTTAAGTCTCTTAAATGATTGTTTAAGCCACTTTCCGGTTTATCCTAGAGTGGCTTAAGAAACAATGTCAGAAAAAGTTTGTCTAAGTGACTTAAAATGTCATAGGTTAAAGACATAATATTGACATAAAAGTGACTTAAAATTATAAGAAATCTAATTTTGGCACCTGCATGCTCGTAATATACCTAGCTACTACACAATTTCATTAATCAATCTAATTAACAAGGCAATACATTTTTTAGCTAAAGTTTTACTATTCAAAAATACAACCCAATGAAATAATCTTTACAAAAAGAAAAATTATTCTACCATTTTATTGTTCAAAATAAATCAACAATCCAAAAGAGTAACCTTAAAAAAGAAAGCTTAACACCAAAGTACCCAAAACTTTGATAGAACAATGAAAGCTTATAATGTGTTCATGAAGTTATTCATTTTGCTTATTATGTGCCCTTGGGATCCATCTTCCTTTCATAAAAAAAGTGTGGAAAAAATATATACAAAGTTAGGGTTTCTTGCTTTCTTCCTCCCCCAAATTCTGAGCACCGCCGCCATCTTCTGTTTCTCTCTCTTCTTCCTTTTCTTCTTGTTATATTCGGTGTGTACTTATGTTTGAATTTTGTATAAAGATCACAAATTAGTTGCTGAATTTTAATGACTTTGTTTTTGTTTTGTTTAGTGTGTGTTTGTGTTTGAATTTTGCATAAAGATCACAAATTAGTTGTTTATGTTTAATTGATTGTGAGGGTGGTAGCTAGAATCTCATGGAAGTGGAGGTGGAAAGAAGGAGTAATATAAACATAGATGTAGATTGTGCATTTGAGAAAATACCATGCTTATATAGTATAGAATCAAAGCTTATAGTTATTTAAGGCCACGTGCAAGGCTTTAGTTGTTTGCAATAATGAAAAGGTTAATCTCGATTGGATTATGCATTTTGAGTTAATTTTAACCACCATGTCTCAACTAGTGAGAAATCATGAGTTTCATTTTCACGTAAGCGAATTTGAGAACATATTTGTGTGAACACCTCATTTTGCGACCCCCCGCAAGAATCCTATTTTTTAAAGAAATAAACATGCATGCACGCACAAGCATTCCTAGATGCACATGTAGTTTGTTCATGTGATACAGGTCAAAGAAGAAAGCCGAAAGGACCCCGGATGAGAAGTTACAGAATTATCGAAAATTGCCGGAACCGAAAAACCGTCAAAACTCCGGGAAATTTGTGAAAGGAGATTCACATACTTTGGATCATCCTCAAACTTTGAGAGTTGTTGGAAATTATCAAAAGGAGTAACATACTCGAAAATCAGCTAAATCCGACGGTCGGATCTCCGAAAATTCAGAAAATCGCGAGTTTATTTCGGGTGGTCAAATGGTGGTCTTCTCGAAGTTAAAATGGTTTGAAGTTTTGTAAGTGGATAGACCTTATTGTGGGGAAGAGCATATTAAAATTTCAGCTTTGTCGGACATGGGGTCCTCAAGAATCAATTTGTCTACCGTGCAATTCCAGTTGAAATGTCCTTCGTAGCAAATTAAAATAAATAGTGGCCTTCCTGAAATCTGATCGGCCTCAAATTTGGACACAAGTTAGAAAACATTTGGAGGGAAAACATATCAAAAAATCAGAATAATCCAACGGTTGGAGGTTTAATTATCGAGATTGTTGTATGCAAGTACGTTTCCTACGCGGGAACAAACTCTTTGTACCAAGACAAGGAGACCGAGTCCTTCCCGAACTCCGATCGTCCTAAAATTTTTACAGGGTGTAAAAGACTTATATTGGCAATAAATATCCAAACTTCAGCCTGATCCAACGGTTAGAACCTGACTTCTCGTGCAAACAAGGGACCTTGTCTACAACAAGTACCTTTCCTACGCGGACACAAACTCTTCGTACCAATCAGAACGAAAGGGAACCTTCCCGAAATCCGATCGACCTGAAATTTTTACACAATCTAGAAGAGTTCTATTCCCAAAACATATCCAAAAATCGGGATGATCCAACGGTGGGAAGTCCTCGCGATAATTTCCAAGAGTCCTAGTTGCAATCTCTTTCCTTGCTCTCCAAGTATTTTCTTCAACTATAAATAGACCCCCCTCCATTCATTATTTTCATCAACAATCAAGGGAATTTCGTGGTACACACCAAGAGATCTTTATTCTCTCCTTCCAAGAAGGCTCGGGTATAATTTTCTCTCTCTTCTTTTATTTATTCGTCAGTTTTATAATTTATATTCTTGTCTGCATAATTTCTATTACTTGATAGCTTTTCAAAACCCTTTTTTAAATTGTTTTCAAAACTAAAGGCGTATAATAAACCCTAATCCAATTCTAAAATAGTATTATTACTTTCTTACTTTTTCAAAAGCCCGGATTAGCGGCATTATTATACGAAGGAATCGATAATCGCTATATATCCAATCTAACTCATAGATTGCGGTGTGTATGTGATAAATACTCGATCATGAGAGCACTATTGCCATCTATACCGGTTTAATCAATAGACTTTGGTATACGATCGGTCAACTCGCCTCATATAATATCGAATATAAGATTCCACATTGAATCAGTTTCCGAAAAGCCCAATGCTTTACAAAATCACTTGTTTCATTGCATCTATTATTATCAAACTCTCTTTTTCAAATCACACACACACACACTTATTTTCAAAATCATGGGTGAATTAGGAAACACATCGTTTTCATCCCAACCCCAAAATCCCGATTTTTAAGGCAAGCACGAAAAGCTGTAAAGCAATAGCAATAGCATGCAAGAACTGAATTATAACACGCGCATATCCTACTCAAGAGACCGAAAGGGCGAATTGGGTGCCTAACACCTTCCCGATTCGTAACTTAATCCCCAAACCTTCGAATCAACTGGTTTCGCATATATTGTGTATAAGAGGATATTTAGTCCATAAATACGTCTCTTTTACACAAATCTTTTTTGTTTGTTTAGTAAAACAAACTGGCGACTCTTATTCTTTTCAAAACCTAATTTCCAAATCAACAAACGGAATCGCCGCCCACGGGGACCCCCGGGCGTCGAGAACGCGGGTTCTCACAATTTGTGGTTGCAAGTTATAAATGAGTTTGTATTAAATCTCCATTTAGCCAGTTAGCAACTATTTTTCCCACTGTAGTAGTAAGATAAGATTTATCACTTGTACTTGGATATTGTCAACCATATTTAGTTGGTTATTTTAAATCTATTGTCATGAATTAATGGGACAATGATTGTCGGTTAGCTTTTAGCATACTAAATAAAAAATTGGGCTATCTTTTTCCACTTATTTTTTGGTTCATATATATTAATTTTCCATTACCCTAACTTTCGATTTGAATTTTTCAGTGAACTTCTGCGGAGATGATTTACTTATTAGGATCATTTTCACCAAATTTCATTAAAAATATATCCGTTTACACTTCAAAACGGATGGTCCATCTTTTTCTAAAAGAGATAGTGTGTTTCTTTTTGGAGCGGGGTTGCATATATAGATATAAAAGAAGATAAAAACTTACTAAAAAACTTGATAAAAAACTGCAAATTTCATAAAGACTTGAGACAAAAAGCACTCTCCATGGAAAAATGAAATCCTAAAGTATTGAGGGAAACACAATTCTGAAGTATCGTAATTGGTTCATAAGATCATTTATGGCTTTAAATGAAAGATAAATTAACTAGAGCAAACAAATTTTTTTTAGTGTAATTGATCATGCATACACATGTTCGATCCTAGTAGATGGAGAGAGGGAGTGTGGGCCATAGCACTTGAACTTGAGAATCTCTTGGTTCCAACTGAGATTCTTTACCACTTGATATGCACAACAAAGCATATAGCAATCAACTATTTTGTTTATATATATTTTTTTGTTTTTTTTTTTGGACTCATACCCAGTCACGAAACTAAACCTGACATTGGCCAAAGGGAATTTGCACGTGAGTGGATTCGAACACGAGATCTCCCGTTAAATGGATCGATTCCCCATAGGAACCTAGTGTTGTCACTGGCCAACCTATAGGTTGGCAAACAATTATTTTGAACATAGTAATAAAAAGTATAAATGTAACACCCTGTACTTTTAATTAATAATTATCGAGTTAATCTCAGTAATTTGCCGTAATCGGGTTTGAATTGGGCAAAGTTCGGAATGTTTTTGGTTGAGTTTAATTTCTCAGTCCAGGATGGCGCGGGACCAGTATGGCCATTTTGGCATATCGATCTGCCAGTCAAAAACCCGAAAGAACTTTGGCGCCGGACTGGTCTCCAAATTCTACATATCGATCCGGCATACGGAAATTGTAACCTCGTTTTTATCGAATTGACCATCTTTGACCCATTTTAAAACTCTTTTCTCCTCCATTTCAGCCATTTTCGACACAAGGTGATCCTATAATATTTCTAGAGAGAGGGCGGATAATGGTGGGATTTTGATGATTTTTAGTTCAAATTCAAGCTTTTCATATCGAAATCGGAAATTTTTTCATCTTCTTTGCATTCTCTACTCATTTTTAGGCTTTCATGTGTGACTTGGGAGATCATTTGAGCTCAACCTAGGCCACTAAACCTTGTTCTTCTAGCTTTCCAGGTGGGAACTTCCCTCTCCTCTTTGATTTTTGAAATTTTTAGTTGATTGAGTTAAAATTACTAGATTTTTGGTACCAAATTCATAGTTTCTCTTGCATGCATGTTGTATATCCATGGAATTAGCCTTTTGAGCTTTTCTATTGGTGATATATTGGTTATAATTGATGGATATAGGGGCTGATTGTCCTACATATTAATGTTTATGCACTCATTTGAGAATTTGGTACCAAAATGGCTAGAAACATCATATAAATGTCTAATACTTGATATTTCTACTTAAATTCATAAACTTTCAAGTCATAAAACACTCTTAATTTATATTTTCACTTGTTATTAGACATGTACCCAATGCTTGATGATGATTCTAGCATGTCTAGTGATTTCTCCTTAATTATTAGTTTACGAAACAGTATGAAATCATGTTTATGACCATATAGCATTGTGATTCATGTTATACGCATAACAAAATCCTGATTATTAATTGGTTGATGGTATACTTAAGTTGAATATTGCGTTAGTATAACTTGGTTATCGTTATAATCATATGATACAACTATGAACACCCTTTTTACAAATTAAATCAATTACTGTGAGATAATGAGGTTATTATAACCAGATAAGCACCGGTATAGAAATGCTTGTGTTGATGTTATTGCACAAAGCCATGGGAAGATAGTGTGCCATAAATATGGTTACCAGTGCATTGACCCATGGAAAGATGGGGTGCGTTTCTGAGTAGTATATTCTATCTCTTAATCTCCGTTAGAGAGCGAGCATTGAGGTTCTGAATCCTTCGTACTCGACCCAATAGTCCTAGTATGTCATGTTAAGTATATTTAGTTTGAGGGAGTGATCGTTACGTTATTCAGGTGGTTCGGGTTGAAACTGAGCCGATAATCGTGTGTTTCGACTTTTCGAGATTCGTCAATTTCTGGCCAACTTTGAGAGGCCATAACTTCTTCATCCGATGTTTAAATGACTCTCCATTTGAGTTCACATCTTCATTTATTTTCCCTCTACAACTTTCGTGTTTGGGCCGAGTCGAGATTCATCTATTTCGAGGCCTGTTTCGGGCTCAAAAAGTCATTTGCTGATGCTGTGACTTCCATGATCGATCATGGTCCTCTAGAGGAGTTCCAGAAGGGTTCATGATCGATAATGGTTCACCTGAATGTCGATTTTGAGCGTTTTTAACCCGTTTTTGACCCATTTAACACCCATTACTCTTCATTTTCGAGCCACACACATCCGCCACTCTCTAGAAAGTTATAGAGAGAGAGGGGGAGATTCTTGTCGCTTCTTCATCGTCCTACAAGATTAGAGCCTCAAATCACTTCATTCTTCAACTATTCATCGTCTTCCACCTTCGTCTTCGCGCGTGGAGATTGGAGGCGAGCTAGGGTTTCGACGAGACGACGTCTACACTTCCTCCATTCCTCGATATAGCTACTCTAAGGTGGGAACACTAGTACTAAACCCTTGATTTCAATTTATTACTCGTTGAATTAGAGTTTTAAACTCATGTTGGGAATTTTCATCAAAACCATATGTTGTTTACATCATCATATCTAATTTGTAGCCTAAGGTATGAACTTGGCTAGAGAGGATTTCGGGATTTATGATTGAATCATGGTTGATTATGAATTATATGGAATAGATATGCATGTATACGTATATAGTTGGAAGTGTTGAATTTTATCCATGTGTGTTGAACCGAGAATCCGTTAGGGCGTAATAAAGCGCAACAATCCTTGAGTTTAGAGCCTTGTACGAAGCATGGTAGGCATTAGTAATAAGGATTAGACCTACATGCTATCTAGTGGTGTAGTATATATTGTCGATGGGGCATAGAATGCCTTGACTGGAATTGTATGTGGCTAAGAAGAGTTATATGTACACTAGTTGAACTAAAAGCACGATAATTAATGCTTAGTTGGGCTACGAGGCTTGGGAACTACATAAAACGCTTATGGCCGTAGTTTGATACATATGACACATAATGAGATATAATATATATTGATAACGAATCAATCAGCCGAATAATAAGAATTATTGGTTTAATGATAAGTCCCGGATAATTGGATCGATAATAATGATGATGTGATTAATAATGAATGAACGATGATAATCATGATGATGATTGTGTGACTGCATATATATGTTGTTGGCCATACGTGTGATGGATGATTTGATGATTATATACGTTGTTGAATGAGGAATCGATATATTCCTGTTGATGCGATCACACGTATGGGCTAGATATGATGATTAACCGAGCACCGGGTAGCTCCCCATGACTCGAAGACGGGCCGCCTATTGCCTCCCCTGGGTGAAATTCCCTAAACCGTGCATGGGGAAAATAAAGTCGGTGACTCCACCGGCGGTTGTCTGTGTCCACAAAGGAGAGCCCACTCTAGGTATCTTGCCTTCCAATTGGACTATGTGTCCTTGGTTAGATAAGTTTTCCCAGCAAGCGGAGCAGGTCCTGTGTGCCACTATTTACCGATTTGGTGAGTTCCCGAAAAGTAGTTAGGTTACTAATGGTCATTACCCTATTAGGGTATCGCCTGGTGTAATTCTTTCCAGAGTGTCGATGTGGTTTGTATGAGGTGTTCTCCTCGTTAACTATTCGGAGTGTTGTTCCCCGGGAAAGTGACCGTCGCGTGGGCTATCTCCGAATAACCTACTTAGAGAATCAAGTCCCTGAACCACTCTCCACTCGAAGGAGACATGGATAAGAGCTTTGGATCCATTCGGGACTCGCTGGATTTATTGCTCTGGGTCTGGACTGACTGCGGGGTGAAACTGAGGCATTATACTGGAGACGTGATACGAGAGTTGTTGTGAGATTGTGGTTATGCTGTTATTATTATTGCATCGTATCATGTCTCGTATTGATTTGCGTATGTTGCCTCGGCTATGATATAAATGATGTAAATACTTATGCGGACACATCTAGACAGAGCAGGGTACAC
The DNA here is from genome assembly GCA_021464415.1 of Lonicera japonica. Classification (NCBI taxonomy): domain Eukaryota; kingdom Viridiplantae; phylum Streptophyta; class Magnoliopsida; order Dipsacales; family Caprifoliaceae; genus Lonicera; species Lonicera japonica. The sequence continues at coordinate 278,219 of JAKCWG010000736.1, read as the reverse complement.
GTAGAGAACTGTCAAGCCTTCCACAATGTATTAATATATAAGGTGAAAAGACATAATGGCTATTGAACTTAGAGAAAATGTATGGGTATACGGATGCGTACGGAATACGGTGTAGTGAGCCAGATCATAATGCATATAATATACTCATAATTAAAGAGAAATCGTAGCTAACGAGATAGCCTAATAAGAGTATTATGATATGTAACGATTTAGGCTAAAGATCTTGGGATGAAGCCTATTAGGAGGCCAAGTATAAGATTCATAACGAATTATAATTAAGGAGATAACAATGAATACTTGGCCTATAGTTACAACTTATGGTGTAGGCGACGGATAGCATAGTATAATGTGGACTTACTGTTGAGAGAGGATAATCCGTAGCATGTCGAGCCTTAGGAAGCTAGAGTTTGATACGAGGTGACTTTGGACTAGAGATCTCTTCGAGTTGTATAAATTCCTTGGTGTGTTATCTTATGGATGGTTAGAGGAGAGATCAGGTTGTTGGGTAAATAGCTTCCGGGTAGCTAGGCCAGGAATCCTAGTAGGGTTGTATGCACTCAGGTTTGCATTGCATTGAACGTTTTCAAACTATTACATCAAAGTAAAGTATTTTCTATACAAAACCTATATAGTTACCACTGAGCCCGGATTTGGCTCATCCCTTTTTCTAACAGTTTTGCAGGCATAGCATCTTGGGTGGCGTATGATGCCTCTGATATTCACATTTTGTGTCTAGTCCTTTTTCGAGAAGGGACTGTGTTATATAATCATTTTGATTCTCTTTTGATTGTAAACGGACTATGATTTGATAAACAATTTGTACTGCAAATTTGTATAAATGGTTGTATATGTGGAGTGGATTTGAAACTGTGATTGGATGTGATTACTCATGTTAAGTGATTTTAAACCTTACAGGATGGTTTGTTAGCGAAATAAACTCCACATGCCTTGATTTGTAAAATGAACTTTTAAACAAGATCGCCATTTTATTTGAGAAAAGTTTTTAAAAGTTGTGAATTTTATATTTTAAACCCGCCGTCGCGCACGGCATCCGTGATTAACCGGGTTCCGGAGGTGAAAATCTCAGAACGGGATTCAGGGCGTCACAAATGCCTTCCACTCTTCCTCCTCCTCTTCCTCCGCCCTTACCAATACCTTCCACTCCTAGGCCTTAGAAGATGAAGATTGAGCTGATGCCATTTATATTCTTATCGTGTACTTGACAACCCATCATCCTTCTCTGAAATTCTACGAATCGAATTGTAGGCAGAGAGTTGAGGTTAAGCTTATAAATTTTCACTCGCTACACTATAAGAGTGGAGGTTTGGCTTTTGGTGATAGGTCGAAAATAGTTGTTTGAATTTTTATTTTTTTAACCCAACACTTACCTACATGGCATGTAAGTACTCACTTGACTTGGGCCAAATTAGTGTACACTTACTTGCTTGGGAAGGGCCGAACAGTGTGAAGTAGAAAAACATTCAATTGTAGTTGCTGACATGGCCCGAGTCAGTGTAAATAAAAAAAACAAAAAAACAAAAAAAAACCTCATTCACTACAAGAAGTTTGATCATTTAAGTCTCTTAAATGATTGTTTAAGCCAGTTTCCGGTTTATCCTAGAGTGGCTTAAGAAACAGTGTCAGAAAAAGTTTGTCTAAGTGACTTAAAAAGTCATAGGTTAAAGACATAATATTGACATAAAAGTGACTTAAAAATAATAAGAAATCTAATTGTGGCACCTGCATGCTCGTAATATACCTAGCTACTACACAATTTCATTAATCAATCTAATTAACAAGGCAATACATTTTTTAGCTAAAGTTTTACTATTCAAAAATACAACCCAATGAAATAATCTTTACAAAAAGAGAAATTATTCTACCATTTTATTGTTCAAAATAAATCAACAATCCAAAAGAGTAACCTTAAAAAAGAAAGCTTAACACCAAAGTACCCAAAACTTTGATAGAACAATGAAAGCTTATAATGTGTTCATGAAGTTATTCATTTTGCTTATTATGTGCCCTTGGGATCCATCTTCCTTTCATAAAAAAAGTGTGGAAAAAATATATACAAAGTTAGGGTTTCTTGCTTTCTTCCTCCCCCAAATTCTGAGCACCGTCGTCATCTTCTGTTTCTCTCTCTTCTTCCTTTTCTTCTTGTTATATTCGGTGTGTACTTATGTTTGAATTTTGTATAAAGATCACAAATTAGTTGCTTAATTTTAATGACTTTGTTTTTGTTTTGTTTAGTGTGTGTTTGTGTTTGAATTTTGCATAAAGATCACAAATTAGTTGTTTATGTTTAATTGATTATGAGGGTGGTAGCTAGAATCTCATGGAAGTGGAGGTGGAAAGAAGGAGTAATATAAACATAGATGTAGATTGTGCATTTGAGAAAATACCATGCTTATATAGTATATAATAAAAGCTTATAGTTATTTAAGGCCACGTGCAAGGCTTTAGTTGTTTGCAATAATGAAAAGGTTAATCTCGATTGGATTATGCATTTTGAGTTAATTTTAACCACCATGTCTCAACTAGTGAGAAATCATGAGTTTCATTTTCACGTAAGCGAATTTGAGAACATATTTGTGGTTGCAAGTTATAAATGAGTTTGTATTAAATCTCCATTTAGCCAGTTAGCAACTATTTTTCCCACTGTAGTGGTAAGATAAGATTTATCACTTGTACTTGGATATTGTCAACCATATTTAGTTGGTTATTTTAAATCTATTGTCATGAATTAATGGGACAATGATTGTCGGTTAGCTTTTAGCATACTAAATAAAAAATTGGGCTATCTTTTTCCACTTATTTTTTGGTTCATATATATTAATTTTCCATTACCTTAACTTTCGATTTGAATTTTTCAGTGAACTTCTGCGGAGATGATTTACTTATTAGGATCATTTTCACCAAATTTCATTAAAAATATATCCGTTTACACTTCAAAACGGATGGTCCATCTTTTTCTAAAAGAGATAGTGTGTTTCTTTTTGGAGCGGGGTTGCATATATAGATATAAAATAAGATAAAAACTTACTAAAAAACTTGATAAAAAACTGCAAATTTCATAAAGACTTGAGACAAAAAGCACTCTCCATGGAAAAATGAAATCCTAAAGTATTGAGGGAAACACAATTCTGAAGTATCGTAATTGGTTCATAAGATCATTTATGGCTTTAAATGCAAGATAAATTAACTAGAGCAAACAAATTTTTTTTAGTGTAATTGATCATGCATACACATGTTCGATCCTAGTAGACGGAGAGAGGGAGTGTGGGCAATAGCACTTGAACTTGAGAATCTCTTAGTTCCAACTGAGATTCTTTACCACTTGATATGCACAACAAAGCATATAGCAAGCAACTATTTTGTTTATATATTTTTTTTTTGTTTTTTTTTTGGCCTACTCATACCCAGTCACGAAACTAAACCTGACATTGGCCAAAGGGAATTTGCACGTGAATGGATTCGAACACGAGATCTCCCGCTAAATGGATCGATTCCCCATAGGAACCTAGTGTTGTCACTGGCCAACCTATAGGTTGGCAAACAATTATTTTGAATATAGTAATAAAAAGTATAAATGTAACACCATGTACTTTTAATTAATAATGATCGAGTTAATCTCAGTAATTTGCCGTAATCGGGTTTGAATTGGGCAAAGTTCGGAATGTTTTTGGTTGAGTTTAATTTCTCAGTCCAGGATGGCGCGGGACCAGTATGGCCATTTTGGCATATCGATCTGCCAGTCAAAAACCCGCAAGAACTTTGGCGCCGGACTGGTCTCCAAATTCTACATATCGATCCGGCATACGGAAATTGTAACCTCGTTTTTATCGAATTGACCATCTTTGACCCATTTTTAAACTCTTTTCTCCTCCATTTCAGCCATTTTCGACACAAGGTGATCTTATAATATTTCTAGAGAGAGGGAGGATAATGGTGGGATTTTGATGATTCTTAGTTCAAATTCAAGCTTTTCATATCGAAATCGGAAAATTTTTCATCTTCTTTGCATTCTCTACTCATTTTTGGGCTTTCATGTGTGACTTGGGAGATCATTTGAGCTCAACCTAGGCCACTAAACCTTGTTCTTCTAGCTTTCCAGGTGGGAACTTCCCTCTCCTCTTTGATTTTTGAAATTTTTAGTTGATTAAGTTAAAATTACTAGATTTTTGGTACCAAATTCATAGTTTCTCTTGCATGCATGTTGTATATCCATGGAATTAGCCTTTTGAGCTTTTCTATTGGAGATATATTGGTTATAATTGATGGATATAGGGGCTGATTGTCCTACATGTTAATGTTTATGCACTCATTTGAGAATTTGGTACCAAAATGGCTAGAAACATCATATACATGTCTAATACTTGATATTTCTACTTAAATTCATAAACTTTCAAGTCATAAAACACTCTTAATTTATATTTTCACTTGTTATTAGACATGTACCCAATGCTTGATGCTGATTCTAGCATGTCTAGTGATTTCTCCTTAATTATTAGTTTACGAAACAGTATGAAATCATGTTTATGACCATATAGCATTGTGATTCATGTTATACGCATAACAAAATCCTGATTATTAATTGGTTGATGGTATACTTAAGTTGAATATTGCGTTAGTATAACTTGGTTATCGTTATAATCATATGATACAACTATGAACACCCTTTTCACAAATTAAATCAATTACTGTGAGATAATGAGGTTATTATAACCAGATAAGCACCGGTATAGAAATGCTTGTGTTGATGTTATTGCACAGAGCCATGGGAAGATAGTGTGCCATAAATATGGTTACCAGTGCATTGACCCATGGAAAGATGGGGTGCGTTTCTGAGTAGTATATTCTATCTAGTACCGGTATTAAGTCGAGGAGGAGGAGGAGGTGGATGGACACATTTATTATTATTGTGTGAGTATTTTGACAAAAAAGAAATTGACATATGTAGCAGTATGATAAATGGATTTTCTTATTAAATGGGTATAATTGGGAAATAAGAATTAACGACTTTAATCTTGTAATTCTTCATATCATGACATGTCCATGTATTGCATTTCCCTTTCCCTATAGTTCCCAATGGGCCATTTTTGGCTCATCCCCTCATTTTATCTTTCAGGTGTATCTCGTGTTACGGGTAGAAGTCGTGGATCAAGTCCGAGTTCTTCTTAAAGTCTCCTCTAATGCCCATATGGAATTTAGTGGTTGTATTATCTTATCATTGTGAAAATTGTAACATTCTAATTAAGTTTGAGTCCCTTGTACTATCTATGGATGTTCTAGTTTGTATTTTAATTTGGTATTGTATCTTGGACTTTAGTTGTCTGAAAAATATGTTTGGTATATCTATCAGACTATTTCGTATTTGGTTTGTAATCGAATTGAGAAATATCCGATATATATGTGTTGTTTTGGTTGTTATTCAGGATGGTATTTATTTGAAATACGAATACTTCATGCCGAATTACTATTAGTATTATAGGTTATGGCAATAAACATAGGTTATGGCAATAAACAAAATATAAAGCAAAATCTGCACATGCTCATTCCTTTTTGTAACGCCCCACCCTTAGGGGCTATGAAAAATTAGATAAATAGAATACAACTATACAAATATTACAATGATATCAAATATAACAAAAAATCCTCTATCCGAACTACGACAATCTCTAGAGTTCTCCCATGAACTTTCACTGTCCCATCCCGCGTCCTCACCACGAGTACCTGTAAGATGAAAAACATGTATGGGAAAGTACACCGTATACAGAGGATAAAAGAAATCAGTGAAATCAATTGAACAACAACCAATACACATATTCATACCAATCATCATACATGGCCTCATACTCGGCTCTCTTATGGTTACATGCCAAGTACCACCATACCAATTCATGCCTCACCCACGCCTTCTCCACGGACGTTGTAAATCAGGTTATTGGATCTTAACAAATCCCCGGTATGTGTACTTAAACATGTACCAATCAATCACCATGGCAACATAGCCAACACATACACAAAACAAAGCCAAAAAAATATAACACAGAGCCAACGAATACGTAATACGAAAGGAATACAAGAATCAGAACAAGAAGGATTGCTCTAGAGCTTACGGAATGCTAATGAAACACTTCTCATACCTTAATCCATAGAAATCATGCCATATCCGAAGCCCCGACCGATGGAACTCCATAACCTCTACGCCATCACGTCCCTAGAGTGGCAAGATCCTCGAATTGATGGAGTATAAACCCTAACTCACATAGCCAAAGCTCACACTTAAGTTGTCACTAAGAATAACCAAAGTAGAAGATGATGAATAGTGAAAGAGAAGAGGATTTGGATGATTTGAAGCTTAAATCTTCGATAAAAGGTGAAAAATACTCAAAGATTACTTAAGAACTCATTTCTCTCTTTAGAACTTTCTAGATGTGTGTGGATGTGTTTGGGTCAAAAATGAGTGAAAAGTATGCAAAAATGGCTTTAAAACGAGATTAAGTCAGTGCACTGTTTCGGATGATGGACTGATATGCCAAAATGGGAGACTAGTCCACAGCCTTCAAATTCCCAGATTTTCACACGCCGGATCGATATGCCAAAATCCTCATACCGATCTGCAGGCAAAATTTCTACCTTGCTACCCTATTTTTGTTTTAATCATAACTTCTTGCTCAGAGCTCTGATTGAGATGATCTTTATGCCCACGAAAAGGTAATTCAATGATCTACAACTTTCGGAAGGAACATTTCCATAAATTATGGATAGAAACAAATCTCATAATACAAATTTCACACGATATCTACTGAAAATAACATAATTAATATTAAAATAAATACAAGGTGTTGTATTTTTCATTAGCAAAATTAAGCTCTTGTTTTTATTTCTACAACTTGCATTCAAAGAAAATTTAAAGTTATGTCTTCTATTGCAGAGACCTCTACCTATAATCTAAATTTTTCAATCTCCGAACCTCAACTATAATCTAAGATTCACAATTAAAATAACACAAAAGGAAATCATATTGAATAGCAAACCACATAAATGCATGCATTAAAAAAGAAGGAAGAAGTATAAACTCACTTGTAAAACTACGATGCCCTCTTCTTCAGATGAAGCAGCAGCAAACCCTACTAAAAGGGCGATTAAGAGCACCAAAATGGCAGCCATTGTGTTAAAACCAGTAAATTTCTTGTTAGTTGATACACTTTTATCATTATCAGCACCCTTTCAAGTTGTGGCGGTGGTAGTATTTTCCCATAAAGATTTGGCAGTGGCGGTGTTCAAAGTGGTTGCCAAAAAATCTAGGTCTTCCGGTGAGTTAGGCTAAGCATAGTTCAGTTATAATAAGAGAAATAAGAAGTAAATGAGACTGAGATTTATTTTGTAGGTAGGTTCCTCCAGTGGTGCTTATGTTATTCCGGTTGTACGTCCTACTTTTGTGTGTGTTTGTATATTTGGCTCAAAGGCAGTAACTGTTGTGTTAAATTTTAATACTCGCAAGAGCACAAATAAGTTTAGTGTAGCCTATAAGCGAGGTCTATCCCATAAGGACTCAAACAGTATTACAATATTTTTTTTAATTATCTTGTTAATCTTTTAATGAACTCATAATCTATTTAGAAAAGTTTATGGGAGTTAAACAAATAAAACAAAGCAAATTAAATAAAATAAAGCAAGTAAACTAAAGTAATGGAACTAAATTAAATAATATTAAGCAGATAATAAAATTAATGAATTAATTGAAAAACGATGAGGAAAGAAGGATAATCTTGTTATATTGGATAACGGTTACTTAACAAAAATTGTCCAATAAATGTGAAACATAAATAATAAACTATAGGTTTCTACCAATTTTAATTCTGAAAAGTTGTTGCTCTTGTCTAGCATCAATAATAAGAAACAGATCAATCAACCAAGCAACACCAGAATAAAATTGGTGTCCCTACTTATGTAGGACTAGTGCTCAAAAGTTTATAACTATACCACAAGAGTTTACAAATGAAATAATCACAATTACAGACTTATAAGATTTAACTCACTCAAGAGCTGATGTAGTTTCCACCTCTGATGTCTACAACTCCCTTCGAATCACTCGATTTCAAATACAATGCTTCATGCATCTTGGACTCGTTCCGATTATTTGACAACAAGGTTGAAACAAGATTTTGGGATTCGTAGTTCTTTTTAAGGAAGAACTACTCTTTTGGCATGTGAAAATCAAAACTCTAGGTGGTGATAAATTTTTCTTTTCAAAAACACAAGTATGGTCTCAAAATTGTCCAAAAGAAAAGCTCACAAATTCTATAGCAAAACTTCGTATATATAGAGGATTTGTAAGATCATAAAGCTATGCAACTTGCCTTAAAAAATATCTCAAAATGAGCCTTGGTTCAATGTATTTCATGCCTAGGAAAGAGTGATGCAAGTTATAAAATCAAGGCAAGTGGGAGAAACAAATAGCACAACAGATTTTTTGATGCGCGGACCGGTCTAGCATATTTGCATACCGGTCCACAGCTTAATAAGGACAAGAAAAATGCTACACAGACAGGTCTAGGAAAATTGTATACCGATCCGCAATTTAACTTTCTGCTCTTGCTTATTTTTCAATTTTAACAAATCTAGCAATTTCCACTAAAACAATTTTTTCTTAATTTTAAACTTGATTATGACATAAATCAAACTTGAATTTCACAAAAGATTTTGATATTATAAAAAGGTGAAATTCAATAAAGTTTAAGTTTGAAAAAAATCAAAAGATATTTTGAGAAGTTTGAAAATAAGAAGACAAGTTTGAATTTGCTTCTTTCTTAACCAATAAAATTCCACCACCTATGTTTAAATATCTCACACTTTTTCAAGCCAATGCAAACATAATCTTGAGAGTGTGGCTTCTAGAATTTTGTGCTTCAACAAGTGTGAACACGAGTAAAACATTTTACAAAATAAAAATGTGATTTTGTCGAGTAAATAAAACCAATAAAAATAAACCTAATATTAATTAACTAGAGTTTTGGAGTCATATATCTAATATTATCTTCCTTAGTATTCATGCGCATAAACTATAGTCTTATCTCACAATAATTTGGTCTCTTGACTCTATTATTTGTGAAAAAATTAAATCATTCAAGTTTCATTAATTTATAAAATTCAATTATAAATTCTTATATAGCCAAACTTATATATAAAATCAAAACACTCACTATATCCGTCAAAACATACCCTATATCCATTCTTAACAAATCATAAGGTGAATCCAGCAAAAAATAATGAGAGTCCAACTTTATTTTTTATCAATTAAAACAGGCATCCAATAAGAAGAATTGTATTTAATATTAAAACATTAAATTGGTAAAGTAATTGGCATAAAAACGTACATGGGAATCAATTAAATTTACACATCATAACTCTAGTACAAATTTACGCTAGCATATAATAAATTAAATAACAAATAAAACTATAAGAAAACTTACTTGGTATTAGTTTAATTGAATAAAACAAACTTCAAACTTTCGAGTCCCCAAATAAAAGCCAAAAAAAAAAAGAGAGAGAGAGAGAGAGAGAGAAAAAGAATGCGGCAGACACTGTGCTCGGCGCACCCAAAATTGCTGTGGTTGCTTCTTTATATAATTGAGATGATGGCTGATGGGCTTTTTTAAATGGGCTTGTTTTATTAATTGATTAAATGGGCTGCCACTTTTCTAAGACAAATGGTCTAGCTGCTGAAGTGTAAGATTTTGGGCTCACATTTGAATACAATTAGAACTTTCGTCCTTTTTTAATTGCAATATTTTGCGTTGTAATTTTGGACCCCGAAATGACTGAATTTAAAAAAGTGCTTGACTGCAAAGTTATAGTTCTCGAAATTCTATTCAAGAATTGCATGCTTTGGAGTTCCGAGTGAAAAGTTATATGTCTAGAAGTATTAACCAATTTTAGGTGTCTTCACAATTTTTAATTTCTCTATTTTTCTCAATCTTCTCTAATTCGTTTCGTTTCTAACATCAGAGAAATATTAAAAATAAAAATATTAGTAATAATATATGCTCTCTAAATTATAAATTAACATGATAAATTATACCAATTTCTTGGTACATCAGTAACTTAAAGAACAATAAAAGTAAGTTACCAGCTTTCTCTTTCTATAATTATTTACTTAAAATTTAGGATCCTTGTAATGAGCTTTCCGTGTTCTATTTATAATCATAGAATTATGGTTACAAATGCCCTATTAGGATAAACAATAAAAGATTAAAAAGGGCAAAATTTGGACACTACTCTAGCACTTTATAGGTGGCTTTATCCTCATCAAGAACACAAATGTCCTTTCCACGTCATCATGACCATCTCAGCTAAAATGCCTTGTCAAAATGACCATCTCGGCAGCAGCACTATGTCAGCAAGGCTGTCACAACCATAAATCCTCTCCTTCGCAAGATGTTTCTCCTCAACCAATGGCCTAACTCTTCCCTCTCTAACTTGGGCTATGCTTAGTGCTTCTTTATGGGCTTGTGAATGCAATTGGGTTTTCCAGGCCACACCCGGCCCAAATATATACTTATAATTTTTGGGCTCCTCAATTGCACTCCAAGCATTGGAGCTTTGCCAGCTGGTTGGGACCAAATGCTTGGTTAACTTGGCCTATCAGTGGATTCTTGATGTTGACCATCTCCAACTTTTATTCCCACACTGAATGAAAATTCTAGAATTTGCCTCTAAAGATGAATCCTTTAGCTTCTCAGTGAAATCTCATTTCAGGGTTAGGATTCTGCCATGTGTCTTCGCTCTATTGGTTGGCGTGTTGTCTTTGAATTTTGGTAGGAGAACAGTTGTCACACCGCATTAAATGCGATGTGATGATGAGGCGATGGTTCCTTAGAAGGAAACCGCTGCTTAAAAAGAAAAAGAGGATATAAAACCCTAATTTTCTTCTTCTTCTTCTTCTTCTTCTTCTTCTTCTTCTTCTTCTTCTTCTTCTTCTTCTTCTTCTTCTTCTTCTTCTTCTTCTTCTTCTTTTCCCTTCTCCCTTCTTTCTTTCTTCACTTACCTTCAACTGTTCATACTTTCTTCTTTTCTTCATAAGTTAGGAAACCATCAAACCTATTGCTATTTAAGGTTTTCATGCTTGAAATCATCTGTTTAGGATCATTCCGAGTACATTATACCCATATTTCTCTTTTTCTAGCAAGATTCCAAGAACTTCTTGTGTAATTACCAAATTACTCTTTTAACAGCTAGTATCAATCATTTATGAGAGTAGATTCTACCAATATTTTCATTATATAAGTTATCTCACAAACTAGAGTTCATAGTCATATAATTGGGGATTTTGTTTAAAAATCCAAATTTAATGTGCATAAAATAAGGTAGTTATATCCTAATAGCTTATTAACAAAATAAATAACAATGATCAATCATTAATTTAAGGAAATCAACACCCAACCCTGTGCACACATCACAAATTCTAAGTTTACATGAATCACCCCCAATTATGTTGTAAAAATCTATATGCAACACATAATAACTTATAAAAAAAAGTTGGGTGCTAGAGTTCCCACCTCAATAGAGCTAGATGACGTAGTATTGAAGTCTTGATGATGCTTGCTGATGGTTGGAGTAAGATTCCAAGCTCCATTCATAAGCTCCCATGGTCTATAAATGAGGAGGAGGAAGACGAAGATGAACCCTAGGTGAAACCTTCCATGTGATGTTTAAAGATTCATGATTTAGCTTCAGAGTTTCACCCTTAATCTCTCTTAAGGTGCTTTCTAACTTCCCCCCATGAAATGGTGTGGTTTGTGTGCGAAAATGGTGTAAAGTGAGTTTAGAAAGCTCTAGAACTCGCCATTTTTAAAGCTTGATCGATCATGGTAGCCGTTGCACCATCATCTCACTTTTGGAGCCCAAAATGAGCCCCGAAATGTCAAAATCTTAATCAAGCCAAACATGAAACTTTACAAGGGAAATGAAATATAACTTTTTGAACTAACGGAGACCTAATCAGATAAGAAACGACAAAGATATGGCTTCTCAAAGATTGCTAAAATCCATAAATCACATAAAACCAAAACACGCAATTAACTTCTCAGTATCAATTTGGACCACCTGATTTGCGAAACGACTTCTCCTGCAAACATAATATGCCTAGTATGATGTGTTAAGTTTCAAAGCAACTAAGATTACATAATGTGCCTAGTATGACGTGTTAAGTTTCAAAGCAACTAAAATGGGTCCAGATGTAATACCCCGTTCATTCTTTCCACCGCATTTGCCTTCATACGTTTGCAATTTTCACCTTAGGTGGTGAAATCATGATTTATGGATATTTGTAGTGTTCTAGCACCCTACATCAGTTGTCTTAGTGTTCTTAGACTCGTGTGAGTGATATTTTAGTAATTCGGGTGGCCCGAAACGATTATGGCTTGTAAATCATAAGTTTTGGCCTTATGCAATTTCTTATTTTTCGCTAACTTTGAGCCTTCGTAGCTTCTTCGTCTATTATTCGATTTGGTCTCTGTTAATGCTTATTTATAGGTTTCATACCATTCTACAACTTTTTGTTTTGGCCGAAAGCCAATTCGCACTTCTCGTTGGTCAAAACAGGGTCCAAAGTAGGCATATCGCAAAAATTTGGTCATTCAAAAATTTTATGGCAGAGAGCTGTCTTCTTTGACTTTCTGGGAATTATCCGTCTACAATTTGAGGACACTTCCTCTTAGGAAGTTGTAGAGTTTCGAATTACCTTTTCTTGGACATAAAGATCACCGCAATCTGAGTTTCGAGTAAGGAGTTATGACCAAATTACCAACAGTGGTTAGTGCAGTCAAAATTAAAGCTTGGACAAAATGTTTCTGGGACCGATCACAAAAACCTAGGATCAATCCTAAACCCTTGAGTGTCGAATTTTAACCCCTTTTAACCTATTTTCTCACCATTTATCGCCACAAAACACTACCATTCGACACACTCACCTAAAGAACATCCCAAGAGAGTTCTAGAGAGAGAAAGTAAGAGATTCTTGAAGGTTTTGATGATTTATTCATTATAAAACAAGATTGGAGCCCTAAATCTACACCTGCATCACTATTCATCATCTCCTACCTCCTTCTTCCTCCATTGAAGCTTGGGGTCAAGTTAGGGTTTTAGTGGTTCGGCTTCTACACATCATCAACTTTGAGATTCGGCATGTTTAAGGTGGGAACGCTATACTAAAACTTATTTTTAAACATTTAATTGATGTATTAGAGATCTAAACTTCAAATAGGGGATTTTCTTATAAAACCTAAGTTGCTTGCACTAAATGGGATTTGGGCTAAGCTAAGTTTCGATTAGTGATGCATATTAATGGGTTTTCATCCGTATTGCATGATTTAAACCTCAAATACATGTTTTGATATATATATATATATATATCACATTATTCATCAAGAACCCATCTTATCCACACATGTTAAACCTTGAGTTTGGGGGTTTTGCATTTTGTGCTTGTAGGATGATTGATTATGGATTACTAAGGCTAGAGATACATAAATACACCACCAAATACGGTTGTAGAGCATTAGGTGGGGTATTTACACTAAGAACTTACTAAGGCGGCATAATACACAATAACCCTTAAGTTTAATGCCTAGTATGGAACATGTTAGACACTAGTGACTAGAGTACAAGCCCGATACACCTTAGAAATGCTACCACCTCGGGTTAGTGGGGTTTGGGTTGCCCTAGATCTTAATGTAAATAGTTGACGTGCCTTAAACTTAGGGGGTAAGAGAGAATCGCACAAGTTACCGTTTAACTTGATACGGTGGCTAGAGAATCATTATGACACACAACGGCTATAGTTTCACATATGACTTGCCACAAAACACGGTTTGTCATTAAGAACTGATTAACTGAATAGTATGAATAACAATAAGGCAGAAAGGCCTTGGACAATGTTATGATGATATTAATGTTGATAAACGAACAGTGGGCGATTGTGTTTATATATTGATTAGCCATATGTGTGATGTATGATTATTGATGATGATATTCATTGTGAAAAATGAATAATGTGATGTTTGTTGCTGCGATCATATATATGGGCTGTATATAATTAACCGAGTATCGGGTAGCCCCCGATGACTTGAAGACGGGCCGCCAAATTACTGCCCTTGGGTGAAATTCCCTAAACCGTGCACAAAAAAGAAGGAGGTGACTCCACCTGTGGTTGAATTGTCCACAAAGGAGAGCCCACTTTGTATATCTTACCTTCGCGTTGAACTATGTGTTCTGGGCTAGAGAGTTTCCCCGGCTAGCGGAGCAGGTCCCGTGTGCCATTACTTACCCAAATGGTAAGTCCCCGAGAAGTAGTCGGGCTACTAATGGATATCACCCTACTAGGGTGTCTCCTGGTGTAGTTTCTCTCGGGTGTCGTGGAAGCTTATATGGGTGTTCTCCTCGTTAACTATTCGGAGTGTTGTCCCGGAAAAAATGACCGTCGTGTGGGTATCTCCAAATGACTTTCTTGGAGAACCAAGTCCCTGAGCCTCCACCCCACCTGGAGGAGACATGGATAAGAACCTTGGATACTTCGGGACTCATTGGATCCGTTGTTTTAGGCTTGGTCAGACCGCGGAGTGAAACCGAGACATTATACAAGAAATATGATACGGACCGATGTGATTTGATGTGATGTGATTGTATATCATTATCCAAGTGGATTAAAGCCTACTTTTTCTTATTTTCCTCATTCTTTCTCTTCTTTTCATAGGTTGTTTCGTGGAATGAGCCATTACATGTTTTTCACTTTTTTTTAGATCAAAAGAGAAAGTTTATAATTAAAAGGAAATTGACTTGCTCATTTTCCCACTTATTATTAACTAATAAAGCTTTAGTAGATTGATGATAAAAACCTTCTATAAATTTTTTGATGACACTTTAAATATATATTTAATATTTTTTGTTAATTGCGCTATGTCAAATGGCATGGTCATACTTTTGTTTAATGCAAAATAATGTTTTAATGAAACTCTAATCTATACAAATATATATCAAGTTTTATAAAAAAAATATCCGTTAAACCATTTAATAAATTAGACTCCATTAAAAAAATTAACACAAGGTGTAATGAAAAGGAGACAAGTGGATTAAAACCTACTTTTTCTTATTTCTCCATTCTTTCGCTTGGGTTGTTTGGCGTGTTTTGCGGCTGCAATGAAACCATAAATTGATCTCGAGTGGACCAAATTATTTTATTCTTTTCACCAATTACTTAAAACATACTAATAAATATGAAGGTCAATCATTTAAGGATGATATGTGAAGGTACATGACAGAGATATATGAAAATACACTAAAGTTTGAGAGAGCTCTCACCATACATTATACAAAAAGTAAATCAAAATATAAATGATGTAAATGGAAGTACACAAAAGTTTGGGGGGCCATCCCCCCTCTCAAAAAAAAAACCTATAACCTTGTTTTATCCCTGTTTCGTATAATGGGACATGCTGTTTCGCAGAATGAATCATTGCATGCTTTTGAAAAAAGAAATCCCCACCAAAGGGAAAGTTTTCAATTGCTTCGTGGAAATTGACTTGCTTCTCTCCTTTTCCCTCATCTTCAGTCTTCACTTTCTAACTCAACACACACCACACACTGAAAGGGATAGCATGTATGATTGCTTAATTTCCATTCCATTCCGTCCATCCCTTTATTTTCTTCTTTCTCTTCTTTTCATGGGTTGTTTCATGGAATGAACCATTGCATGTTTTTCAACTTTTTTTCCACCAAAAGAGGAAATTTATAATTAAAGAGGAAATTTATAATTAAAAAGGAAATTGACTTGCTCATTTTCCCACTTCTTCTTAAGGAAATTGACTAATAAAGCTGTGAGAATCCGGACCCGCGCGACCCGAGAGAAAGAAAGAGAAGGGCCCTCGTTCTCGGTTTGATTTGAAAAACGTATTTTTGTAGAGTCGCCATTTTGTTTTACGAGAAAACAAACAAAAGATCGTACGAAGGATAATTCGAAAATGAACTATCTTTCATACGTTTGAAACCAGAGATTTATTTTGAAAATTGACTTTGCTAGGGTTCGGGAACTACGTTACGAATTGGGAAGGTGTTAGGCACCCAATTCGCCCTTTCGGTCTCTTAATGGATCATGCATCTAATTCCTATTTTAGATATCTTGCAAGTAGTTCGAATGATTTTCAGAATAGTCCTTTCCGGATAAATTCAGTTTAAAATAATATTTTGAAATCAGATTCGAGCTTTTCGAGCGCCTACGTATTCATTCGTAGAATGAAATCAGAGTCTCGTAGTTCCTTTCTTTTGGAAACTGTTTTTGTATTTTTGTTTGTTTTGAGAGCGTGTCAAAACAGGTTTTAGATTTCTTGTAAAACTTAGAAAGGATTTGTTTTGAAAGCAGTGAACTTCCTTGCAAGTTATCTAATTTTCTGTATTAAAAGTGAAATTAAATGCAGTGCTGAAATTAAGGATTTGGTAGAAAGACGTACCTGATGCGCCTGAAGAAGAAATAAGAGCCTTGCCTTGTTGCCTTGCTTGCTTCCTTCTCTCTCTAGATTTTCTCTCTCTAAGACTTTCTCTCTCTAGAAATTCTCACTCAGAATTTCTCTAAACTGACTCTCTAATAATTTTGACAGAGTTTCTACTTGCTAAAAACACTATTGAGTGTTGATGCCCCCCCAAATGGGATCCCAAGGGTCCTATTTATAGCAAAAATCTCGCCAAAAAACGCTCCAAAAGAGGCCAACCGCAGGGGGTAGCCGCAGGGCGTACGGCTGGCTATCAAAAGTGAAGTGGCAACAAAGGTTGCGGTAGATTCCTAACGCACACGAAAATCAGGGCTTTTCCTAACGATCTCTCGTATGCATGATGACTCAAGACTTGATGCAGAATGCTTGTTAGGTTCACGCGAGAGTCGTGGATTGGGGTGTTCACAAAAGCTTTAGTAGTTAGATGATAAAAACCTCCTATAAATTTGTTGATCAAACTTTTAAATATATTTAATATTTTTTTTGTTAGTTGTTTCATGTTGGATGGCACGATCATACTTTAGTTTAATTCAAAATAAAATTTTAATAATACTCTTATATATACAAATATATACTAAGTTTTATAAAAAAAATCATCCATTAAACCATTTAATAAATTAGACTCCATTAAAAAAATTAACAGATGGTGTAATGAAAAGGAGACAAGTGGATTAAAACCTACTTTGTCTTTCCATCCCAGTTTTGCAGAACGAGTTGTTTCGTAGAATGAATTGTTGCATGCTTCTTCTTTTTTTTTTTTTCAAAAAAAAGGGGTCCGCCAATGGGAAAGTTTTCAATTGCTTGGTGGAAATTGACTTGCTCCTTTCCCTCATCTTGAGTCTTCAATCTTCACGTTCCCTTTCCTTTTATTTTCTTCTCAATCAATCTAACCAAACTAACTAATTTGAAACCCCCATATCTAAGCAAAAATTATGATGTATATCTTTGTTAGTTTGCATTTTCCTCTTGAATTTATGATTCAGGTGGTATTTGAATCAATTTTTTCCATTCAGTTTCAGTTCGATTTTATTTAGTTTTCATATATATATATATAACATAAATTGTAAAGCAATAGTTATTTGGGTCAAAAAATTAATAATTTTATTCTTGCTCTTTCTTATTTGGAATAGAAAAATATTAACTCTTACATTTATAATATAACTCCAATATTCATAATAGTTCAAAGATACATGTTCTCACTAGAGCTCATAAATTTTAGGAGTATAAAATTTAGATAATGATGTAATATTATTTTGAGTCATATAAGTAATGATTAGGTTTTGTTCAGTTTGGTTTTGCAATGGCACACCCCGAACGGGAACCAAACATAATTGGTTTTAATTTAAAAAAATTTTTGGTTCAGTTTTTAACGAATCGGTTCAGATTCGTCAATTGGTTTTCAAATTCACTGCAACACCCCTATATATATACCATCCACAAATTATCCTCCAAAATTTAGTATATTAGAACTTCAATTGACCAATTCATCTAGTATACTCTTACATCCATCACAAATGTAAAGATTAGTGATATAAATAAGTTTACTTGTAAAATATGAATTTTTTTTTTAGTTTATATTAGTTGTTGTTCGGGCCAACTTTTACAAAACTCGACTAATTCTCATTTATAGCTTAGACCATAGTTGGTACTATCACATAATATTTTTATAACCTCCAGAGTTCAATCCAAAATTTGTGTTGACTCCATAACTCAACCAAGAGCGATAACCTGATAATGGTAAAATAAGATTTGTTTGTTTTAACCCTAAATAACACGTCAGTAAAGTTAATATTTGAGTCATAAGTTCAGCGGAAACTTCATGGAAACTTCACTAAAGTTACCAGTGTCACTAAAGTCGTCGCTGAAGTCAATATCATTTATCCAACTTTTTTTAGACGAAATTAAATGCATATTTTATAGGCAACAAAACATAATTATAATGTACGATTATTATAATCTTGTAAAAAATGTAGAGAAATGAAATTTTAGACACACCTGATAATTATATGCAATCAAATTTTTTTTTCATAAAAATAAGCCAATGATGCATTTATTATTTTGGCTAATTATTCCCTTCAAAATAGATGTATACGAGTTACGTATACCTGTCCAGTGTAGGCTAAAATAGTTAAATAAATATATATATATATACAATTCACAAATTAACCTCCATATGTTGATATGTATTGAAAATTTAAGTGATCAAGTCTTCTAGTACTCTAAAATTCATAAAAAAATATAAAGAATAGTAATATAAATAAGTTTAGCTTTATAGAATAGAATTATGTTGTTTATATCCGGCAGTATTTGAGCCATCTTCCGCACAGTTCAATTAATCTTCATTCGCAGCATCGGACTTGGACTTGTAGAGCTCTCTATCAACCCAGCGCTGTATCCAAGACAGTAACTAAAGGGCCAAGCCTAATAGTAGTCAAATAGGTTATTTGATTTTTATTTTTTATTTTTTAAAAAAGAAGAAAATAAATAAATAAAAACACAAATAGCTGGCGAGAGCAAGACTAATAATAGAGGAGTTGTTATTCTTAATTTTTAGTTGAGAGTGATCAAAGAGAGTTCCATCGGTTCCCATCCATCCACATTTACATATATATAATATATATCTTGTTTTTCTCACTCATTTACTGAAGCTTAAGCTTTAAAATTAAGCAAAAGTATGGTAATAATTGAAGAGGTTTCCGAAGTAGAAGATCATCATATTCATAGGTGGAAGTATGACGTATTCTTAAGCTTTCGAGGGGAAGATACTAGGAAGACTTTCGTTGATCATCTCTACTCTGCTCTTAAAAGGAGTGGCATCTATGCATTCAAGGACAACAAGAGGCTCAAAACAGGGGAATCAATCCCACCAGCCCTCCTTAAAGGCATCGAGGAATCGAGCTTTGCCATCGTCGTTTTCTCCAAAAACTACGCTTCTTCGCGGTGGTGTTTAGATGAGCTTGTGAAGATCATGGAATGCAGTAGTAAATCACCAAAGGGACAAACAGTTATCCCAATCTTCTATGACGTCAAGCCTTCGGATGTACAGAAACAGGAAGGGCATTTTGGAAAAATGTTTCGCAAACACGACTCGGACAAGGTCCAAACCTGGAGAAAAACTCTTACGGACGCATCAAACTTGTCTGGACTGGAATTGAAGAAAACTGCAGATGGGTAAACTAATCCTACTCCTCTATACTCATACTTCATAATTAACTTCAATTATATATATTCTATTATTATTTTTATTTAAGGTGGTCCATTCAGAATGATGAGGTTTTAAATTTGTGTGGTGGGTAAAATTATCGCATCTGAACACTTAACATTCGCAATGGTGATTGTCACCATCCTCAGATTCTCCCAGGAAAAAAGTTCATGAAAATTATCTCGATTTATTCGTGCAATCACAAATTTAGGGGTGTCAAATGCAGCCATAAAAAATAGATCAAGGAACACTATTTATGTAGTACAAACTTTTTGAGAGTTGGCCCAGCTCCTGACTAGAAATTATGTTATCAAAATTAACTCTTACAGACGAGGAAAGCCTCTTCTCATTTTAATTATACTATTATTTGGAAGTAGCTCCACTATTCAAAAACTTGATGTATTGTGTCCTTATTCTCTTTCTATTTTCTGATACATTAAGCCACGTTGTGACTACATATTCACAATAAATTTTGAACCAAAGAACAAAATATAAAAAATAAAAACAAAAAATTATGTCATATATAATCGTTCTATGTTTCTTTACTATATTTTCTTATTCACATCCTTTATAATCTACAGGCATGAATCGAAATTTATCGACCAAATTGTCCAAAAGATTTGTAGTAAACTCCCATCTAAAATTGAAGTTGAAGATGAGGGTCTAGTTGGAATGAAGTCTCGTATAGAGGAGGTGACATTGTTGTTGGGTGAAGAGTCCAATGTTGTTCGCACTGTTGGCATATTGGGATTAAGTGGCATTGGCAAGTCAACTTTAGCAAGGGCGGCTTATCGTCAAATTAAAGATCAGTTTGAAGTTGCATGTTTTCTTGATGAAGTTGGAGAAGTGTCAAAGAAGGACGGTCTCAAAGGTTTACAGCAGCGCCTTCTTTCTGGAACCCTAGGGGTGAAGGATTTGCAGATAGGGAATGATATGGATGGAATTGCATTAATGAAGACAAGGCTGCAGTCTAGAAGGGTTCTTCTTGTTCTTGACGATGTTAATAGTTCGGAGCAATTAGAAGCGTTAGCTGGAAGTCATGAGTGGTTTGGTCCAGGGAGTAGAATTATAATAACAACTAGGGATAGAAAACTGCTTGTTGAGCATAATGAGGTCCAGATACATGATGCGAGTTTATTAGATTATGTTGAAGCTACTAAGCTGTTCCATTGGAAGACCTTTAATGATATGTGTCCTGCAAAAGATTTCAAGGAGCTCTCAGTTCAAGTTATAGAGTATTCTGGTCGCCTTCCTTTAGCTCTTAAAGTCTTGGGTTCTGCACTATGTGGTGAAAATTTGGATTTTTGGAAAGCTTTATTGGAAAAACTAAGGAAAGTAGGCCCCGATGGCAATATTCTTAAAAAACTAAAAATAGGTTATGATGGTTTAGAAGAAAGTGTGCAAAATACCTTCCTAGATATTGCATGTTTCTTCGAAGGATGGAAGATCGAACAACATGTAACAAGAATACTTGACAGTTTTGACTTTTACCCGGGTCATTCCATACCTATTCTCGTTCATAGATCGTTGATACGTTGTTCTGGTGGTTGCGTTTATATGCATCAATTGATACGAGAAATGGGTCGACATATTGTTCGTCAGAATTTTCCTCGAGAGCCTGGGAAGTATAGCAGGTTGTGGGATACCAGTGATGTTGAACATGTATTGACAAGAAGCACGGTGAGAAGTTCTTTAAACTATAAGCTTTGGCCCTCCATTTGAATTGCAATTAGCAAGAAGGAAATATAATAATAAATGAATGTATTAATAATTATATGTATGTGTACATGTTTCTTCGGTTACTAACTATATATAAACTGGATTTTTTTTATCTGTGGTTGTTAGGGTACAAAAAACATTGAAGGCATACAGTTGAATCCCAAAACTATACTGCTGGACGGCCACAAACCAGAATACACAATTGAAATGGGGACTAAAGCCTTTAGAAAGATGACCCAACTAAGATTACTGGAAATTCATGACGCTTGCATTCCTAAAGGTCCTGATTATCTTCCGGATGAACTACGGTGGATTGATTGGGACAAATATCCTTCAAATTATCTGCCAGCAATGTTTGAAGCAGATGTTCTTGTTGGACTTCAACTACGTTGCAGTAGGCTTAAACAACTTTGGGAAGGAAGAACGGTAAAATTTTCAATTATATATATTCCCTTCCTCTCTCCATCTTAAGTTAAGTACGTATTCATTTTTATTTCAACACTTTTTTAAAGATATATGCAATAACTTTAACCCAATCAATATATGGTTAAGGGTAAATTTTTCTTTCTTTCTTTCTTTATTTATTTATTTTAATTTTTTTAACTATAGTAGAACTTGGTACATCAATTATGTCATACAATAAACTTTTTTCTTGTGCTAATCCCACATGTGTATGATTAAAATGTGATTTTTGGAAAAAGTTTAAAAAACAAACAAAAAACACACCCACTATTAAGTAGTTCTCAAGGCCGGGTAACAAACTATCATGTTTTGGGGTTGAGACTTGTGTAAATTCTATAGCAACACCAAAATCTATCTACACAACAGAAAATATGGATGCAGCAGAGCCCACATTACAGCTATAAAACACAAACTCTCTCAACTTCATTATTTTCCTCTCTTAATTTATGTGGCTCATACAAGAAAACAATAAGGGTAGAATACAATCTATTATGAGATTTGGTACATACTCTCTTAATTTATGATTTTATTAATGATAGAGCTGAACGCTTAATTAATTTTAGGCCATAGGAGTATCAAAAAAGATAAACAAAAAAAGTTACCATAACATAGCAAGCATAAAATAAAATTAAAAAAGAATATGGTGATATATTTAATACATGTTACAAGAGAAAAACACATCCAATTTGCCTTGTTTAGTTTTTTCGGCTATGTCCCTTGACTGCATAAAATAACAAAAAATATTGTTAATTGTAAGTTTTACTCCCAACTAATTTTTCTTTTGTTGTTCATATATAACAGAAGAAGCAGCTGAGAAACCTTAAATATGTCGACCTTAGTGATTCGCAAAACCTAGTCGGAACTTCACACTTGGGAGAGGCATGTAATCTTGAGGAACTAATTCTTCAACGGTGTACAAATTTGGTAAAGGTTGACCTGTCTATTGGACTTCTGAAAAAGCTTGTTTGCTTAAATTTGGCTGGGTGTGAGAAGCTTAGAAGCCTTCCAGAAGCTATCCACTGGGAATCTCTTGAGGTTCTCAATCTTTCACGCTGCATCAAATTTCAAAAGTTCTTGGAGATCCGTGAAAATATGGACAAATTATTGCAGCTATGTTTGGGAGAAACCGCTATAGAGGAGTTACCCTCAATTATTCACATGCCCAACGTTGTTTTGATAGATTTACGTTGTTGCAAAAATCTTGTGATTCTTCCGAGTACCCTTTGTACACTAAAGCGTCTAAAATCACTTATTCTCTCGGGCTGCTCAGAAGTTGAAAAACTACCAGAGGAGATAGGGAATTTAGAATGTCTAGAGGAGCTTCTTTTAGATGGAACTGCCATTACAGATCTACCACCCTCCATTGGATGTTTGAAAAACCTCAAGGACTTATCCTTGTGCAAGAGCTCATCTCAATCACCAAATTCAATTTTCCAATCTTTGTTTCAACTGAGAAAACGTCAACAAATGGAGAAGAGTTTGGTGTTGCATCCAATTTGGGGTTTAACTTCATTAACATGGCTAGATCTCAGTGATTGCAATTTGTTGGAGGGAGCGATCCCCGGCGATCTGGGATCATTGTTCTCTTTGAAAAAGTTGTGTCTTGGTGGAAACAATTTTGAATATCTACCAAGCCTTAATCAACTTTCTCAACTTGCAATCCTTGCATTGAATCGTTGTGAAATGCTTCGAGAACTGCCGGAGCTTCCATCAAGATTAAATAGATTGTTTGCAAATGACTGTGCATCATTGAGAGTCTCTGCAGATCGATTTGCCATGTGCAAAATAGAGTATGGTTGGTTCCAAGATTGCAGGAAATTGCTCGATTATGGAGAGAGTGAGATTGTAGCTAGTACATTATTGCAGCAACATCTTAAGGTTTTCCATTAACTTCTATATAAACACATTCTTATATATCTTTGGTGTGAGTATGTATGTAATTATAAATATATTGTGTTTTTACTGATTGTGCGGCTTCACCGTATTATCTTGGCACGTGCAGAGAAGCCACATGTGGACCTATTTTCCAATCAGTGAAAACATCATACTTCCGGGAAGAGTTATCCCAGAGTGGTTCTGCAATCACACTTTTACAGGGGATTCAGTTTTGTTGAAGCTGCCTCACACTTCTATAGGAATAGTTGTTATTCCAAAGTGGTATAGCTTTTTTGTCATTTTGGAAGTGATAAACAAAGTCAAATCATGTAAGTTGTCAAATCATCATCGTCAATACTTAAGCTCTTTGGGCCTGCAATATGACAGCTGGAATACGGCCGTCGAAGTGGAGTTAATGTTCACGGAGCCTTGTGATAGCCACTTACACTCAATTCAAAGAAGAGCAATTTTCCTCAGGAATACAGAGAACATTACTTGCCTGGAGCATACCATTATGGGCTACAAAGTTTACTACCACCCCAGTTTATGTGATGCATGCTGGACGTCCTGTTGGTATAAGGGTGAAATTGAGGTAGGTATGAGATCATTAAGCCCAGACATAGTGGTGGTGAAAAAGTGGGGGATACGTCTACTATTCAAAGATGATTATGAAAAAGTAGATTATTGAAATATGTACAAAGGTGGGTAAAGCTGTTGTGCCACAAGTGTGACTCCCTGTAACTTTTATTACTTCTTTAATTTCCTTTCCTACCTACATTTAATGGTTCCTTCCATCTCTTACAATTTTTTTATCGTCCCCATTTTTTCCCTTTTTTTTCTTTTTTTTTTCTTTCATTTACTCAGGTAATGTAGAACCTATATAATTTAATGCCCGACTAATTAATAATAACATCGATTAAATAATATTTTTTGCCGGTCTCAGCATAAGATAATGTTCTAAATTAATAATTCGTTAAATTTATAGGATAACACATTATAAAAACTTCATAAGATAATAAATTCGTTAAATTTATAGATTTTTTTTATGTCTTTTTGAAACTATTAATTTATAGAGGTTTAATTGTATTGTTCTTTTTTTCGAAAAAAAAAATAAAAAAGCTTAATTAATTATGCTCTGCGCTTTGTAGATTTACTTTGATTTGTCAAAAGCAATATTTTCGATTCTTAAGAATGTTGGTTCGATTTTGGTCTCGTTGAATGGAGTTTTGAGAAAGCAAAAGTAGAGTTTTGGTGAGAGAAAGGGGGGAGAAAGGGAGAAATGCATTAAATAAATAAAATGCTAGTGGGACCCACAGAGAGAGAAAGGAGATGCAGGAGATTGCTTCTTAAAATAAGTTAAAGAGAGAATAGTAATGGATATATGTACGTCTGTTTTTTTGTTCTATATCATGTTTTAGATATATATAGTTATGTATTACATAAATAATGTAAAACATAAAATTAGAAATTGATTAAATAGAAGGCCACTTTGGGGCTTTTGACCAAAAATTTAGATCAACAAGCGATTTAACTCTAATTTAGACGAAAACCGTTTAAAATGAATACCAAAGATACAATATATTAAACTTTAAGTGCCAAAACTAATTATGGCAGATGGTCAAAAACCAAATAACTCTAAAAAATAAGTGATATTAGAATGTTAATCTGAAATGAAGATAAAAAACATGTTAACTTGGTAATGCAGTTAATAATAATCAATATTCTTCTTGTCCGGAAACAATTTTTAAATCGTTTGTATTAAATTGAGTTTCCGATTAACCAAACACTGCCTCTACGAATCTTGTGATTTAGTTAGAACTCCAAAACATATTTCATATTCTGATTTTAGTTAGAACTCTAATCCAGTATTTGATCATACTCTCAATTTTATGTGGTGATTTACTTAGTTGAACATATTATTTAATGATTTAATTTGGATTTTTTTTAAAACATTTCAAATTATATTTTCTATAAGTCAAAATTTAAAAATGCTAAAAGAATTCTTTTTTGCAATTTAAAAAATATAATTTTGTTTTGGATATGTTTATATATATATATATATATTTTAAAGGGAAAGTATTTTTAGTTTATGTGGGGTTTAGTTAGGGGTATTGCATGTTGAGAACCCGAAAATTGAGCGACCGAATTGTACAGATCAATTACAAATTGAACTGAAAAAAAATAAAAAAAAAATAAACTGAACTGAAACCAAATATGTTTGGTTCGAATTTTGGATGTTCCAATGCAAAACTGAAACGAATCGAACCAAACTAAATCATTGCACATATGACTCGAAAATAATATTACTTTACTAGGTAAATTTTATGTTTTTAAAATTTACAAGCTCTAGTAGGAACCCAACTCTTTGAGTTATGATGAATATTAGAGCTATATTATATATGTAAGAGTTAATATTTTTTCTGTCCCAAAAAATAATTATTGCCTTACAATTTATTTATTTTTTAAAAAAAATTTTAAAACCGAATAAAATCAAACAAAAGAAAAATTGATTCAAATGTGGATTTGGAAGACTTAAAAGTTCTAAATTTTTTTCGAGTTTTGGGAACATGATTACAATCGACATTGTCTTAATTTTAAAAAACAAAAAATTTACAACCGATATTGTACAATGAGACTTTTACATAATTTAATTCACCACATAAAAACCATGAAGAAAATGAATTAGGGAACCTAATGCTAGAAAATTTATATTTCCTAATTTATGTGGGTAACATATTATAATATTTTAATTATATTTATTATTTAAATTAATAGGCTAATTCTAGTGGTCTAATTAATTTTTAGTTAAGTCTGTAGACTGCTCAAATAAATGTGGGCGAAATGTGTAGATATTTTATATGGGTTTGTTAGAGTTGTATGGAAACCTTAATTAGATTACATATAAAGAAGATATTAGGGTTATGGTTCCCATTACACCAAATCAAAATACAGCTCCGTTCTTCCCATATGGAAGAGAACAAAAATTCCCATTAAGAAACTAAGGTGAGTACCCTCTTGATCTGTACTCAATTGTGATCGATTCTCGCACTTCCGCATGTGTCTTATTAAGAATCCTGGTCGATTCTCGCACTTCCGCATATGTCTTATTAAGAATCCTGGTCGATTCTCGCACTTCCGCATATGTCTTATTAAGAATCCAGATACGTGGTTTAATTATTTTAATTTAGATCTTGATGATTTGATATGTTAATTTTAGGGATTAATTTTCAACGCCTAATTCTAAACTCAACATAGCATTCTAAACATTTATTTATTTATTTATTTATTATAAGCACTACGAACACGATATAATACATTAATCATGGAAACAAGTTTCAGTAATCAATATATCTAGGAATAAGAAATTCTTATTCTCCGAAGTAAACGAGACAAAAGTATAACGAGCTAACCCATAGGCAACCTATTTACAATCTCGAGGCACAAAATTAAAAACTACATCTGGCTTATTAGAAACAATATTTATTAGAAACAATTCGGCATGAAGAACTGAGGATTCACCGACCTTGTGAATTACCTTTAGCTAGGAGCAAACAACCATGCGAATTTCTAACACAACACCCGACACCAACCATTCAGCAGAATTCAAATTCTTGCAATGAAAGAACGATTTTCCCACTATGAACGTAATTAAATTGATTTATGTACAATTCATAGTTTTTGTTAAAAGAGGCTAATAAATTTTGGGTAGTTAGATGGCAAAAACTTCCGATAAGTTTCTTGAACACACTTTAAAATATATTTAATAATATTTGTTTGTTGCATTGTGTCGGAATGCACTGACATACCCCAGTTTAATTTAAAATAATATTTTAATGAAATTTTTATATATACAAATATATACCAAGTTTCATAAATATATACCAAGTATCATAAGAAAATTCACCCATTAACCGCTTGAATTAGACCCCATTGAAAATATCTAAATGCAAGGTGTAACGATTAATGAAGAGGAGCAAAGTCAATTAACATACTTCTTCTTATTTCCCTCATTCTTTGTGTTCTTGTCGTAGTTTATTTTGTTTGCTTCGCGGAATGAATCATTGTATGTTTTTCACCTATGAAGCATGGAGACTGACACAAGACACATATACGACACAACACGAACACGCCAACACTTCAAATCTGAAAAGTTAAGATACGAACACGCTGATGATATGCCCATAAATATCTATTTATTTACATATAAATTACATATTTTATGAAAAATAAATATATATTATATATATTGAATGTAAAATTTATAAGATTGCACTTACCATGTATTTCTATCACATATTCTTACTGGCATGTGTTACATAAGTTGTACTTTTACAAGATTCAATTAAAATACAACTCTTGTAATGCACCTAGTAAAAATATGTGGTAAAAATTGTTGGTAAGAAAACTATTCTCTAATTTACAATAAAATAATAAAAAATTATATATATGTATGTTATATAAATTATTAAAATGATTATTCTATTCCTCTCATAATCTTTCATCTCTAAAATTTTAATTATTCTATTTTTTTTTCTAGATTTTTCTCATAATTAAATTTATTTTTTAAAATAAAATTATATTATATTACAATATAATAAAAATAAAAGACACTTTTTTAAGTATCAAGACACGTCAACCACGTGTTTACTTTTTTTTTTTCCCCCTAATCGAAAGGAAAAGTTTATAATTGAAATGGAAATTGACTTCCCCTGCTTAGTGCTGACTTGCTCCCTTTTCCTCTTCTTCTTTTCTTCTTCTTCAGTTTTCAATTTTGACTGACTCAATCACCACAGAAAGTATGTTTGCTTAATTTCAATTCTATCGATCCCTTTCTTTTCATCTCGACCGATCAATCGATCTAACCAAACTAACTAACTATTCTTCACCCCCCAGATTATCATCTACTCTTGGTTTTCCCTAGATCATCGTCTCATTGTATGTATGTATTTAATGCAGTCTTTTATTTATTTATAAATAATATTTTGTTTAAGGTTTTAAATCATGGATTGATTCATAACCCCCAAATTTCTGATGGTTTGTTTGTTCGCAATTGTATACGTTAGAGAAGGAAAGCTCCAAAGAGGTTGCACTTGCTTCAACGAATTATTTGAAGGTCGGAGTTTTATTCGCTGGCTGGCTACTTCATTACATTTGCTATATATATATATATATAGTTAGATTATAAAGAAATATTCCATCACTTTATAAAAAAAATAAAATTTGAGCCGATGAAATTTTTGACAATCATTTCACCCACATCTAGGTTGATATTTATTTTTTTTGAAATTTAACGGAGGTGATCTATTTATCGTATAGATTATCTCTACAATTTTTCATTGCCCCACTTAATGAGAATTCCTTGTTTTTGTTGATAGCCTATGTTAAATATTTATTATAATATTTAAGTGGCCCACATGACAATTAAATATTCCAAGTATTTTTTTTATAATAATTGTAGACTATATAAGGACCAAATAATAATTAAAACAAGTTCAAATTAGTTAAGAGGGATATTAACGGTTTATTATGGCAGTTCTTTGATGGGTGTTTTTGAAGGAACGATAACTGTTAGTTTTAGATTGGGTCCTCTCTCTACTCCTTATATACTTACATCTTCTCCCATCATAGATGTATGAATGAATACATATAAAAAACTGATAGAATTATGAAAGGAGCTAAGTGAGAGAAACACCAATTTTCGTCAATAGAAGTTTTTCAAGGATTACAATACCAAGCCCTAATGGATCAAGGTACTTATTTATGATTCGGGTATAACATACAATGATTCTAGATTGATCTTTAAGGGATTATTAATTCTATTATTGATAACATGTGGTATCAGAGCGAGGTTATGAATCATTGTATTACATCCAAGACCCATACTAGCAACGTGATTCTTGAACGTCTTGGGCGGTAATCCCTTTGTGAGTGGATCGGCAATCATGAGTTGTGTGTTTATATGTTCTATAGATATTCTTTGTTTCTGAACTTCTTCCTTAACAGCAAGATATTTCAACTCCATGTGTTTTGCACCGTTTAAATACTTGTCGTTTTTGGAAAAGAAAACAGCTGCAGCATTATCACAATAAATTCTCAGCGGTTTGGCAATAGAGTCGGCAATTCCAAGTCCTGAGATAAAATTCCGCAGCCATAAACCATGAATTGTGGCCTCAAAGCAAGCCACAAATTCGGCCTCCATAGTAGATGATGCAATAATAGACTCTTTTTCACTTTTCCATGAGATTGCACCTCCAGCTAGTAGAAAAACATAACCAAAAGTGGATTTTCTACTATCAGGACATCCTGCAAAATTTGAGTCTGAATATCCTATCACCTCTAAACTATCAGACCTTCTAAAGGTAAGCATGTAGTCCTTTGTTCCTTGCAAGTACCTCATCACTTTCTTCGCAGCCTTCCAATGCTCAAAACCAGGATTACTTTGATATCTACCCAAAACACCAACTGTAAAACTGATGTCTGGTCTGGTACAAGTCTGGGCATACATAAGACTTCCTACAGCCGAAGCATAAGGAATTCCTTCTATTTTATTTCGTTCCCAATCATTCTTCGGATATTGCATAAGGCTAAATTTATCACCTTTCTGAACAGGAGCATCACTAGCTGAACAATTCTCCATACCAAATCTCTCAAGAACTCTTTTGATATAAGCCTTTTGAGACAAACCTAAAGTCCCTCGTTGACGATCCCGAGTTATTTCAATTCCTATCACATAGGCTGCCTCACCCATATCTTTCATTTCAAGGTTCTTAGAAAGAAACTTCTTGGTTTCGTGCAATAAACCAAAATCACTACTAGCAAGTAAAATGTCATCAACATACAGAATCAGAAAAATAAACTTGCTCCCACTAACCTTCAGATATATACAACGGTCAACCGTGTTTTCCTTAAATCAGAGCGAGGTTATGAATCATTGTATGATTTTATTAAATTTACAGTTTTGATTATGTAGATTTTAAACTTTAAAATCAATAATATTAAATTTATATTGCCGACTCGCCGACTCATGCAAAATTAATTTTGTTGAAATTCAAAGAAGTATTTTGCCATTGTTAATCGGTACCGTGCGGTTGGTTCACTGCTTTATCACCATGTATTTATATTGATATTATATAGCATTATGAAATCATGGTCCTATGGTAAATAATTCTTATGGTGAGGGCATGAATTAATAACAATGGATTCATATAAGGGTTATCAAATTGTAGGATTATTTGTTTATTATAATAGTAAAACTTTGAATTCGTTTTCACACACACACACACACAGATATATATATATATATATATATAATTAAGACCCACAGTTTGATTGATTTTTGTTCCTGTATATGCACTATGTAATATATATATACACTAACCAATAAAGAAGACTCACGTCACAAACTAAATTCGGAAACTGCTTAGTTGAGTTTTTGAACCAATCGTATGTGCACTATAATTTTAATGCCGGATTCAACTTTTAATTTTGCTTATATAACCAATTACATTGGCATGTTATTCGAGCATTTTGGTTACTAGAAGAACGTAATAGTTTAATGGGTAAACATAAATGGCTTATTTATTTATTTATTTTAATATATGTATACTTACATGATGTCATGAATTCACTTACCTGCATATTAATTAATTGTGTTCATTATAAGCCATGGTTTTATTGATATGTATATATTAAGGATAATTCTTACTGCTGAGATAGATTTTCATGGTCACTGGCTATATATAATGATTAATATGCAATTCAATTAAATTGAGATATGAGTTCATGTATGCTATCCACTATTTGTTTATTATTGTGTGTAAGCATGTATTGAATATATATATATATTAAATATGTTTGGTAGTCGCCAAAGTGACTCAACAATTAAGTAATTATTTGTGGGTTTTGTATTGAGACAATGGAAATTTAAATTGTAATTTCTTAATCTTGAAACAATAGACCCAAAGGTGTATTATTATTATGTGATTAAGAAATTAAAGTAAGGTGGTTTGTGTAGGTCGGATTTCAACCCTAGAGGGGGAGTTGAATAGGGTTTAAAGACTTTAATGCGGAATTAAAAACTTTTCTAACAATGTTTAAGTAAAACAAATTTACTAAACAAATATATCAAGGAATGTAAGCACATAAACAATTAAATAAACAATCTCAAGAGCAAATAATCAAACAATCAATAATAAGGAGATTGAGTAAGAAAGATTGAACCGATTTGAAGTCCAAGGCTTTTTGTCCACACGGTTTTGGTTTACCAAACCATAATCCGCGCTCGGTTAGTTCCCCGAGAATTTTCACTAATTCTAATCTCCTTCCGGGTGAAGATCAAACCACTACAATTATTGTTGTCTCACACACTCTTTACAAATATTGCTTGACCACAATATTCACACAAGAAACTCTCTCTAGCTAACCTTGTGAAATTTACCTTTCACAATTTCTAAACAAGAATTTACCTTCTTGTTTTTTCTATGAGATTTACCTCTCACAATTGAATACTAAATTGTTTGGTGATTCACACCAATTAACAATAACTCTCTTAAGTGTGTAAAGAATACAATTTGAAGCTCACACTAGAGTTATCCTATTTAATCAAGATGATATAGCTCAAATGATAGTGATTGATCAAAAACAATTTCTTGAATCTTTAGATATTGAAGATAGATGAAGTATGAAGTATGAGAGTGATTCAAGGTGTTCAAAATATGTCTTAGATAGTGTATATATAGTCCCAAAAGTGATATAGCCGTTTGTGAGGTTTGGTAGAAATTTGGTACAAAAAATGGTAAAAAATTAGAAATCCAACGGCTATATTCTGGGCCATCAGTCGACTGAGCAGGGCTCCTTAGTCGACTGAGTGAGCCTCAGTCGACTGAGCTTATCTGCTTAGTCGACTGATGGCTACTGTCCAGCAGTCCAAAAATGTAATTTTTACACTTTCGTATTTTAACTCCAAAATCAATTCTAATGCTTTAGGAACTTCAAAAATAAGTTCCTAAGACACATATTTTCGGGAAAAACTCAAAATATGATCATTTGAATTTAATATTAATTTATTTGAAAATCGGTTTTCGCAAGAATGACGTTTTCAAAGAAATTTTGATTCAAACTGATTTTGATCAATCTAAGAATGATATATCAATATGTATGAGCTATATAAATAATCAAATAAGAAACTTTACATAGTAGCTAAGCACTCACTCAATTAACGAATGAACAAGTCTTTGAATGCTTCGATTTGTTTCTTCAATTTGATCTTCACTTGAAGCTTTACCCTTGAAACTTTTGCATGTGATCCTTGATCTTGATCTTTATGAATTGCATTGTGATGAGATTGATCTTCTTGCTAGTCCAATGCGTAGTTGACTTGATCGGATATTGATTGAACGATCATTGTCAAACTTTCTTTGAGCAATCATGCTATTCTTGATATTCCATATAAATGAACTATAAACTTATACCAAGAAACAAGTTAAATTACACATGATTGATTTATTGTTATTATCAAAATAAGATTAAGACCTTCTAGGTCAACAATCTCCCCCTTTTTGATGATGACAATAAATTACTGTGTGTTTTCAATAACAAGCATAAATAGCATATGAATAAATAATATATGCTCCCCCTCAATTTATGCATAGATAAAATAAATGATTATTGAAAGCATTTCAATTTTTTGAGATAGTTTTAAAACCAAGAAAACATTTTTGATCTCAAATAAAGTTTTTAAAAGAAAACAAGTATCAATGTTAAAGACATAAAGGAATTAATAGTCTTACCAACATTGATTGCCACCAACACACATTTTCTCCCCCTATGGCAACATCAAAAAGGGCCAAGGCCACGGAGAGAAAATGGTAGCCGCCATGTGTGCTTCATCGATGAGGCAAAGATTTGTATTCCCTTCCATCTTTTGCCAAAAGGCAAAGGTCGGCCGTCTCCTCATCGCTTGACTCGATATCGGATTCGTCATCTTCCAATTTGCTTGAAATTTCCTTGAGAGCATGCTTTAATCTTTTGTATAGCTCTTTCCTCTTTGTTTTCGTCTCTCTTTTCTCCTCTTTTCTAATCGGACAATTTGACCTGTAATGTCCCGTTTTTTGACAATGGAAGCACTTACTTTCCTCATTATCAACTTTTGGATGAGTTGATCTATATGGAAGTTCTTTGATGATGATGGATTGTTGTCGAGCTTCCCTTGAGAGAATTTCTTCTTTGCTAGGAATTTTTCAAATTTCCTAGAGAGAAGTGCCATATCTCCATCTCTTTTTGTTCATTTTCCTTCATTTGGCTTTAAAGCAAATATTGTCAATGGATTTGCTTTCTCTCCTCCTTCTTCTCTTTGCAATTCCTTCTCATGGGTTTTGAGAGAACCCAAGAGCTCATCCATGCTCAACGTCTTGAGGTTCTTGGCCTCTTGAATTGTCGTCACCTTAGGCCTCCACATTTTTGGAAGAATCCTAAGTACTTTTCTAATCTTCTCTTCGTTTGAATAAACCTTGCCAAGAAAGTTCAAAGCATTAGTGAGAATAGAAAATCGACTATACATGGAAGCAAGTGATTCGTTAGGCTTCATATTAAACAATTCATAATCATGGACAAGTATATTTATATTGTCCTCCTTGACTTGAGAAGTTCCCTCATGGGCAACCTCAAGCTTGTCCCAAATCTTTTTAGCGGTTTTGCAACTAGAGATTTTGTTGTATTCATCCATAGACAAAGCACAATGTAAAGAATTTAAAGCTTTGGCATTGTATTGGATTTTTCTAATATCATGCTCATTGTATTCAGATATCGACTTGGGAATAACATTTCCCTTCTCGTCGGTTTTTGTGATCTCATAAGGTCCAACAAGTGTGACCTTCCATTGTTCAAAATCATTTGCTTGTAAAAATGTAAACATGTGATTTTGCCAATAGCTATAGTTTTTGCCATCAAACATTGGCGATCTATAAATAAAAGCACCTTCGGAAATGCCGGTTCCTTGATAATAATACATGATCGAGGACTCTAAGATTGTGAAATCAAAAACAATAGTACAACCTCTGATACCAATTGTTGGTCGAAAAATACCCTAGAGGGGGGTGAATAGGGTTTAAAAACTTTAATGCAGAATTTAAAAACTTTTTCAAAATGTTTAAGTAAAACAATTTAACTAAACAAGTTTATCAAGGAATGCAAGCAATAAACAATCAAACAATCTCAAAGCAAGCAATAATGTAGCAAGTAAATAAAGAGATTGAGTAAGGAAGATTGAACCGATTTGAAGTCCAAGGCTTTTTGTCCACACGGTTTTGGTTTACCAAACCATAATCCGTGCTCGGTTAGTTCCCCGAGAATTTTCACTAATTCTAATCTCCTTCCGGGTGAAGATCAAACCACTACAAGTATTGTTGTCTCACACACTCTTTACAAATATTGCTTGACCACAATATTCACACAAGAAACTCTCTCTAGCTAACCTTGTGAAATTTACCTTTCACAATTTCTAAACAAGAATTTACCTTCTTGTTTTTTCTATGAGATTTGCCTCTCACAATTGAATACTAAATTGTTTGGTGATTCACACCAATTAACAATAACTCTCTTAAGTGTGTAAAGAATACAATTTGAAGCTCACACTAGAGTTATCCTATTTAATCAAGATGATATAGCTCAAATGATAGTGATTGATCAAAAACAATTTCTTGAATCTTTAGATATTGAAGATAGATGAAGTATGAAGTATGAGAGTGATTCAAGGTGTTCAAAATATGTCTTAGATAGTGTATATATAGTCCCAAAAGTGATATAGCCGTTTGTGAGGTTTGGTAGAAATTTGGTACAAAAAATGGTAAAAAATTAGAAATCCAACGGCTATATTCTGGGCCATCAGTCGACTGAGCATGGCTCCTTAGTCGATTGAGTGAGCCTCAGTCGACTGAGCCTATCTGCTTAGTCGACTGATGGCTACTGTCCAGCAGTCCAAAAATGTAATTTTTACACTTTCGTATTTTAACTCCAAAATCAATTCTAATGCTTTAGGAACTTCAAAAATAAGTTCCTAAGACACATATTTTCGGAAAAAACTCAAAATATGATCATTTGAATTTAATATTAATTTATTTGAAAACCGGTTTTCGCAAGAATGACGTTTTCAAAGAAATTTTGATTCAAACTGATTTTGATCAATCTAAGAATGATATATCAATATGTATGAGCTATATAAATAATCAAATAAGAAACTTTACATAGTAGCTAAGCACTCACTCAATTAACGAATGAACGAGTCTTTGAATGCTTTGATTTGTTTCTTCAATTTGATCTTCACTTGAAGCTTTACCCTTGAAGCTTTTGCATGTGATCCTTGATCTTGATCTTCATGAATTTCATTGTGATGAGATTGATCTTCTTGCTAGTCCAATGCGTAGTTGACTTGATCGGATATTGATTGAACGATCATTGTCAAACTTTCTTTGAGCAATCATGCTATTCTTGATATTCCATATAAATGAACTATAAACTTATACCAAGAAACAAGTTAAATTACACATGATTGATTTATTGTTATTATCAAAATAAGATTAAGACCTTCTAGGTCAACAGTTTGTATGAAATTTTTAACTGAGTTGGTATGGATTCCCAAAGGTAATATGCCTACTTAATTGAAAATATAAAAGAAACTAGCCTTATTACTTATAGAATTCAAATAAGTGAACACTTAAATAGATTGTGATTTATGTCCAAAGACAAAATCGTAATTGTATTTGTTGTTTTATATTTTTTTGTTATTTATATGTGTTCATAATTCAAAGAATTAAATTAATTTTATTTTATCGCAGTCCTTATTCCTGTTTCACTACACTCGCATGCTTCGTCTGTTCCGGTTTTTAATGGAATTAATTTCTCTGATTGGTGTGAACAAGTCCAATTCCATTTAGGTGTATTGGATTTGGATTTGGCACTTCAAACTGAAATGCCCCCTGCTATTATTGAATCAAGCAGTGCAGATGAAATTAATTTAAGCAATAATTGGGATAGGTCGAACAGGCTTAGCTTGATGTTTATGCGGATGACAGTTGCAAACAACATTAAGACTTCATTTCCTGAGGCTAAGACTGCTAAGGAATTTATGAAAAATATGGAGAATCGTTTCCGTACTGCTGACAAATCACTTGCTGGTACATTAATGTCTAAATTGACCACAATGACATATGACGGGACTCGAGGGATGAATGAACATATCCTGGAAATGACAAATCTTGCGGCTAAATTGAAGAGTTTGGGAATGAATGTTGAAGAGTCTTTCCTTGTTCAGTTTATTTTGAACTCTTTACCTCCTCAGTATGGACTATTCCAAATCCAATATAACACTATTAAAGAAAAGTGGAATGTGGATGAATTGGCTAGCCTGGTTGTTCAAGAGGAGGCAAGACTTAAACAACAAGGAAAGCACTCTGTTAATCTCCTGACTCAGAAAGCCGAAAAGCAAGGAAAGAAGCATGGAAAAGGAAAGAAACGAAAGTTTTCACCAAGTAAGGATGAACCCTCAACTTCTTCTAAAGTTCAAAAGAAAGCGCATGGCAATGAAAGGAGATGCTACTTCTGTAAGAAACCTGGGCACCTTCAGAAAGACTGTCGGAAACGTAAGGCATGGTTCGAAAAGAAAGGTAAGCATTCAGCTTTTGTATGTTTTGAATCAAATCTTACTGAAGTTCCTTCTAATACTTGGTGGATTGATTATGGTGCTACCACTCATGTTTCAAATACAATGCAGGGATTCCTTACGACCCAAACCATCACAAGGCCAAGTAAGCATTATGTTTACATGGGAAATCGGGTCAAGGTTCCGGTTGAAGCTATTGGAACTTATCGTTTATGTTTAGACACAGGCTATCATTTAGATTTACCACAGAATTTTTATGTACCTTCCATTTCTAGGAATTTACTTTCTTTATCAAGACTTGATTGTGATGGATTTTCTTTTAAATTTGGTAATAAATGTTTTAGTTTGTTTCAAAATACACATTTTATTGGTTCTGGCGTGTTGTGTGATGGATTGTACAAACTAAAACTTGATAATTCATTTGCCGAAACTTTATTAACTCTGCATTCGAATGTTGGAACAAAGCGTAGCTTAATTAATGAGAATTCCTCATTTTTGTGGCACAAAAGATTGGGACACATCTCCAAAGAAAGATTAGAGAGATTAGTAAAAGATGGGATTTTGCCAAATCTAGATTTTACTGATCTCGGAGTGTGTATAGATTGTATTAAAGGAAAACAAACTAAACACACCAAGAAAGGTGCTACAAGAAGTTCTGAGCTTCTTGAAATTATCCACACAGATATTTGTGGGCCTTTTCCCACTTTATGTTTCGGTGGACAAAAATATTTTATCACCTTTATAGATGATTTTTCACGTTATGGATATGCCTATTTATTAAGTGAAAAATCTCAAGCAGTGGACACTCTTGAAGTGTACATTACTGAGGTAGAAAGACAATTAGACAGAAAAGTGAAAGTTGTAAGATCTGATAGAGGTGGTGAATATTATGGAAAATATGATGAGTCCGATCAATGTCCAGGACCTTTTGCTAAATTTCAAGAAAAACATGGCATTTTTGCACAATACACTATACCAGGAACCCCACAACAGAATGGTGTTGCTGAAAGGCGAAATCGTACCTTAATTAAAATGGTTAGGAGTGTGTTAACTAATTCCACGGTACCCGAATCTTTATGGAATAAAGCTTTAAAAACCGCAATGTATGTATTAAACCGGGTACCTAGCAAAGCAGTTCCAAAAACTCCTTTCGAGTTATGGACTGGAAGGAAACCTAGTTTAAGACATCTCCACATTTGGGGATGTCCAGCAGAAGCTAGGATTTATAATCCACATGAAAAGAAATTGAATTTTAGAACGATAAGTGGTTACTGCATTGGTTATCCAGAAAAATCCAAAGGGTATAGGTTTTACTGTCCTAATCATAGTACTAGAATTGTGGAAACTGGCAATGCTAGATTCATTGAAAATGGTGACATTAGTGGGAGTGTTGAAACCCGAAAAGTTATTTTTGAAGAAAATAGGATAAATGTCCCTTTACCTTTATCTTTTAAACAAGTTGTTGTACCTGTTATTATTAATGAAACTAACAATAACGAACAACAACATGATTTTCAACCACTCCATAACGAAACTGTTACTAATGAACCGATAGTAGAAGAGCCACAAGAAAACCTTTACGAAGATCTCGTAGAGAAAAGAAATCTACTATTCCAGATGATTATGTGGTTTATCTACAAAAATCTGATTTTGATATAAGGACAAGTAAGGATCCGGTTTCATACACAAAAGCCATAGAATATACTAATTATAGTAAGTGGGTTGATGCTATGAATGAAGAGTTGAAATCAATGGACCAAAATGGAGTTTGGGATATCGTCGAATTGCCTAAAAGATGTAAGAAAGTTGGGTGTAAATGGGTTTTTAAGACCAAACGCGATACTAAAGGCAATGCTGAAAGGTATAAAGCTCGACTAGTGGCCAAAGGTTTTACTCAAAAAGAAGGCATTGATTATAAAGAGACCTTGTCACCTGTATCCAAAAAGGACTCATTTAGAATTATTATGGCATTGGTGGCTCACTTTGATTTAGAGTTGCACCAAATGGATGTAAAAACCGCTTTTTTTAATGGAAATTTAGAAGAGGATGTTTATATGGACCAACCTGAAGGGTTCTCTATGAAGGGAAAGGAACATATGGTTTTTAAGCTTAAAAAATCAATATATGGTCTTAAACAAGCTTCCCGCCAATGGTCTATTAAGTTCAATGATACCATTGTTTCTTTCGGATTTAAGGAAAACACGGTTGACCGTTGTATATATCTGAAGGTTAGTGGGAGCAAGTTTATTTTTCTGATTCTGTATGTTGATGACATTTTACTTGCTAGTAGTGATTTTGGTTTATTGCACGAAACCAAGAAGTTTCTTTCTAAGAACTTTGAAATGAAAGATATGGGTGAGGCAGCCTATGTGATAGGAATTGAAATAACTCGGGATCGTCAACGAGGGACTTTAGGTTTGTCTCAAAAGGCTTATATCAAAAGAGTTCTTGAGAGATTTGGTATGGAGAATTGTTCAGCTAGTGATGCTCCTGTTCAGAAAGGTGATAAATTTAGCCTTATGCAATGTCCGAAGAATGATTGGGAACGAAATAAAATAGAAGGAATTCCTTATACTTCGGCTGTAGGAAGTCTTATGTATGCCCAGACTTGTACCAGACCAGACATCAGTTTTGCAGTTGGTGTTTTGGGTAGATATCAAAGTAATCCTGGTTTTGAGCATTAGAAGGCTGCGAAGAAAGTGATGAGGTACTTGTAAGGAACAAAGGACTACATGCTTACCTTTAGAAGGTCTGATAGTTTAGAGGTGATAGGATATTCAGACTCAGATTTTGCAGGATGTCCTCATAGTAGAAAATCCACTTTTGGTTATGTTTTTCTACTAGCTGGAGGTGCAATCTCATGGAAAAGTGCAAAAGAGTCTATTATTGCATCATCTACTATGGAGGCCGAATTTGTGGCTTGCTTTGAGGCCACAATTCATGGTTTATGGCTGCAGAATTTTATCTCAGGACTTGGAATTGTCGACTCTATTGCCAAACCGCTGAGAATTTATTGTGATAATGCTGCAGTTGTTTTCTTTTCCAAAAATGACAAGTATTCAAACGGTGCAAAACACATGGAGTTGAAATATCTTGCTGTTAAGGAAGAAGTTCAGAAACAAAGAATATCTATAGAACATATAAACACACAACTCATGATTGCCGATCCACTCACAAAGGGATTACCGCCCAAGACGTTCAAGAATCACGTTGCTAGTATGGGTCTTGGATGTAATACATAAAGTATGTATGAATCTTTTAAAGACTTGTTTCTATAAGATATTTATTTGAGATCTCATTATAAGTTGTTTCTGTTGAATTTCCTGTCTTCCCATTAGTATATACATTAAGTGTTATGGATAATAGATAACAGGAAGTCTTTATAAGTAAAAGACATTATTGTTGACCTTTTATAGACAATCAAAATTGATCTATATACCTCACTTACGAACTATATTACGTAATCACAATGATTCTAGATTGATCTTTAAGGGATTATTAATTCTATTATTGATAACAGCCTGCTCTAGATATGTAATATCCTTTTGTTTTTGAGTTGTGTGTTTATGACAACCATGCTCTAGGAAGGACTTCTTTCTTTTAATTAAAGAACGGGCTTCACCTTTTGAGAGGGTAAGTGACTAAATTTTGTGATGAAATTTGGTAAGCATAATCTCCATGATAAATAGATACATTCACCAAATTTTATAAAAAAAATCAACAAGGAAGTGGGTGATCTAAAAATCTAAATTTTCAACGACCAGAAATGCACACACACACATATATATATATATGAATCTTTCGTTCACACACTTCTCGATTGAATTTTTTGAAGAAATTTTGTAGCGTTGATCTAATCATCATAAAGATCATCTTCACCAAATTTCATCAAAAATTTCTATCATTTACCTTCTCAAAATGGGAAGCTTGTTTTTTACTTAAGAGAAGTAAGCATTTCTAGAGCCTTACTCCATATATAAATATACCAAAGAGGCAGCCTTAATACTTAATTTGTCCCCTTCCCTCCTATTTTATTAAAAAAATCAAAAGTCATCAATTAAGCTCTTGAATTAGACGCAATTGATAAAAAATAGATGCAAATTGTTATAAAAAAGAGCCAGGTGGATCAAAAAGCTACTTTTTCTTATTTCCCTCATTCTTTCTCTTCTTGTCCGAGTGCTTTCCATTTTATTTTATTTTTTTGCAGCGAAAGGGAAAGTTTATGATTAAAAAGGAAATTGGCTTGGCCCCTTCTAATGCTGACCCTTTTCCCTCTTGTTTCAGTCTTCAATCAGCACAAAATGTACGCATGTATGTATATATGTATGTATGCAGTCTTTTATTTCCATCGTTGCTTTAATTTATCTCTTCTTCAGTCTCCACTCAGCACACAGATCTTCTTCTCATTGTATGGATGGATTCAGATCGAATCCTCAAAGTTTTGATAGAACAACCTAAATTTCTCATGGTTTGTGTATACAACAGGGGTGGAAAGCTTCAAAGAGGTTGCATTTGCTTCAAATAATTTGTTGGCTGGCTTGCTACTTCATTGCTTTGTTATATATAATATACATATATTATGGGTGAATTTCAAGTAAAGTCTTAACTTAAGGACCAATTTGTATAGATTGGATGATTTGAGAGCTCAAATGGATGCATTTTTTGATGAAATTTGGTGGAGATGATCTCCATGATTACTAGCAGATCATCTCCACCAAATTTCATAAAAAAATTCAACCGGAAAGTAGATTAACTACAAAATTAGTATATATATAAGTCCAGTTCGGGACATATATATTTCAATTTTCCAATTAACAGACTGCCTTATGAGATTTTGCGGAGATGATCTTCCCCTCGTTGCATTCTTTGATACAGGATCAACCAAATCCTTTCTAAATCCATCCAAGCTACCATCCTCTTATTGGCAAAAGTGTGCTCCCCTTGCTTTTCAAGTAGCATTAGTAGATCATCTCCGCCAAATTTCATCAACAAATGCATCCATTTGAGCCCTCAAATCACCCAATGTATATGATAAGCCTGTCCTTACTTGAAATGCACCCATTATATATATGGCTAGATTACAAAGATGGATTCCCCCATTTTAGCAAAAAGAAAGGATTCATATGTGGAGGAGTAAATAGATCAAACTTTTTACGAAAATTTGTAGAAATGTTCTATTTTGAGCCCATTGTCCATTCTAGTATCATCTTTTGAACAATCGAAATGTAGGTTCACTGTATCTTTATGCTGGAAATCTAAAAGTAGATCGGGTTACACCAACTTATTTTTAATTTTTTAAAGAATCTTTTATCCATATTTTTTTTATCTTCTTTCAATCTCGCAAAATAATATTTTAACAAATTAAATTCAGGGCCAGATGTATAAATAACCAAACCTTGTATGTCTGTATGATTTGAAAATAGTTTAAAAATCAGACTATCATCATACCGCAAGCACTCCTAAAAATGACAGACTAGAATGACTAATAACAAACACATAAAGTACGTTCTTAAATATTACTCCATAATTTTTCTTATTTTTTTTACATAATTATATAGTCATAATGGTTCGTGTTTAATTAATCTTGATGATTAAATTTTTAATATAAATTTGTTATTAAATTTTGATTTTTTTTTTTATAAAATCAGTACCCTCCAAAGAGGACAAGTGCCAAAAATAACAAAAATATACAATAGAGGGGAAACAACAAGGCCTTCCTCAATGACTAAAAAACACAACGAAAAAGGAAAGAAATTGCTAGGACTTAATGGGGAAAACGAAAAGCACACCGAGCAATTTACCAAAATTGCAAAACTTGTTGGCCAAAAAAATAAAATGCTTAAACAGGTGGTAAGTGAACAAATTCCAATTAGTAGACTTTAAAGAAGAGCCAACTAAAGGAATGTAGGCAACTACAGCTAAAGCTATTACAAAAAAAGAAGTATGTACAACAATGCACACCAAGTGTTTGAAGAAAATCCCCACAGAAAAAGGCCGTGGCAAACATCTTCATAATGTGAGAATAATGCTTGTTTTCTTACGTTAGAACAGATAAGGTGAGCTTTCTTGTACCAACGAACCCTTGAACCATTTGTGATGAGCAACCTGAAGTTGGACCAGAGAAGGGTTCAAAGAGAGAGGCTTAAACGGGTCAGCAACAGAAAAATGAGCTAAGTGATGGTAAGCTTCTTTCTTTTAAGTTAGTGAGGCTATAATAAAGAAAATAGAGTTGCTCGGAGAGGATCTCAGTGGGGGAGAAAGAAATGATGGTGGTGTAGCAGATTCTTCTTACCAAATAGACACCCGCTGTCTGTCTGACAAAAAGCTCCAGTGAAGATTTGTTTAAAGAACTGCTTCCTTTTTCTACACACGATAAGAGGAAAGGAAGGCCCACCAATTGCTTGA
The DNA here is from genome assembly GCA_021464415.1 of Lonicera japonica. NCBI lineage: Eukaryota > Viridiplantae > Streptophyta > Magnoliopsida > Dipsacales > Caprifoliaceae > Lonicera > Lonicera japonica. The sequence continues at coordinate 234,352 of JAKCWG010000736.1, read as the reverse complement.
CACAATGTCTGAAAGAGAAGAGTAGAATCAAAACTCCACAGAACTGATGTATCACTGATAAAAAGGTAACCACAGAAGCCATAGAAGCAGTTATTTGAATCTGTAGTTAGGAAGTTTTGCGTAGTCGTCGGCAAGAAAGGTGTCAATTTGTGGAGGATAGGTAACCACCATTGCAGAACATTCTGTCTTAAGCCAATTTTAGACAGTTTGATTTCCTTCTCTATAAACATGTGTCACAATGAATAAGTTTTTATTTTAAGTTATGACATTTTTAATGTAAACAAAATTAAACAAAAATTTTAATGTAGAATGCACGTGTTTTATTGCCAAGGCATTCAAAACTGTTGCAAAGATGGAAACTAATTCAGCATTAAGCATAATAAATTGAAATATTAATGGTGACAAAAAGGAAATTATCAGCCTCCTGATTTGAGACATCCCAAAAGAGAAGTGGATCTCTTAATTTGATGGAGGGGGTATATTCTTATGGTCACTTGGCGATAATTGTATATACATGTTCCTTACACACCCTTACGTATATACGTGTTTACCATCACAAGCTTTGTGTATAATTTTCTATTTGGTACATTTTCAGAAAAGCAGTCCTGTAGATTTCTTAACTATCTATTACCTAAGCAGCCAACCATTTGTTTCACAAAGAAGACTGATAGCATAATGAATCCATCCAAATATAAACACTGCTCTCAACAGATGAATAGCATTATCGGCATCGGCATTTAATTACTTCTAAATTATAAGGCTGCTCAAACTTAGTATAACAGTTGAGAATCCAATGTAAGCGGACGCCTATGGTATATAATATATTCATAATACAAACAAACTAAAAGGATATAGTAGTATGCAGTAGACATGCATCACACGTTTACGACCTCACTTAGGTGATCCAAGCCCATGGCACTGTGGCATAAATTTTGTAACTTTTAAGTACTATAACATATGGCAATGTAACCCAACAATGATACTAAATTTTTGTTTTTTCTTTAAAAAAAAAAAAGAAAGAAAAAAAAAACTCTAGTGAAGATGGCACAATACATAACATATAAACTGCCCTTGAATTGTGGGCATTGTATATAATAGGACTTTATTTTTCTGCAGTAAACATGATTTTAACCACCCCCTCCACACACACACCCCTTTCACTCAAAATTTCATTGTATGCATGCAGTTTTTTATTTATCTAATTATTTATTTGTTTAGGGTTTAAAATGATGGATGGATTCAAATCCGAAGAATTGTCAAAGTTGTACCAATTTTGATATAATCCCAAATTTCTCATGGAATGTTTGTTTGTATACAGGAGAGGAAAGCTTCAAAGAGGTTGCACTTGCTTCAAACAATTATTTAAAATTGAGAATTTGATTGGCTGTCAACATCATTACAGTTGTTATATAAATATATATATATATTTATATATATTTGTTTTTTGAGGTTTGTGCTCATCACAGATTGACATGATCGGATTTTATATACGTACAAAACATTTCCTATATGGTAATTCCATATAGAAACGTTCTGTATATTGGGACATTTTAGGTAAAAATTCATCGATCTTTTCCCTCACTTTTTCTCTTCTTGTCTTTGGCGGAATGGTATATATCGTTTCACGGAATAGGGAGAGTTTAAGCAATTATATTTGGATTTGAATAATAATTTGAGTATTATATATTTTATGGTAGTGATGGGACATTTATCCAATCAAAGCCTAAAAGTCTATTGAAGGCTTTGGGATTTGACTAAAGGCATTCTTGTAATACTTAAACAATTATATTTAGATTTGAATTTAAATTTGAATATTAATGTGACCATTAGATATTTTATTTTTTTCCGGCAAAAGGGAAAGTTTATAATTAAAAAGGGAAATGACTTGGCCCCTTTAATGTTGCTTAATTTATCAATTAAGCACTTGAGTTAGACTTAATAAAAATTAGATGCAAATTGTAATAAAGAAGGGCCAAGTGGATTAAAAAAAAACTTTTTTTTTCTTATTTCCCTCTTGTTTTCATAGGTTGTTTCGTCGTGCTTTCCATTTTATTTTATTTTTTCCACCAAAAGGGAAATTTTATATAATTGAATATATTAGTGTATTTCGTTTCCCTCTTCTTTCAGTCTTCAATCTTGAGTCACTCGGTTAATCAAAACACAAAGTAGCTTGCTTAATTTCCATCGTTGCTTTTATTTATTTCTTCTTCAATCAGTCTTCTCTAAGCACACAGATCATCATCTCATTCTACTTATTTATGTAATATGTATGCAGTCTTTTATTTATTTATTTATTTATCTATAAATAATGTTTTGTTTAGTGTTTAAAATCATGGATGGATTCAGATCCTTGATTCAGATCCAATTTCTTATGGTTAGTTTGTTTGTTTGTTTCTCTAGGACAGGGGAGGAAAGCTTCAAAGCTTTAGATGATTAGTTGAAGGTGGGAATTTTGTTCGCTGGCTACTTCATTACATATGTTATATACATAGAGCTAGATTATAACGAAGGATTCGTCATTTTAACAAAAAAAAAGGGATTTCCATTTCGAGTGATAAATAAATGGAGTGAGTAGATCACCTCAACAAAATTTCTTAAAGATATTCAACCTAAAGATCATCTCAACAAAATTCAACGTATAGATCATCTCCACTAAATTTGTAGATTGATCTATATAGTGATGATCATGTCACCCATTTCTAGGTTGAAATTTTATTATGAATATTTTTAACGAAATTTGGTAAATATCAGTGTATCCATCATGTAGATCATTTATACAAATTTTCATATAAAAAGAAAAAAGAAAAAATTCCGTCTATTTACCCCTTTAAATGGGAATCCCTTCTTTTTGTTATATATATATATAATTTTATTTTTTTTGGAGGTGTGTGTTCATGACAATATTTGATTTTATACTTATACATTGAATAAGCCAAAAAAAAATGTTCTCCAATGTAATTTGCAATAATGATCATTAATCTTATTTAATAAAAATGGGAATAGAGAGCATCTCCAACCGTAGTGTAAAAATTATTGTGTATATCTTATGTGTCAAGCCATTTTTACATAAATCTTGAAGTCTAAAGAAAATATTCTCAGATGATAGTTTTGTAAACTTTTGTGTAAAATTTGAATAAACATATAAGATTTTGACACATGTTTGATGTCATTTTGTGCAATTATTATTATTATTTGAAATTTGTGTATTTGTAATCTTAATTGTTGTGCAACAAATCAGTTTGGAGAAGCAGCTACATAGCTGCTTTCAATTTTGGATTTTTCGGAAATCAGTTTGAGAGTTTAATGAATTTTTCATAATACCAAAAATAGCCTTTAGCAACTTTAGAATTTACATCACATGTCCCTTTTATTTATGTTCCTCTTATCAATTCGTGTTCCTCTTCTTCTTTGTTCAGGTCACTTCTTCTCCGTTCAAGTCTTTTCTTCTCCTTCTTTTCACGTCTCACGTCTCTTACGTTCGTTCAACCTCAGTTTCTTCTCAGGCGCTGTGTAAAAGCCCCAAGACTGAGGTAAATTTCTTATTACTTTTATTTCATACTTATTTTGATTTTTCCCCTTTGTATTTAATTTCTAGGGTTCTAGGGCACTGAAAAAGCAAAGCACTGAAAATTTGTTTTTAAAAGTCTGGAATTTTATGTACTTCGATGCTTGTTGTGTTTAACTTATTGATTAATTGGTCAAACTATTACTCATTTGTATAGCTATTATTTCATTTTGTACTTATGTATAATGTCTTTGTTGCAATAAGATGGCAAAGAAGAATAGTAATTTCACCACAATTGAAAATGTTACAAGTGGATCCCGAAAAGTGTTAGCATTGTGGAATGCTCAAACTATAGCCATCTTCATTGACCTTTGTATCAAGGAGGTGGATCTAGGTAATCGCCCCGGCACTCACTTTAACAAAGTTGGATGGACAAGGTTGGTTACAAATATTAGTAAAGAGATAGGAAGACCATATGAAAAATTACAATTGAAAAACAAGTGGAATTTACTAAAAAAGAATGGAAATTATGGAAAGATCTAAAAGGAAAAGAAACAGGTCTTGGGTGGAATGTCGCTAAGAATACCGTTGATGTATCTGATGAATGGTGGCAAGATAAAATTAAGGTATTTGAATGTTTTGTTCTTATTTTATTATATTATTGATATCAATGGCTAATACAGTTTCACAAGGAACTAGTATTGCTGAAGTGATGAAAGATGTTGCAACTTTACCTGGGGCGGAGCGTGGTAGCAAATTGTGGTGGTTTGCAACTAAACTGTTTTGTGCTCAAGAGAAGAGAGAGATGTTTGTTGTCATGGAAGATCCTAACCTCAAGCTTCAATTTCTTAATCACGAGTTAGCTGAAAAATAGAATTTGCTAGTTGGGTGACTTTAAATTATGTATTGTTTTTGTGTTGTTATTTTTTTATGTTGGATGATCTTTTATTTGAATTTTTGAATAATATTTGAATTAATGTTGGATGATATTTTATTTGAATTTGTGAGTGATATTTTAATTCTTGTCATCATATTTTATGTTATATAAACATGCATGCATAGTGAAAATGACTTTTGAAGGAAATAAACATATTTACAGGCTATTTTAGAACATGTCCATTCCAGAAGATGGGGAGGAGATCAACCAAATTATATGTGTCACCGCCCGTCTTATTGAACTTTATTACGTGAAATATATTCATAAGACCCCATGTATGAATGACCATCATACAGGAAATATTTGGTTGATGGGAGTGTTACAAGGAAATGAAAGTCGTTGCCATAATATGTTCAGGATGGACAAAGATGTATTTATAAGATTGTGTGATGAATTGCAAAAAAATTATGGATTAAAGAGTTCAAGAAGAATGAGTGCTGCTGAAATGTTAGGGATGTTCTTAAACATCTTAGGACATGGTTCTGCAAACAGGCAAGCACAGGATCGCTTTCAACATTCTGGTGAGACTGTGAGCAGATATTTTAGTATCTTACTTGATGTTGTATGTCGTTTGGCTGTGGATGTAATTAAACCATTGGAAAATGCGTTTAACAATACTCCAAAGGAAATCCTACAAGATTCTAGATATATGCCTCATTTCAAGGTAACTATTGCATCTGTTACTCTTAAATATTTGTCTTTGTTTTATTATGTAATAATTAATATTATGTTTGTCTTTTTATCACTTGTAGGATTGTATTGGTGCTATAGATGGTGTTCATGTGCAAGCCATAGTATCTCCTTCTAATCAAATACCATTTATTGGTAGAAAAAGGATACCTACCCAAAATGTGATGGTTGCATGCAATTTTGACATGCAATTTATATTTGCATGTGCCGGATGGGAAGGCACGACCCATGACACAAGGATATTTCTATCGGCTTTACGTGATCAGAGTTTGAATTTTCCTAAACCTCCAAATGGTAATATTTATATTTAAAGAAATAAAATATAAAATTTATATTTAAGTTTTTCACACTGTAAATAATCAATTAAATTTCTTTTTTAGGAAAATATTATCTAGTCGATGTGGGATACCCACAAATGAGAGGCTACTTAGGACCATATAAAGGTGAAAGATATCATCTTCCAGATTTTCATAGGGGAGTTCAACCGATGGGTAATAAAGAGGTATTCAATCATGCACACTCTTCCCTTAGAAGTGTTATTGAACGCACTTTTGGAGTATGGAAAAAGAGATGGAGTATTTTACGAGACATGCCTAGTTATCGTTTTGCAAAACAAGTAAAAATCGTTATTACAACCATGGCACTTCATAACTATATAAGAAGGCATGCCAAACGTGATTGTCATTTTGATGAAAATGAAGATGACCTAAACGGTATTCAAGGTGAAGAGGTTGAGATAGAGGTTGATGCACAACAAGAAGATGGTCCTGTAACACAAGAAATATATGGAGGCATTGAGAAATCATATAGCAACAAGTTTAATGAGTTCATCTACCTAGAAATGTATATGATTGCTTGTTTATGACTAGTTTAATTTTTGTTATGATCATATCAATTAGAATATATTTATTTTTAATGGAAACTTTATTTATTTTATAATTAAAATAAAATTGGGGTGTCATGGAAACATATTTAATACCAAAAAAAAAAAAGATAAAGTGAAAATGCTTTTATTTTTACTAAACACTTGAACAGAAAAGTCATTTCAACATAATGCCCTTTTTAGTCATTATACACAGCTCACAACACTTTCACAAAAAATTTACCAAACACTCAGAAACTGATTATTGTACAAACATCACTTTTAACAAAAAGTTTACCAAACGCCAAACTGCTTTCTCTCACAGCTAATTTCTCTCACAGCAAATCTGATAGAGATTATTTTTACAGCACAGCAATGCCAAACTGGCCCTTAGAGCAATTACAAGAAACTCATCTCTTGGAGAATTTTCTGTCAAATAAAGAATGACCTACTCAAAAATAATTTCTAACAAAATCTGTATTTTGAAGAAAAAATATACCGAGGAACTTTACGCTCACCAAATTTGGCGAGTGTCTGAGGCTCTCTACTTCTATTTCTTTGATTGAAAATTCAAAAATTTAACTAAAATTATCCTTCTTTTTTTTCTAGATATTATCATTTTTCCTTTAAAAATGCAACTAATTTATCTTTTGTTTGTGATTAGTACTAATCACTTGTAAAATACTAAAAATAGTAATAAAAAACATAAATTATCAATTAATAATTATTCCATGAAATTTTCAATATATACGTGATTTATGACTACCTTTTTTCTAAAAAAAAAAAATGGAGTTTCAAAATGAAGAAATTTTTTATCATCTTTCCAACCACAGTCCTCGGTTTCTATTTTCATAGTTGATGTCAACATTTTAATTTTAATTTTAATCTTTAATTTTAAATTTTGTTTTTGATATTTAATATTTATTAATTTCATTATTTTTTTTAATTATCTTATTCAATTTGAGTATAAGGTTGAAATTAGAATTACCAACAAATTAATATAACAAATGAAAAATGAAATTACAAATACTGGTTAGTATAAATAATAATAAAAAATTAACATGCGGATGTCCATAAGTAATATTGTAAGATACAATTTATCCCACATTGGAATTGTGGTATGAATGAGAAATTACCCAATAGTATATATAGTTTATTTGTCCCACATTGATAATGTAGAGAAGTAAGGAGGTTAGCTCTTAATATAAATAGAGGTAACCCCTACACATATATATTAGATATCAATTGAGTAACTAGATTTCTCTTACTCTCTTATTTCTTTCTCTCTCTATTATTTTAACACGTTATCAGCACGACTGATCTATAGTCAATTTGAGGCCATTGCGAAAGCAGGCCACCATAGTTAAATTTTTTTTTCCTTCTTCTTGAAGGCCGATCATGCGAAAGCATGTTACCATAGTTTAAAATTTATATTTCTTCTTCTTGGAGGCCAGCTGAATATCAAGCATCGTAATTTCTTCATACAGGTCAAATCTATGATTTTTTTTTTCATAATATTACGATTTCTGTTGTTTGTCTTTTTATTATTGTTATTGATATTGAATATTCTATTTTATAAATAATCTGAACCTGAAGTTCCATGATTTATACTTTTAGGACTTTAAGTTTATAATCATTATTATCTTGGACCCGAAGTTCCACGATTTATATTTTTGGGACCTGAAGTTTCCTATTTATTATTATGGACCCGAAGATCCATAATTTATTTTTGGTACCTGAAGTTTCCTATTCATTATTATGAACCCGAAGATCCATAATTTATATTTGGGATCTGAAGTTCCCTATTCATTATTATGGATCCGAATATCCAAAATTTATATTTGGGACCTGAAGTTTCCTATTAATTAATATGGATGCGAAGATTCATAATTTCTATTTGGGACCTAAAGTTTTTCATTCATTATTATGGATCCGAATATCCGTAATTTATATTTGGGACATGAAGTTCCCCATTCATTATTCTAGACCCGAAGATCTATGATTTATATTTGAAGTTAAAGGCTTTTATTTTATTTAGAGATCTGAAGTTCTCTAAATTAGAACCTGAAATTTCATAATAATTATTTTGGATCTGAAGTTCTGTAGTCATAAATTTGGACCTGAAGCTCCATAGTCATAAATTTGGACCTGAAGCTCGAATAACAATATGCCTCAATAATCAAATCTGAAATTTTGATATAAGAGGATATTGAATTAAAGTCCCATAAATTTGGTAACCTATATTTGGGCCTGAAATACCATATAACTGTTAAAATTTTATTTAATTAAAATTATATATAACTTTATATATAAGTATGTTGTTGTTATATTATTTCCTATTTGAACTTAACAAACCTCTTATTCTACCCCTTCTCTATAATTGCTCAAAGCATTACAAACATAATAAATTAGCATATAATGTTAGATTTTTCAACCCCGAAGTTTGTTTATAAAACTTAAAATTTTATTATTTTTTTATGAACCCCGAAGTTTCATATTTAATCAAGAATTTGCAATTTATTATTTCTTATGAGCATAAAATCTCATAAGATAAAGCATTAGCTTTTAACTTTCTACGTCAACAATTTGTACATACTTAAAAAGGATTTATTAGGCATTTGACAATCCTTGAAGGATGGGTATGATCACAAGAAGATGATCATCGTATCAACACTCGTAATAAATAGATTGAATCTATGACAATGGCTGAATATGACTTTTTATTTTCGATCCTTTGCTCCTAAAGCATCACTATCAAAAACTCCCTATCTATTATACCTTGAATATGCTCATAAAGTAGCAATATCGAGATTATTGATTTTTAAGTGGTCTAGGCAAAGTTGGTTGTTTCCTTATATCAGAATAGAACAACCAAATATTGATGGAATCATAATTTTAGAACAATCAGTTCTAAGACAATTCCTGAAGAAAGTGCAAACTTTTATCAAAATAGAGGTAAAAAAAAAGTAGGTCTAACAATCCCCCAAAAGAGGTGGATATTATTTTTTTTCTCTACTAAAGGTAAAAATGGTAACTGACCTAGTAGAGGTAAAAAGAAAAATCAATATAAAACTCAAGAACCACCTGAAGTGGTTTGTTGAGAAGCGCCGGACTTTAAATCATAACTATATACCAAAATATGTGGTAGTTAAATACAAGACCTCTATTAATGATGTGAGACAATCATACTGAAGGGGGGGAGCATGATTTTTTTTATAAAGCTGTTGATTGCACTCCTCTTGATAAAGAGGCTTTTGATGAGAAGTTGAAAGCAAAACCAAATCAGGTTTAAAAGACCTAAATTATCATTTATTTATGATTATTTTATTTGAATGTATGGATTATGGATTGTATAATACACTTTTCAGATGGTGTCATATCATATGCTATTATTGAAAAACCAGAAGTTTTTCCATGAGTTGGTGCTTAATATAAACACAAAGTATCCACTATAGCTGGACTTATACAAAAGATTGAAGGCTCCAGAAGAGACTATATATTCATTAAAGATTATTATTATCAAGCAGTTCCCGAAGAAACTTGCTTAACTTTAATGAGTATCATATTGAAATAAATTATGAAGGTAATAATGAATTACTATGCATTATTAATTAGTGTTGGGAGCCAGAAGCTCACACTAGAATCATTATTATTTTCTCCTCGGGTCTCTTTTGCATAACATTGTGCATTATTACTAGTGTTAAGAGCCAAAAGCTCCCACTAGAAAAATTAAGTATTTTCTCATCGAATGTCTATTATACAACGCTTTTAGTGTTGAATCACTATCCTCTATGAGTAATAAGCTCAAACCGAGCTCAAAGTCCAAAAATTTAGTTATCTCAAAATTTCCAACTATTTGCATGATAGGTAGGTATCTTAGAAGTACCATATTAAGAAAAAATAATAAACAAATTTAAGGGTACAAGTTTACTAAATGTGTATTTTTTTCTACTATGTATTTGCAAAGTTAAACTTGTTACAAAATTATTTTATTTAATTTTTTTTTATGGATTGACATTTTAAAAAAAATGCAAGATGATATTTGTGCCTTTATAGATCCTCCAAGACTATCGACACCTATTGATATGTAAGTTTTCTTCATTCTACTATATATTATTTTTATTAGCCAACGTTGTGATATTTGTGGCTACTGTACGTTTTGCAAATTATCACTTTGATGAGAAAGTATTCCCGCCGTTAGGGGGAGATAAGAAAGTTCCTGCAGAACTACTCGTTCCAGAAGAACGGCGAGAATTATAGTGAGATAATCACACTATGTCTCATCTAGACCCACGTATATCATAATATGATAAGGTACGAAGAATAATATTTTTGCAAGAAATTGCAAAACATTACCAATTGATTCAATAATGCAGCAAAATGCAACAAAGTTATATGTGCCAACTATAAATGCAGTTGCTATAATTAGTATCCATGTAGGACAATTTCAAAAGATGGCAATTAATGAATCCGTACCACGCCAGAAGCGTGGCAGACCTATAGGTTCCAAAGATTGAACTCCCTAGAAAAGGAAGTCTAATTAATCATGCCCTAAGAACACTCCTGAAGAGGTTCCTCATTTCACTCAAGAAGAGGTTATGAGAAAATCCACTCTCTTTAAGGCCCCAGAAGTGGTCATTGTCTTGAAAAGACACAAGTTCTTGAAGAGGCTACATAAGTTCCTGAAGAGGCATTGGTACCAAATAATAAAGAGATCTCAATATTTAATAAGAGAGATGTGGAATATAAAATAAAATGTCATTGATGACTTATTTGCATATACAATAGCTATTGGAATATTAAAGGGCAATGATAATAATGATACATAACCACGTACAATAAATAAATGTCGACAAAGAAAAAATTGGCCAAATAAAAAATTGCCATTAAGGCAAAAATTTGAGTATCTAAATGAACGTGGTATATTTGGACTTATAATATGAACCCCAAATAAATATTAACATTTTTTTGTTACAAATGGGTGTTCGTAAGAAAATTAAATTATAATAATAAAATCACAAGGAATAAGGCACAACTTGTGGCACAAAGTTTCCTTTAGAAACTTGGGATTGATTATGAATATTGTATTCCCCTGATTATGGATCCAATATATAAATTTTAAATATCTTATAATTAGTTTAGCAGTTGTTGAAATACTGTATATGAGATTCAAATTTTGTGAAACTGCTAATTTATATGGGGACTTAGACTCTAACATTTATGTAAAAATCCCAGAAGGATTAACTTTGCCTGAAGCAAAGTCAAAGAGTACGTACTCAACAAAATTAAGACGCTAATTGTATGGACTTATCCATTCCAAAAGAATGTGATACAAATTCATTCCAGAAGAATGTGATACAATCGTCTTAGTAAGATTTGTCTAAGGAATGAAATAGAAACAATCCCATTTGTCATGTGTCTTTATAAACGAATCATCAAAAATGATTTTCAATAGTAGCATTTTATGTGGATACATTAATCGAGACTCCTGAAGAGTTCGAGAAAACTGCTAACTATTTGATAAATGAATTTAAAATGATGGATAAGGTAAAACCGCTGAGCATTCCTATGATTGTCTGGTCTTTATATAAAAATCCATACCGTTTTAAAGAAAAAGATGAAGAAATATTGGTCCCGAAGCACCATACTTAAGTGCAATTGGTACTCATAATGCACTAGACCAGAAATTTCATTCTTTCTTTACTTGCTCAATATATAGCTTAGCACCAACTAAACGACACCAGATATGTATCAAACATATCATTGGATATCCACGAGGAACCACTAATTTTATTTTATGCACATAACTCTTATGGTTCCAAGTCGATAGGTTATGCTAATTCAGGATATATTTCTGATTATCATAAGGTACGATTTCAATCACATCCAATATTTATTAGTAGTAATGCTGTTATTTCTTAGTGGTAATTTCATCAAACTACTTTAAAATTTTAGCTCTTCATGAAACTAATCAGAAATATATATTATTGAAATCCTTACTTCAGCATATTCCTAGTTCTTGTTACTTGTCTTATATGACAGATGTTTTGAGCATTATCTATGAAGACAATGCAGCGTGTATAGCACATTTTCAAGAAAATTTCAAGTTGACAAGTATGAGACATGTTTCACATGAGCATTAGAAGAACAAAAATATTGAAGTCGAGTAAATCCACTTGATGCCAACTTGGTAGAGTTTGCTCATGAGGCGATTGTCAAAGCTGATATTCCAAAATGAGTTCAGGAGATTGTTATGATTTGACTTCATCATCAAATTAAATGTAATTGTTATCATGAGGGGGAGTAAATAATCAAGGGGAGTATCCTAAAGTATGCTACCTAATATTTGCACGCTGTACTCTTTTTCCTTTAACTAGATTTTGTCCCATTGGGTTTTCCTAGTAAAGGTTTTAACGAGGTAACATATTGTGCATTTGATACCGATTCAATGATCCAGAAGAATGTTGTACTCTTTTTCCTTCACTTTGGCTTTTTCCCATTGGGTTTCTCTTTAGGAAGGTTTTAATGAGGTAACTGTCATTGAATTATGGTATAATGGACATCCAAGGGAGAGTGTTGTAAAAATATTGACATGTGGATGTCCATAAGTAATATTGTAAGATACAATTTATCCCACATTGGAATTGTGATATGAATGAGGAATTACCCAATATTATATATAGTTTATTTGTCCCACATTGATTATGTAGAGAAGTAAGGAGGTTAGCTCTTAATATAAATAGAGGTAACTCCTACACATATTAGATATCAATTGAGTAATAAGATTTCTCTTACTCTCTTATTTCTTTCTCTCTCTATTATTTTAACAACAATAAAATAATGACAATAAAGAGTGTTGTTGGAGTTGCTTTTTAAATTCAGCTCTTTACTTCAAAAGATACTCTCTAAAATAGGAAGCATTGTTGGAGATGCTCTTACGCTGCCTTTCGCATCCCTTTCCCTCTTCCTCAGTCTTGGCGTACTAACTTAGCACACCAAAGTTTGCTTAATTTCCATCGATCTCTTTCCATATCGATTGCCCACATGTCATCACCTCATTCTTTGTATGTATTTAATCTGTAATTTTTTACCAATTTTTATAGAATAACCCCAAATTTGTTTGTGTGCTGCGGCTGGGGGGGGGGGACACTAATTCAAGGTGGGAATTTGGTTCTACTTCATTATTTCTTAGTTATATATATATATATATATATTTAAGATGTCAATTAAAATGGATATAGAATAAACCAAAAAAAAATTGTTCTTCAATGCAACCAACAATATTTTTAGAGGGTTTCTTAAGCAATATTTTAATACCACATCATCATTTTATTATGTATTTTTCTTTTTCAAATTTTTAATTATTTTTAACTTTTATTTTATGATTTTTTAATAAAAATAATATTATTAAATAATATGAATCAAGGCCTGCCAAAAAAATATTCATATTGCATATAAAATTATTAATTTCGATTTTAATTTTAGATTTTAAATTTTTTTAAAAATAAAGAATCTATTGCACAATTTCATAAGAGATTTAAAATCAAAAATTATCCTTCAAGAAACTCTCTTACAACATATAAGAATTGAAAGACATGATTACTTTTACATGATTTGGAACTATCCAATTCACTTAGACTATTAACTAGGAAAAACAAACACTCCTAAGAAGTTGACGTCTCTGTACAAAGTTTGGAGCTATCCAATTCGCTTAGGCCATTACCTAGGGAACACGGACACTCCTAAGAAGTTGACGTGTCTGTGTCATTCCCCTGTCAAATAGTGACACTAGTAAGTACTTTTAGCTAAATTCAAACTCTTATAACGCAGGATCGATTTGACCACTCCGAGAGCAATTAAGTTGGTTTATTTATAATTCTTACTGATAGTTAAAAAAGATTAATAAACCTTTAGTAGTTAGATGGAAAAAACATCCGATAAGTTTCTTAAAAGCACATTAAAATATATTTAATAATTTTTGTTCGTGTTGTACTTGATGGGACAAATGTACCCTAATGGTGCGTTTGATTGAAAGCATGGAACTTGCATGGAAAGGACATAAGTTCTAGGTAATTCAATTGCCTAGAATTGAGTTGCATGGAAAATTTCAATTAAATTTGTTTGATTGCCTTAATTTTTTACCTGGAAAGCATTGTACTTTTTCATCTTTCAGTGTTTGATAGCCATTATTTTGAATTTTTTTGATAAATATGCTTTTTTTTAAACTTATTTAGCAAAATAGGGGTGTTTTGAACTTATTTATGGAAATAGGGTGGTTTTAAAATTGCTACTCAATATAGTTATTTTTGGTGAAAAAACGCTACTCAAGGTAGCGGTTTTAAGACAAAACAAATTTGTGCGCTAAAACCAAGAAAGTGGGTCTCAATTTTATCCATAAAATCGACATCTCTTTTAGCGTTTTTTACCATTTTTTCAAATCTCCCCGCAACTACCCATCCTTTTCCTTCCATTCGCTCTTTTCTGTTCCTCCGCGCTTCTTCTTGCTCCTGCGCAGTGCTCCTCCTTCCTCCTCCGCAGCACTCTCCTCCGTCCGCTGATCCCCTTCTTCCTCTACTCCGGTGGCTCCAATCAATGTTTCTTTCTCTATATATCCATATATGTTTGGGAAATATAAATATATATATATATATATGTTTGGGTCTGTGTTTCTCTCTCTATATATCCGTATATAGATCTTAATTGAAAAGGTGAATATGAATTTAATCAACGGCTATGAATTTGGGTGGTGGTTTAGGGGTTTTAGTGGGGATTTCAATGGTGGTTTTGGTGGTGGTTTCGGGGTTTTCCAGGTGGTTTAGGGGTTTCAGTGGTGGAAATTTGGTGGTGGTATGGGGGTTTTCCATGTTTCTATAAATTTGAGTTAGGGTGGTTTTAAGATATGGCATGAGCATGAATTATTTGTGGTTTTCAGCAGTAATGGGTTTAATTTCATATATAACATGATGAATTAGGGTGAATAAAGACGAAAATTAAGAGGACCAATGGTAGTAAAAGAGAATTAGTGATGTTTAATTTATGGGATAGATGGCTATGAATGTGTTTATAGATCTAATTGAAGAAGGATTCCCACGTGAAGGTAGTACTCAAAGAAATCTGTACATATTAATACATTGTTCCGTGGTTGTATATTTTGCTATATCTATGCTTTAAAAGAAGGGTCATACAGAAGCACAAAGAAAGGTCATACAGAAAAATGCTTCTGATCCTTTTCATTTTGTTTATGTAAAATCTTTTGAATTAGTGTTGTATAATTTTAGATTCAAGATCCAATCAAATTAATAATATATGTTTAATTTCATGTTTTTTAACTATACAGTGATTTCAAGATTAATGCATGATTAAGAGTAAAATTTATCACATTCATTTTGATCTACTAACTGCTCATTCATTGTCACCTCCTGATCCACATATGTAAGAGGAAATTGTGTGTAGAATGACGGTATGTCTTTTACAACCACCTCAATCTGGTTCGATTGTTCAAATTCATCGCTTTAAGTGCCGCTGATTTCTATATGACCGTCAAATTCCGAGTTTCAGTCCGTGTCCTCTCCAGTGGATTCATCATATTCTATACCATCTCCGCGCTCAAACATGGGCTCGTCAGGTATGTAATTCTTACAGGTATGGCCGCATATCCTAGTAGGAAATTTAAGCTTTCGTGATGGTCGCGAACTAGAAGGCAAGTTAAAAATAGGAGTGCATTGTGTCGATAGTGGTGAACTGTACAACCCAGACAATGGAAATTTTTTCGCAAGTGGGAACACATCGTAATTCAGATTAACTTTCTCCACATACAAATCGATTACATTCACTGATGGAGCATTTAAAATTGTAGCCATTGCAAAATGTAAGCTTCTGTCATCATTAATTTCATGGAGGAAGAAACTGTAAATATTTATAGTCACAAACTGTGGACATCTACATACAATCTTTAAGTTGGATGGCGAGTGGACAACATTCATAGCAAAATAAATCATTCCAACTAATTCTGAGTAAGTCGTACGTTCTTTAAAGATAATTCATGTTTTATGCTGCATATTGTAACATTGTACATGCTCTCCATTAATAATTCTCCGCCCTAATATAAAAGCATAAATACTTGTTTGCTCGTCATTATTAACCTTCAACACAATTAAACAAATTTATCACCAGCTGATAATAAATATGATTTCTTTAAAATATTCAAGCATAACAATATATGATGGTAACTAATGCATTCTTTAAAATAAAATATAATTTCTCAAAAAATAAATAAGTATATGCATTGTTCAAAATAGTTATATAATTATTGAAGATATAAAATTAAGTATCAAGCCCTATGAAATATTATATTAAATTATTTATTTAAAATCGTAAAACATTTTTTTTCAAATAAAAAATTATTATAAACCACTACAACTACAATGTATGATGATAACTAATACAATCTTTAAAATAAAAAAATTAATTTCTCTACAAATATAATTATTAAGTATTACAATAATATGATAATAAATCTACGAATTTACAATAATACATACATTCACAAATCTACAAATCTATATCTAACCCTCCCCCCCCCCCCACGCGTGTATATATATATATAATGCATACATAGATCTATAAACAATCAAACAAATCTATATCATAAATCTACAATAATATCCCATTTATTTTATTCATATAATTATTATACAAACATAGATATACAAATAATCAAAAAATATAGATTTACAAATAATCAAAATAACATAAATGGACATACATTTTTTTTTTAAAATAGAGGAAAAATATTATGAATGAATGGTGGTAGAATTTCTCAGGTTTTTTTATTTTTTATTTTATAACTATGAAGAAGAAGAAGAAGCAGCAACAACAGCAACAACAGCAACAGTGAAGGTAGAAGAATAAAAAAGCAACATAAGCAACGGTACAAATGATAGAGAAGTAAAGGTTTATGAGGGCTTAAAATCGAGGGTGTGGGAAAAATATTTAAATTAAAAAAACGCGAAAATGAACCGCGATTTTAATTGAAAAAACGCAAAAAGGAACTACGATTTTAAGTTGGAATTTTTTCTCGGCTTAAAATCACCAGCACATGTATCAATTTTACACGAAAAAACGCGACCCTGAGTAGCGTTGTTAACGCAAAGATTTTTTTATCCCAAAAATAGTTATCTTGACTAGCGATTTTTGTCCAAAAAATCCAACTTTGACTAGCGATTTTAAAACAACCCCGTTCCCACAAATAAGTTCAAAAGTCCCTTATTTTGCTAAATAAGTCAAAAAAAAAGCATAGTCATAAAAAAAACTCCATTATTTTCTATGAAACTCATAACTTTTTCTAACTTTTATTGTTTGGTAGCTATTATTTTTCATGAAACTTGTACCTTTTTTCATGGAAATTGAGACGTGTTAAAATAAAACCTCCTCCCCCCCGTAAGAAAATATTTTTCAACTTTTGGAGGAAAATAACATCACATCACTTAAAAGTGAGAATTTGACTACCTAAAAAGAAAAAAAAAACCCAATCAAGCACATCAAAAGTGGAAACTTAGATGAAAAACAATCCTTATCAAACACACCATAATTAAATTAAAAAAATGTTTTGAATACTTTTGAAGAAATTTGTATATAGGGGCAATTGGGTGTAAGGGCTCATTCTAATAATAATATAATTATAAAAGACACTTAAAAATTAAACATGTAAATTAAGGACACTATACAAAAAAGACATTAATACCCATTCCTTATAACATTTCATGTCTCATTATGATACTAACAGCAACCAGAAAGTGCTAAATGCATTTAGCACTTTCTGGACAGTAACCAGAAGATGCTAAATGCATTTAGCATGACAACCAGAAGGTGTTAAATACCTTTTGGCACAACTAGAAGGTGCTATATGCATTTAGCACCACATGG
Organism: Lonicera japonica; assembly: GCA_021464415.1. Classification (NCBI taxonomy): domain Eukaryota; kingdom Viridiplantae; phylum Streptophyta; class Magnoliopsida; order Dipsacales; family Caprifoliaceae; genus Lonicera; species Lonicera japonica. Next base: position 216,433 of record JAKCWG010000736.1, on the reverse strand, counting down.
ATAGCAACCACAACTAGAAGGTGCTAAATGCATTTAGCACCACCTGGACAACAACCAGAAGGTGCTAAATGCATTTAGCACTACAACTAGAAGGACTAAATGCATTTAGCACCACTTGAACAACAACCAAAATGTGCTAAAATGATTTTAGCACCATTACAAAACATAAAATAACAAAATTGATGAGATCAACATCCACTCTAATTATATATGTATATATATATGGATTGACGTAGGGTTCGTAAAAAAGGAAAAAAAAGAGTTACGATCAGATTTTTTTTTCAATATCCCGCTGGGCTGTCGAAATTGGTCATTTCAGTAGCAAAACGACCTCTAATCGTCTTGATTTATGCGATAATTTAGTAACTTTGTCTTTTGAACAACATATCTCAAAATAAGCTAAATCCAACGGTTCAATCAAAAGTTATATATGTTTTATAATTGCCCCTGCAAAAAAAGAAGAAGAAGAAGATGATGAGAACGGTGCTCCTCTCGGTGATACGATCGGAGAGTCAAGTGGTGGTGGTGGAGGAGGAGGTGAGATCGTTGGTCGGAGCTAAAGCTGGTTTGTTGATTTTAGGGAGATAGCGCAATGTATTTGATTTTAGAGAGATAGAGAAGAGAGAAGAAATGGGAACTGAAGAGAGAAAATTGTTATTTTAGCATTAACTTGAACTAATTAGGAGTATATTTGTCCATCAATATTTATCATTTTCCTTAAAATAAATTAATATTATGAAAAGTGTGCGTATTATAAAATCAAATTATGAAATTAGTACTACTTCTCTTTATTAAACATGAGTCCGTCTTTAGAGTTATAAAATATTACGGAGTGAGACCCTATAACCCATTATCTCTATACAATTTTCATATAAAAAAATTAATTGATCGAAGAAATAAATAAATAAAAAATTTAGGGTGTGTTTGATTGGCAACATTTTCCATGAAAAATGATCATTTTCCTTTCATTTGGCAATTTAAGGTGTTTGATTGGCCTTTTTTTTTTTAGTCAATTCAATTCCCACTTTTGGCACACACATGTGCATTTTCAAGGCAATTGAGGAAAATATTTTCTTTTGGGGAGGTGGTTTTTTGTTTTCCATACTTGGGCACGGTTCACGAGACAAAGTTTTTACCATTTTCTACATTAAAAATGCCATAACTTAAAATATAAAATTTAAAATAATATAAAAATTTAATATTTAAAATATACTAATCAAGATCAATTAAACAAGATCCATCATGACTATATAATTATGTAAAAAAAATATTAATAATTTTTTCTACATTAAAAATACCATAAAACAACCAATATTTTTTGGTTAGAAAATTAAGGCAATCAAACACGCTACACTATATTTTTCATTCAACTCAATTCTAAGCAATTTAATTAACGGTAACTTATTTTTTTTTTATACAAATTCCACGCTTGCAATCAAACGCACCCTTAATATATATCTCCCTCTGTCCCAAATTGCTAGTCTCTTTTGGAGAACCCAACTTATTAAAGACCCAATATCATCATTATACTTTTTGGCTTAATTTGCATGGACTTTCCCTTTTTATCCGTTACTTTATTCAAAACTTTTATTTAAAAAGTGAAAGTATAAAATGACAAAATAAATATGTATTTATCTTTTATAAAAAGTGAACATTTATTTTGAGATATTTAGAAAAAGAAAGATAGACTATCAATTTAAGACTGAGGGAGTAAAAGCTTGAATTAAACTTTACGTATTGTTTCGCAGAATGGTAGTGGCTGTTTCCGCGGAAAAGGGAAGTTTATAATATTAAAAAAAGGAAGAAGACGAAGTTGACTTAATTTCTCTCTTCTTCACCTCTACAGTACTAATTAAGTAACTCAGCCCAGATCTGCCTGCCTCCGGAGACTCACTGACTGATTACTCGATCTAGTTTTTCTCTACATCATCATCATCATCATCATCTCATTCTATGTATGTATTTATTTAATGCACTCTTTTACTTATTTATTTAGTTTTGGATTTAAAATCATGGATGGATGGAGGGATGGATTCAGATCCGTAAAGTTGTACCAATTCAATTTTGATATAACAACCCCCAAATTTCTCATAACTTGTCTGTTTGTTTATTTGTATACAGCAGGGGAGGAAAGCTTCAAAGAACTAGTTCAAGGTCGGAATTTGGTTCTATTTCATTACATTTCTTAGTGTTATATATATATATATCAGTTTTTTGTTTTTGACAGGATTGGATTTGATTGACTAAAGTTATATATATATAATGAACTGAATGCTAATCGTGCCTAAATAAATACCTACGATTTTAATGTTTCCAGGACTAGATTTTAATCAGGGATTTGCCCATGTGGCTTAATTTGGTGTCTTATCTTTCTTTCTCTCTTTAATAACTAGGAATAGTTTCTTCTTACACACACACACAGGGGTCAGACTAAGAATTTGATTTGGAATTCTGGATTTATTTGGTTTGTTCTTCATATTCCTTTCCATTTTTCTAATAATATAAAGTTCAAATTCTAGCCATTCAATGATCAATTTGGAAATTTGATTGATTCCCCCCCCCCCCCCCCCCCCTTCTCTTCTTCATTCAAGTGGTTTGTTTCTCATTGGGGCTAGTAATATTTGACCCTATCTCAGAGCCTGACACAAATTCGACACTGAATTATTGTAAACAGGTTTGCGTCAAATTTGGAATAGATTTGACTAACCCAATTTTATAAAGAAGTCCCATGTTTTTCTCTACATCATCATCATCATCATCATCTCATTCTATGTATGTATTTATTTAATGCACTCTTTTATTTATTTAGTTTTGGATTTAAAATCATGGATGGATGGATGGATTCAGATCCGTAAAGTTGCGCCAATTCAATTTTGATATAACAACCCCCAAATTTCTCATAACTTGTTTGTTTGTTTATTTGTATACAGCAGGGGAGGAAACCTTCAAAGAACTAGTTCAAGGTCGGAATTTGGTTCTATTTCATTTCATTTCTTAGTTATATATATATATATATCAGTTTTTTGTTTTTGACAGGATTGGATTTGATTGACTAAAGTTATATATATAATGAACTGAATGCTAATCGCGCATAAATAAATACCTACGATTTTAATGTTTCCAGGACTATATTTTAATCAGGGATTTGCCCATGTGGCTCAATTTGGTGTCTTATCTTTCTTTCTCTCTTTAATAACTAGGAATAGTTTCTTCTTACACACACACACAGGGGTCAGACTGAGAATTTGATTTGGAATTCTGGATTTATTTGGTTTGTTCTTCTTATTCCTTTCCATTTTTCTAATAATATCAAGTTCAAATTCTAGCCATTCAATGATCAATTTGGAAATTTGATTGATTCCACCCCCTTCCCCCCCCCCCCCCCCCTCTTCTTCACTCAAGTGGTTTGTTTCTCATTGGGGCTAGTAATATTTGACCCTATCTCAGAGCCTAACACAAATTCGACACTGAATTATTGTAAACAGGTTTGCGTCAAATTTGGATTAGATTTGACTAACCCAATTTTATAAGAAGTCCCATTTTTTTTTTACCTTTAAATCATTTCATTTCTTTCTTCTTGTTATTATTTAATTTTCAGATTGTCTACTTTTTCAACACCTTCCCTACTTTGCTACTCTATGGCTATGGGGGGAATACTTTGTAAATGATTTCATCGTGGTTGGGTTTGTATACAATTTTGTTTGGATAGCGAACTTTATGTTTTTGTTTAATTTTTATTTGATGTTTTTCTCTCCTCTTTTTGTTGGGATTTCTTTGAGCAAAGTGGGAAGGACATGTACAAATCATTGCCTGGAAGCAACTATTACTTGCACCGTGTCTCACTTTGCCCTTTGCATCTTTTAATTCAGCCTAATTAGCATAATCAATGGTCAAATGATAATACTTACCATGGTAACATAAGTGAAGTTCTAATTTTGAGGTGTGTAAAATATAAATTAGAATAGTTCCATTTTTTTTAGACGGAGGAAACAAGTACATTTTTCTATCTGCATGTGTTACTTTCCATCCCAGTTTGACTTTTCAGATTGCAAGGAGGAAAGAAGTTCTCAATACTATAATCCCTTCCCTTCTACTTTCCTAGTTTTTTCCATATTAATTATTATTTAAATTTTAGTCTGTGGGTAATGCTTTTAGGTTTGACTAAAGTTATATATAGCTTTAATCCCTTTCAGCTTTGTTATCTTCTATGCAATTGCTTTTTAGTATTTTGTTCCTGGCTACGCAATTGTAATATGCAATTCTTATGTATGTATGTATGTATGTAAGTGTGTTGTAGGACTGAAATTTGTTTTCCTTTTCTTCACAAAACAAAAAATTCTTATGTATGTTTTTGAATTTTTGATCCAGGCGATGAATACTTTACACGAATTAAAACCAAGTGCCATCAGTTAACCCTAGTGGTACTATAAAGGGAGGAGTAGTGGCAGTAGTGGTACATTGTCATATTTTCTAGCGAGAGATTAAGAGCAAGATTAAGAGTAGTAGTGTCATTGTTCTTCATTTTGAGTTGAGATTGAGGGTGTTCTGTTCCCATCAATCTAAATATCTTTTTCTCACTCAGTGAAGCTCAGCTTTACAATTAAGCAAAAGTATGGTAGCAATCGAGGAGGTTTCCGGAGTAGAAGTTGCTTCTTCTTCTTCTTCGGCCGGAGATCATCATAGGTGGAAGTATGATGTATTCTTAAGCTTTCGAGGGGAAGACACTAGGAACACTTTCGTTGATCATCTCTACTCTGCTCTTGTAAGGAGTGGCATCTATACATTCAAGGACGACGAGAGGCTCAAAACAGGGGAATCAATCTCACCTGCCCTTCTCAAAGCCATTGAGGAATCGAGCTTTGCTGTCATTGTTTTCTCCAAAAACTATGGTTCTTCGCGGTGGTGTTTGGATGAGCTTGTGAAGGTCATGGAATGCAATAGCAAATCACCAAAGGGAGAAACAGTTATCCCAATCTTCTACGACGTCGAGCCTTCAGATGTACGGAAACAGGAAGGACATTTTGGAGAAATGTTTGGCAAAAACAACTCAGACAGGGTCCAAATCTGGAGAAAAACTCTTACAGATGCAGCAAACTTGTCTGGGCTGCAATTGAACAAAACAGCGAATGGGTAAATTAATCCTACTTCTATATGCTCATATTTCGTAACTTCAATTATATATATAGCCTACTATTTATTTATTTAAGGTGCCGTTTGATTGCACATAAGTCTAAAATGGTGGTCCATTCGGAATTTAGAGGTTTTAAATCTGTGTGCTGGTTAAAAATATTAGATCCGAGCACTTAACATATCCAATGGTGCTTGTTACCATCCTCAGACTCTCCCCGGAAAAAGTTCATGAGGATCATCTTGATCTATTTGTGCAATCACAAATTTAGGGGTGTGAAATGCAGCCATAAGAAACAGATCAAGGAATACTATATATATAGCACAAATTTTATGAGAGTTGGCCCAGCACCTCACTAGAAATTATGGATTATTGAAATTATGTTATCAAAATAAACAATCTTCTTTCTACATGTGAATCATGTGCACTTCTCATTTTAATTACATTATTATCTAGAAGTAGCTCCACTATTTGAATGTTTGATGTATTGTGTTCTTATTCTCATTCTTTTTACGATAAATTTTGAACCAAAGAACAAAAAAAAAACCATGTCATGTATAATCGTTTTGAGTTTCTTTACTATATTTTCTTATTGACATCCTTTATATAATTTTCAGGCATGAATCGAAATTTATCGACCGAATTGTCCAAGAGATTTGGAGTAAACTCCCATGTAAAATCAAAGTTGAAGATGTGGGTCTAGTTGGAATGAAGTCTCGTATAGAGGAGGTGACTTCGTTATTGGGTCAAGAGTCCAATGTTGTTCGCACTGTTGCCATATGGGGGTTGAGTGGAATAGGCAAGTCAACTTTAGCAAGGGCTGTTTATCGTCGAATTGAAGATCAGTTTGAAGTTCACTGTTTTCTTGATGAAGTTGGAGAAGCGTCAAAGAAGGACGGTCTCAGAAGTTTACAGCAGCACGTTCTTTCCAAAACCCTAATGGTAAAGGATTTGCAGATTGCGAATGATATGGATGGAATTGCACTAATGAAGACAAGGCTGCGGTCTAGAAGGGTTCTTCTTGTTCTTGACGATGTTGATAGTTCAGAGCAATTAGAAGCGTTAGCTGGAAGTCATGAGTGGTTTGGTCCAGGGAGTAGAATTATAATAACAACTAGGGATCGTAAACTGCTTGTTGAGCATAATGAGGTCCAAATATATGACGCGAGTTTATTAGATTATGTTGAAGCTACAAAGCTATTCCGTTGGAAGGCCTTCAATGACATGTGTCCTACAGAAGATCTTGAGGAGCTCTCAATTCAGGTTATAGATTATTCTGGTCGCCTTCCTTTAGCTCTTGAAGTCTTGGGTGCCACACTACGCAATGAAAACTTGGATTTTTGGAAAGCTTCATTGGAAAAACTAAGGAAAGTAGGCCCGGATGGCGATATTGTTAAAAAACTAAGAATAGGTTTTGATGGTTTAGAAGAAAGCGAGCAAAATACCTTCCTAGATATTGCATGTTTCTTTGAAGGTCGGAAGAAAGAACATGTAACAAGAATACTTCACAGTTTCGATTTTTACCCGAATCGTTCCATACCTATTCTCGTTCATAAATCACTGATACATTATTCACAAGGTAGGGTTTGTATGCATCAATTGATACGAGAAATGGGTCGGCAAATTGTTCGTCAGACTTTTCCTCGAGAGCCTGGGAAGTATAGCAGGCTGTGGGATAGATGCGATGTTGAACGTGTATTAACAAGAACCACGGTGAGAAGCTCTTTAAGCTTCATCCCTCCATTTGATTTGCGATTAACAAGAAGGAAATATAATAATAAATGAATGTATTAATAGTTATATGTACGCGTATATGTTTCTTCGGTTACTAATTATATACATACTGGATTTTGTTTGTTTGGTGTTGTTAGGGTACAGAAAACATTGAAGGCATATTGTTGGATCCCAAACTCAAACTGTGGGATCCTTGTGAACAAGAATACACTATTGAAATGGGAACTAAAGCCTTTAGTAAGATGGCCAAACTAAGATTACTGGAAATTCATTACACCCGCATTCCTAAAGGCCCTGATTATCTTCCGAATGAGCTACGGTGGATTGATTGGGACAAATATCCTTCAAATTATCTGCCAACAACGTTTGAACCAGACAATCTCGTTGGACTTCGACTACATTGGAGTAGGCTTAGACAACTATGGGAGGGAAGAACGGTAACATTTTCAATTATATATTTATATATATATATATATTCCCTCCCTCTCTCCATCTCAAAATAAGTACGTATTCATTTTGTTTCGACACTTTTTTTTATTAAATATTTACGCAATAACTTTAAAACCTAATCTATATATGGTTAGTAATTAAATTGTTTTGTTGACTATGGTAGAATTTGTTACATCAATTATGTCACACAATATGCTAAGATAGTTTCTTGTGCACATCACCTATGTGTATGATTAAAATAGAAAGCAATTTAATTTAGAAAACTAAAAAAAGTATAAAGTAGTTCTCAAGGGTAACAAACTACGTTGTAAAGGTCAAGGGTTGAGACTTTACGTAAATTCTAATTTTAAGTTTTAGGGAAAAGAACAAAAGATAATAAGGTGAAAATTTGAAATGAAAAATATAACAATGCTTCCAATCTTGAGCAGTACCATCTTCCAATCTTTTCCTCCATGTCATATACACAGCTGCAGCTAGCTAAGGCTAGGGATCTCATTTTTGCGTTGAAATCTACACCTTAAGTTTCAGTTATCGCAAAAACAGATTCCTCATCCAGTTCCTCACCTCTCTATTTATTGCATCCTCGTAATCATCCAAATGCTTTTGGAGAAAAGACATTCAACAAAAACAGATGATTCAGATCTTCTGCTGCAGCATAACACAGTACACATTGATCTTCATGGATGCTTCCCAACCTTTAAGCTTCTCCTTACTTAGCATTCTCCTTCTATAAGCCGTCCACAAATTAGCTCTTGAGTCTTGAACCATAAAACTCTGCACCAAGGCACTCTATCTCCATCTAATTACGTCTTTAGCTTAAGCGCTACTATAATTTCCATTACCACTAGGAATCCATTCCTCTTTTAACTAAACTACTAAAGAGTAGATATATGTTAATAATAGAGAATAGAACAGAGAAAATTTTATAGAATTGAATTGTTAAACTATTACAGTGAAGGAACCTTATATAGACTTTGAACATGACATAAACAAGGAATGCAAATCACCTAAATATGGAATATAAAATTAATGGGATTTGGGGAAGATTGAGATTGATTATATTAACTAAATGCTTAATATAAGATATTTGTATATGTTAACATCCCCTCAAACTCAAGATGATGACTATGAGACCAACTTGAGTTTGAAACTAGTTCTTGAAATAGGGTAGTGACTGGAATGATAGAGATCCGGCATGATAGTCGGTTGTCCAGCATGGTTGCCGTCTAGGGCAAGGTCCGGCATGTTGACGTCTGGGGTGAGGTCCGGAGCGAGATCCGGCAAGGCCGAAAGTGGTTGACCAAGTGGCGAAAGGCGAAGGTGGCCAGCATGTGGAAGCAAATCTGGTTTTGATTTGGTGGTTTTGAATGGCATTGTCTAGGTATGGATGTATGGTTTAGGTGAGCCTAAGATGGCGGTAAGAAAGTGGGTCTAGAATGACAGATAAGGTGAGGTGGCGAGAGTGGTTTGGTGGGTGACAATATTAATTCCTTGCCGGCGTCGAAAAATAGTGATTCAGATCTCAGGAAATATGGTTAGCCTGAACACAACCCAAAGATGGTTAATGGTTAATTTTGACCACTGAAACTACGTTGTTTATTATACGAAGGAATTCAAACCTACCCCACCTTAACCCGTACCTAGGGGTGTCACTCGGTACGGTTTTTACCGAAACTTACCAAATTAATCCGAGAAAAAATGGTTTTGGTAAGATATATTTATATACAGAGAATTGATTTACCGAAACCGAAAATACCAACTTGTCAAAAACTCCCCAATTATTATTGCCGTGGTTAATTTTGATCACTGAAACTACGTTGTTTATTATACGAAGGAATTCAAACCTACCCCACCTTAACCCGTACCTAGGGGTGTCACTCGGTACGGTTTTTACCGAAACTTACCAAATTAATCCGAGAAAAAATGGTTTTGGTAAGATATATTTATATACAGAGAATTGATTTACCGAAACCGAAAATACCAACTTGTAAAAAACTCCCCAATTATTATTGCCAAAACAAATGATATATTCTATAGTTGTACAATATATAAATACTGCATTGCTTTTGGATAAGCCCTTTCTATGTAAATACTACATTATATAGTTGTACATTATATAATTGTTATTTTATAAATAATTCATTGCTTAAAAATAAGCCCTTTTTGCATTCACAATAACATTGGGCTTAATTCACTAATATACGTTTTCTCTGAATTTTTTTATATTTTAACACTTATGATTTTTTATAGGAATTGAATGGTAATAGTTCTTAATTTATTAGTTTTCATATTTTTTTTAATATAAAAGTAGTTGATATTTAATATCCTTCCATCTATTAAAAAAGGAAAATTATAAAGTAAGTGACACCGAAAATATATAAATAAAAAAATGTCAAAACAATTATGGACCAGGGGTAAGAAACAAAAGGAATCATGGTTTATCAGGACTTGGCTCCTATCCATTACTCCTTTGGTCCAATTTCATTGAAGGGGGTCTAATTCGAGGGTTAAATGGCTGATTTTTTTTATTAAATTTGGTAAAGATGATCTCTATAATTAGTAGATCATGTCTACAAAATTTCATCAAGAAATTAAAACTGGACCACCTTCTACTTTTGAACCAGTTCTCGACCATTCGACCCCGACGCAACAACCCAAAGAAAGGCACACTGGCAGCTTGTAGTCGGTGTAATAAATTTTTTATGCATTTGTTTATTTCCAACCATTCAAATTTTAGGTTATCATCTCATCCATTTCTGGATTGAATATTCTGATAAAACTTTGTTGAGATGATCTACTCATCATAGAGATCATCTCAACCAAGTCTCATGAAAAAAAAATCATCCATTTAATTCTCGAACTAAACCCCCTTGGACAAAATTGAACCGAAATGTAATGGAGAGGAGCCAAGTCCGGTTTATCAATAAATATTTAAGAGCATCTCCAACTGTCTTTTATATCTTTTTTCTGTGTAAAATATACACAATTTTTTATTTATTTTTTTGTCTACAGTAGTCTTTTATAGTTGAAGTTTGTGTAAAATACACTCCTATTTTGCAATTCCACATCAACTTTCTCCCTCTTCATTTTTTTTAATAAAATTTGAGAATGTAATAACTTCAAGAAAATTTGGATTTTAATGAAAACTATATATTTGAAATATACTAATCAATACCCAAAAATAAAGATCCATAGTGACTGTAAAATTATTTATAAAAAAATTCAAGAAAAAATAATAAAAATTGCTTAAATTGATATTTAATATGTGTTGAAATCTTATTGCTTATTTCAAAATTTCCCGCAAAACTTTACAAAAGTACCATTACAACGTATTTTTATTAGTATTCAAGTTTTTGGTACAAGTGAGTTGACACATGATTTACTAGTCAATAGATAAATATAAATGGTATTTAGATAGGTTTGAAATACTTTCCGTTTTATTGATGATAACTTAATTATATAACCAAAATTATCATTCAAATTACCCGTAGGCCATAACAATTATGAGCCATTGGATGAAAACATAAACATGCAATAATAAATTTGAGCCACCAATTGGGAAGATAAATTTTTTGTTATGATTTATTAATAGACTAGTAATGCCCATGTCTTCGGCATGAAAAAAATGTGTACTTAAGTTTACTTTGGAGAAATTTATGTACTTAGGTGTACATAATATATCATTACATTACCTTACTACATGAAAGATATTTTAAAAATACCCCAACCCCGACCAAGAGCTCCCATGTTAAAATTTAAATATATCATAAATTGTATTAATTACCATGGTATGTCATAAAAAAATACAAAAAGATAAGAAAAACAACTCGAATTTGGATAGTGCAAGTTCAAGTTTATCTGCAGTAATAACATTTTACTCTACCCCTAGTTAAAATATCAAAATTAATTGAATTCATTTGATAATTAACTTCATGCGTTACTTGTCTTGTATTTCATTAAATGTGTTAATACTCTGAATAAAATTTAATCTCATAATATTTAAGCAATAAAAATTTATGCTTTCGGATTTTTAGAAGGAATAATAATAATAATATGTGTACATAAAGTCTTACTCGTGTTAGTAGGGCACTATGAAGCACATAAACGACATGCGACACGCGTTCTGACACGATACCCGATACACAATTTTTCCAAAACGTAGGACACGACATGTTGGGGTGATACGTTCTTAATTAATTAATATATATATATGCAATAAACATTATAGATATTTGAGAATTTAACAAAATGAAGTTTGATTGCATTAATAATCTAAATACCCAAAGTGGTTTAGTTACATCATCCTCAACTAATGATGCAGAAGCACCAACTGTTTATTTTTGAAATTGATTTATTTATTTATACATACATACATACATACATACATGCATGCATACATGTGTAGAGAGAGATAGAGCAGTTGTAATATTAATTCAAGAAAATGTGTATAGATTTATATATACATATAGATTTATATATACATACATGTGTATATGTAGAGGGAGGGGAGGGAGAGAGAGAGTAGCGTACCTTTTTTCAGTAGAGAAGAGTTGATGATGGGGAAGTTGGGGGCTAGGGTTTTACGGGAGATATGAGATTTGTATTTCACTTCTTCTATTATTAATTTATTTTATTATTGTTTGAACCCTCAATATTTTTTGTTATTTCAAATTTGACCCATTTTTAGGTTTAAATGTATAAAATACCCCCAACGTGTCGGGACGTGTTGGCCACATGTCAGGATTAAAAAATAATAATAAAATAAATGACACTCTCCAACTTGTGCGTCGGGCCTGACACGTGTCATCAAAGAAAGTGTTCGTGCTTCATAGGACTAGGGCATGAGCCGAAGAAAAGGAGGTACCATAAATATAAAAGTCCTGCACGTGTTTTATTTACTTATAAACTTTATATTGATTGGTTAATTAACTAAATAGTCTGAATACCTATTATTACATCAATATTACCAACATGCGATGATTACCCTAAACTGTTATATCAAAACATAAATATCAATATTAAATCTGGGCCACCAATTGAGAACATAGACGTATAATATAATATAAAGAAGCCAACACAAATTAAAATTAATTGGGAGATAAATACTTGTGTAGTTTATCACATAAATTGAAATTAATTAGTAGATATTTACTTGTTTAGTATATCACATGAATTGAAATTAATTAGGAGATAAAATACTTGGTTAGTTATCATAGAAATATGTGAGCCGTCGGAATTAAAACATAAAGGCTCAAATTAAACCTCAGCCACCGGTTAGAGACATAATTTAAGATAGCTTGTGAGCCGTTGGATTAAAACATAAAGGCTCAAATTAAATTTGAACTACTAGTTGAGAACATAAGTTAAGAGAGCTCCAGAATAGTAGGACTGACCTAATTTATTAATAGATATTATGTTTGGCACAAAAATATTGAGACTTTCAATTTGAGATGTTTGGAAAAGAAAGTGATATTATTAATTTGAGAAAAATAAGTTTCTAAATACATGTAGATAAAGAACGTGGATAGTGGTTGTAGGTATAGACTTCGTTTTGTTAGAGATGAAAAAATAATTATTGATTATATAATTGTGTGTTAAATATAAAGAGATACATATATCGGTGGAGCGAATGGAGAAAAAGAGAGTGTGCTGGCTGAGTTAGGATTAGAGAGGAAAATCATGTTTTAAATTCATGTATCTTATTTAAAATTTTGTCTAGAAGTATCACCATCAAGTGTCGATATTAGATCTCAAATATTGTCTAGATGTATCACCATTTTTATTTGAAAGTTGAAATGAGTTAATTTAAGTTTTTTTATGAATTAATTTAAATTATCATATTTAGAATTGTTTAATTTTCACAACCAAACACAACTAATTAAATGTAAGAATTGTAAATTGTCTTACAATAAATTTTTTTATTCACATTTTGAGGGACAACTAAACGAGTGCTTAAAAAAACGTGACTTCATTCATCATTTCAAAGTAGTAACTAGTAACGACTAATGTTTCATCTTTTAAAAGATTAAAAATAAAATACTACTCTATTATTATTATTGTTGTTGTTGCAGCTGTTGTTGTTATCGTTATCGTCGCTGTTGGTGGTAGTGATGGTGACGGTGTTGTTCATATCCTGTTTTTGAGGTTTTTCGAGTCACTACACCTGACACCTGCATGTATGGCTCCTAGAAGAAAATAGTAGAATACAATCTATTATGAGATTTGGTACATGCGCTTATGAGTTTTTTGAAAGATAGAGCCGAGCTCTTAATTAATTTTAGGCTGTAGGAGTATGAAAAAGATAAAAAGTTACCTTAACATACAAAGTACTAAAAAAAAATATGAATATGGTGATATAGTTAATACATGTTAAAAGAGAAAAACAAATCCAATTTGCTTGGTTTATTTAATTCGTCTATTTACCTTGACTGAATAAACTAATAGAAAACTTGTTGTTAATTGTTTTACTCCCAACTAATTTTTTTGCTGTTCATATATGTATATATATAACAGAAGAAGAAGTTGGGAAACCTTAAATATGTCGACCTTAGTGATTCGCGAAACCTAGTCGGGATTTCACACTTGGGAGAGGCGTATAATCTTGAGGAACTGATTCTTCAAGGGTGTACGAGTTTGGTAAAGGTTGACCTGTCTATTGAAATTTTGAAAAAGCTTGTTTGCTTAAATTTGGCTGGGTGTGAGAAGCTTAGAAGCCTTCCAGACGCTATTCCCTGGAAATCTCTTGAGGTTCTCAATCTTTCTGGCTGCGTCAAACTTCGAAAGTTTCTGGAGATCCATGAAAATATGGACAAATTATTGCAGCTACATTTGGGAGAAACCACTATAGAAGAGCTACCCTCGTCAATTGTTCACATGCCCAACCTTATTTTGATAGATTTACGTTGTTGCAAAAATCTTGTGATTCTTCCGAGTACCCTTTGTACGCTAAAACATCTAAAATCACTCATTCTCTCGGGCTGCTCAAAAGTGAAAGAAATACCAGTGGAGATGGGGAATTTAGAAAGTCTAGAGAAGCTTCTTTTAGACGGAACTGCTGTAACAGAGCTACCACCCTCCATTGGATATTTGAAAAATCTCAAGAAATTATCCTTATGCAAGAGCTCATCTCAATCATCAACTTCAAATTTCCGGTGTTTGCTTCGACTGAGAAAACGTCAAAAAACCATGAGGAGTTTGTTGTTGGCTCCAATTTGGGGTTTAACTTCATTAACATCGCTAAATCTCACTGATTGCAATTTGTTGGAGGGAGCGATCCCCGGTGATCTTGGATCATTGTTCTCTTTGAAAAGGTTGTGTCTTGGAGGAAACAATTTTGAAAATCTACCAAGCCTGAATCAACTTTCTCAACTTGCACACCTTGAGTTGAATCGTTGCAAAAAGCTTCGAGAACTGCCGGAGCTTCCATTGAGATTAGATTTATTGTCTGCTAATGACTGTACATCATTGAGAGTCTCTGCAGATCGATTTGCCATGTGCAAAATGGAGATTGGTCGGTTCCGAAATTGCAGGAAATTGCTCGCTTATGGAGAGAGTGAGATTTTAGCTAGTACATTATTGCAGCGACTGCTTCAGGTTCTCTATTAACTTCTATATAAACACATACATATATATTTTTGTTACGAGTATATATGTAATATATATATATATAGTGTTTTTACTGATTGTGCTGCTTCACTGTATTATCTTGGTAGATGCGGAGAAGGCACACGTTGCGGTCCTGTGTACGAATCGGTGAAAACATCATGCTTCCGGGAAGAGTTATTCCAGAGTGGTTCTGCAATCACACTTTTATGGGGAGTTCAGTTTTGTTGAAGCTGCCTCGCACTTCTACAGGAAGAGTCATTTTTCCCGAGTTCTATAGCTTTTTTGCCATTTTGGAAGTGATAAACAAAGTCAAATCATGTAACTTGTCTGATGTCGAAGTGATTTTAATGTTCAGAGAGTCTTGTCATGACTTAGACCCAATACTAACACATATCCTCGGTAATCTAGGCAACATTACTTGCCTGGAGCATACAGCTATAGGCTTCGGTGAACTCCAGGGTCTTTATTATGGTGAATTCATGAAGTCCCGTTGGAACGGGCCAGGTGAAACTGAGGTAAGTATAAGATCATTAAGACCAGACATAGTGATAGTGAAAAAGTGGGGGGTACGTTTACTATTCAAGGATGATTACGAAGTAGAGTTAGATTATTGAAATATGTACAGAATTGGGTAAAGCAGTAGTGGTACAAGTGCAGCTGACTTTTCTTCTCTTCTCTTCTGTTTATTATATATATTAAATATGTAACTTTTACTGCCTCCTTAATTTCCTTTCCTACCTACATTTAATACTTCCATCCATTTCTTACTATTTTTTTATTGTCTTAAGTTTTTCCTATTTTTTTCCCTTTCATTTACTTAGGTAATGTAAAACGTCAGTTATTGAATGTCCGATTAATTAATAACATCGATTAAATAATATTTTCTGCCAGTTCCAACTTAAGATAATGTTTTAAATTAATAATTCGTTAAATTTATAAAATAATACATTATAAAAACTTCATATAGGTCTTATGTAATATATATAAATTAATAATTTTCTAATACATAATGCTTTTTGCATTTCTTGTATTATTGTTGATTTTTTTTCACACATTTGAGATGAGAAACCATTGTTATATGTATGACAAGTTGTTTTACTATAACTTTTTACTTGATTAAAGAATAGTTAGCAAAGCAAGAAACTAAAAACAGTTTACAAATTTATTCTTGTAAGTTTTTATTACTTAAGTAAATGACATACATCTAGAAAATTGAAATAAAAAACATGTTCTTCACCCTCCCCCCCCCCCCCCCTTTATGGATGGCAAAAAAAACCAACCCGGATGGGGCGGGTTCTGGGAGGTTTTTTTAAGATCGGGGCAGGTTAGGGTTTTGCCTTCTAAAAACCCGACCTGACCCGACTTGCTTGCATATATATATAAATATAAAAATTATATATACATTGTATTTATTTTTTAAAAAAAACTAGTCATTTTTTGATCAAATGTGGACCATTAGGTCTTTACACTAACACATTTATATATACATTTACACATTTCCTTCTCTATTTATATATATATATATGTAAATAATAATAATTTAGGGCGGGGCGGGGCGGGGCTCCTAGGTATGCTTGCGGAGCGGGTTTGGGTTTTTTTAAAAAATTTCGTCTCGGGTTCGAGGCGGGCTAGGGTACATGCGGGTCGGGTTTGGTGATAGCCAAACCCACCCTGTATCCTACCCGTTGCCATTCCTACCCCCCCTTCCTGCCCTGCCCTTACCGACACCTTCCCTCCTCCCCTGACCCTACTGACGCATTCCCCTCCTCCTCCACCCCTACCATCACCTTTCACCTCCTCCTCCTCCTCCACCCCCTACCATCACCTTTCACCTTCAGCGGACTCAATCGCCCGGGCTTTAGAAGATGAAGCTCGATCTTATGCCATTTATAGTCTTATTGTGTACTTGACAACCAATCATCCTTCTCTGAAACTCCACGAATCAAAATGCAAGCAGAGAGTTGAGGTTAGGCTTATGAATTTCTGCTCGCTACACTATAAGAGTGGAGGTTTGGCTTTCATCCATAGTTGGTGATGGGTCAAAAATAGTTGTTTCAAAATTTTTTTTAACCCAACACTTACCTACATGACATGTGACGAAATACCACACAAGTACTCACTTGACTTGGGCCGAATTAGTGTACACTTACTTGCTTGGGAAGGGCCTAATCAATGTGAAGTAGAAAAACATTCAATTGTAGTCGCTGACATGGGTCGAATTAGTGTAAAAAATAAAATTAAATTAAGTCTCTTAAATGATCATTTAAGTCACTTTCCAGTTTATCCTCGAGTGATTTAAGAAGCAGTGTCATAAAAAGTTCGTATAAGTGACTTAAAAAAGTCAAAGGTTAGTGACATAAAAGTGACTTAAAAATAATAAGAAATATAATTTTGGCACCTGCTCGTAGTGTAGGTATGATATGATCCAGTCTAACTCCAGTTTCTATTCAACCATGGTGGTTCATGGCATTCTAAATGATGATCCACACCTGATGAATTATAAGGACATAGCATGGAAATTCAAAAGGAATTCCATAGAATTTCAAGACTCCTATATTATTTCTTTAATTATTTAGGAGTTTATTTTAGTTGTCTTATTTTATTATTCAATTAGGAATTAGATTAGTAGTTTTCTTTTTAAATACGTTTTCTTATTATTTATTATTATTTTCCTTATTGTGTTAGGAATATTCTAGGAGTTATTATTTTCCTTTTTTAAGTAGGAAATAGTTTCCTTTTTGAATTAAGATTAAGGCTTTGTTCACTCCTATTTAAAGGAGGCACATTAATGCTTTATTATTAAAATATAAGAGTTTTAATGGTTAATAATATTGAGAGTTCTCTCTTTGTGTTCTCTAAGAGCATGTTGAACATGTTGAATTAATTAATTCAATTGTTCTTGACTTATCAATCTAGCAACCACACTAAATTGTGGCATCTTTGATTATACCGAGGTTCACGCTTCTTTAAGCATTGGGTTGAGGTTTTCGCCTTCTATCTTTCGCGTGATTCCAAGGTTCTAGTCTGTTTGTAAATTACGGGTCAAGGATCAATTAGCCTGGCTAGAAAAGACGATCCGGGTTCTCGTCATTGATATCAGAGGAGACTTTTCTATCCAGGTTTTCCATCTTTAGTTTATTGTTATTTCAATTTCGTAGTAGATTCTTAAAACCCTAGGTCTTCATTCTTGTGAATCTTATTACAAAAATCTTTGTTAGGGTTTATAGATTCTGAAAAAAAAATAAAAATAATCGGATGAATAGTGCCGTGAACAGTAATCGGTGAACAGTATCGGTGAATAGAGTTGTGAACAGTATCGCGTGAATAGTAATCGCATGAACAGTACCGCGTGAACAGTGATTTCTGAAAAAAAATACAGAATTTCGAAATTGCTTGGAATTTTTTTTTGATTATTTTGTTTGGAAAATTAGTCACAGGTCCAGTATTTTTTGAACCAATCTACTCAAGGACAAGAAGTTTTGAGCTATTGTTTAAGATCCGATCTTTTGGAATTAGGACGATTTTATGCCTAAAGGACATTTTATTTTTTGATATTTTTAATTATAATTATATTATTATTTTCATGTACTTTGTCAATGTTACCCTTCTTATATATTATTTAATATTTCATATTTTCAACATATAAATATTAAGAAGAAAGTAAAAGTAATAATGCTAATGCATTAATTGATAATTGCTACTAACTAATTAATATTTCTAATAAATTAATAAATATATGAATTGCAAGCATTATCCCCCATCCCCATCCCCATCATTAATAATAAGAAATAATGCTATTCATTGACTCCCCCATCCTTATCATTACCCGTTCCTTTATCCCAATCATAAATGTTCCTATATTCAAGAAAAGATGGAGCTACACATCCAACTAAGCTACATCTCATCAGAATCCATACTAATCCTCCTTGTACTTATAGCCATCATTGCCTATTGCGTTTCTTATATCTTATCAATCCTTTTCAACTTCCTGCAATCGGTCGGCATCTCTCATCTCGATTCCAATTAGATCGACGGAACACAAATCTAAAGTAATTGCGTATTTTGTGTGGGTTTTAGGGCAACTTTTTAGGTTTTGGAGAGTTGGACATGGTGGAGGAGGATTTGAGGGGTTTGTGGGTAATGAATTTTAGAAGCTCCAAAGAGATGAATTTTATGACATTCAAGGTATAAAAAGATTGAATGTTTTTCACCTTTTCCTTGTTTTGATTTAATTTTCTAAGAAAATTTATAATTTTAATTTTTCATCTGTGTAAATATCTTTTCATTTATAATGTCTGATATAATTTTCACCTTAGAGGAAAAATGCCTGTTTGATTTATAATATCTATTGATTTTGTAATGTCTATATGTGTTTGATATAATGCATGTTCTTTGTTGTATAAAATGTCTGCTATGCCTGTTCTTTATTGTATAAAATGTCTGTTATAATGTCTATATGCCTGTTCTTTGTTGTATAAAATGTCTGCGATGCCTATTCTTCGTTTATATGCCTGCTGCTTCTTCATGTATTTAATTTTGAATTTTTGATGGATTAACTTGCTGTTGTTTGAATATTTTTGAATGGGTTGACTTATCTTATGCATTTAATGTTTGTCGTGATCATAGATAATTTGAATTTTAGTTTCCGTTTTTTAAGTGTTTGAATTTATTATAGCTAGATGCTTCTTCATGTATTTAATTTTGAATTTTTGATGGATTAACTTGTTCTTGTTTGAATATTTTTGAATGGGTTGACTTATCCTATGCATTAAATGTTTGTCGTGATTATAGATAATTTGAATTTTAGTTTCCGTTTTTTAAGTGTTTGATTTTATTATAGCTAGATGGCATAATTGGATTAACTTGTTATTGTTTGAATATTTTTGAATGGGTTGACTTATCATATGCATTTAATGTTTGTTATAATTATAGATAATTTGAATTTTAGTTTCCGTTTTTTAAGTGTTTGAATTTGTTATAGCTAGAGGGCATAAATGGTATTCATCCTATATTTTTATCTAATTTATTTTGTTATATAATTTAAAAAAAAATTGTCCTAAAATCAAAATGTCGTCCTTTGATAAAAGTTTTGGCCTTCAAACAATTGGCCAAAAATATGCGTCCTTGAGTAGATAGAGAAAGGAACTATTGGCCTTATAACTAAAAGCCCCTATTTTGTTTAGGGTAACTTGTTTAGAATTAAAATACACGAAAGTTGAATCGTTGAAACGAGAACCCTAGTTTCTTTATGCTTCATCAAATAGGGTTTTGATTGCTTTGAACTTTTACTCTATTATTGATCATTGATGCATCCTTATTTGGGGATTCTAATCGAAGATACGTTCTTA
The DNA here is from genome assembly GCA_021464415.1 of Lonicera japonica. Taxonomy (NCBI): domain Eukaryota; kingdom Viridiplantae; phylum Streptophyta; class Magnoliopsida; order Dipsacales; family Caprifoliaceae; genus Lonicera; species Lonicera japonica. Next base: position 196,168 of record JAKCWG010000736.1, on the reverse strand, counting down.
AATTCAATTGTGTTGGGAATTCTAGCTCTCATAGGACACTTGAATTGCGTTATCAACTAGGACTTGTTACTTGTTTTTTTTTTTTTTAAATTTTGCTTGCATATTCTAGCAATTCTAGAAATCCGTTTGGCTCATTATTATTGCTAGAATTTGGTTTCTTTAGTCCTTGGTATTACATTGTTGAACGCGCCTAAATCTAATTGATTGGGTGTGCGATTGGTGGTTGAGGACTTGTGATATTCATATAATTTAATGTGTTTTGGAGTTCCAAAGAGAAAAAAAATTGTGAGTATATCATTAATTGAGTGACAAACACGAGAGAAAAAAAATATTAGAGTGACTCCTTTGAGCGAAACACGTAAGGGAGTGTTGTGAGAAATTTGTTTTCTTTATACTAATCTTTGTTTTGCAGCGATAATGTCTTATTTTAATTTTGAGCATCATGAAAGTTTATGTGATGAGGAGTTTAGAAAGGATAGTGCGCGACTAAGAAATTTAGAAATTAGACGGCGCAAGTGGTTAAATGAAACTCCTAATGGGGACAAGAGAAAACAAAATTTTGGTAGTAGCACGAAAAAGGCTTCCTTGTTTGATGATGAGGATTGTTCTAAGTTTAACGAAATGTTTGCCAAAACTTATGAGCAATTTAAGAGGAGGGAAAGTTTTGTGCCAAACCAAATTGAAGAGCATGCCGTAAAAGGTGAATTGCTAGCTGAATGTGGTGACCCAAGCGTGTGAACGAATATATTTCGAACTAGATGCCTCGTGCAAGAGAAGGTGTGTAGTTTAATAATTTATGGGGGAGTTTACTTAAACTTTGCTAGCACAACAATGATTGAGAAGTTGAAACTGCCTATATTCAAGCACTTGTGTCCTTATAAGTTGCAATGGCTGAATGATAATGGAGTGATGAGGGTGAACGAGCAAGTGCTTATTTCTCTTAGCATTAGGAAGTACAAGGATGAAGTTTTATGCGATGTGGTTCCAATGCAAGCCGGCCATATGATTTTGGGTCGACAATGGCAGCTTGATAGGCAAGTCAATTACAACGGCGTTTCCAATAAATACGCTTTCAAGATGAATGAGAGAATCATTACTCTTGTTCCATTGTCACCAAAGCAAGCTCATGAAGATTAAATGAAGTTACGAAAAGAGAGTGATAAAAAAAAGAGAATGATCAAAAGCAAGAAAATAGTGAGGAAAAGAAAGAGAGTAGTGAGGCTAGTGAGGAAAAGAAAGAGTGTGAAAGGAAAATAAACGAGATTGAGGTAAAAGAGAGAGAAAAAGAAAATTTAGTGATCGCCAGTGAGAATGAGTTTGAAAAAGACTTGAGTGAAGTGAGAGATATTGAGGCAAAAAAGAGCGAATCAGAGGAAGTATTTTCAAATACTAACAATCTTAATCTTGTTTTTACTATATCTGTTGTGTCTTATTTGCAGGGAATTGGAGATCAACACCAAGGAAAAGTTGACTTAGAACATGGAAAGCAAACTTTAGAGCAATGTGTTGGTAAGCAAGTCGCGCAGTGGAGAAATTGAATAGCATGGCAATCGTAGAGCTTGCATGGTTCGAAAAGAATGTGGAGGTTAGGTGCAGCGAAAAGCAAAGGATTTCTAAGACAGCCATGGAAGCGAGGAGGATCTTTGTAAAGAAAAAAGTAGAGATTCTAGCCAAAGAACCGGATATGAAAGTTGACTATGTAGACTTCATTGCAGTGGACAAGTACGATTTCCATCCACAACACCAGATAGGAAGTTTCTTCAATGAACTAAAGATGATTGAGTTGAAGCATCGCCTCAAGTTCGATGAATTCCATTTGTCAAAAAAGACCAAGCAACAAACTGGTAGATGTGGGTTGAATCAAGCAATGCATAGCGAAAATTCGAGGACGAATCTTCTTGAAGAAGATGGGTATGATATGATCCGGTCTAGCTCCAGTTTCTATTCAACCATGGTGGTTCGTGGCATTCTAAATGATGATCCACACCTGATGAATTATAAGGATAGAGCATGGAAATTCAAAAGGAATTTCATAGAATTTCAAGACTCCTATATTATTTCCTTAATTATTTAGGAGTTTATTTTAGTTGTCTTATTTTATTATTCAATTAGGAATTAGATTAGTAGTTTCCTTTTTGAATAAGTTTTCTTATTATTTATTATTATTTTCCTTATTGTCTTAGGAATATTCTAGGAGTTATTATTTTCCTTTTCTAAGTAGGAAATAGTTTCATTTTTCAATTAGGATTAAGGCTTTGTTCACTCCTATTTAAAGGAGGCACATTAATGTTTTATTATTAAAATATAAGAGTTTTAATGGTTAATAATATTGAGAGTTCTCTCTTTGTGTTCTTTAAGAGCATGTTGAACATGTTGAATTAATTAATTCAATTGTTCTTGACTTATCAATCTAGCAACCACACTAGATTGTGGCGTCTTCGATTATACTGAGGTTCACGCTTCTTTAAGCGTTGGGTTGAGATTTTCGCCTTCCATCTTTCGTGTGATTCCAAGGTTCTAGTCCGTTTGAAGACTATGGGTCAAGGATCCATTAGCCTGGCAAGAAAAGACGATCAGCCCGATCACGACCCACGGTGATATTGCACGAAACCCGCAAACACAACAAATTGGTTGTGCGAACATCGACATAGTTACACACAAAAATCGTAGCAAATTAATGAATTGGACCGTTTCTACAATTAGATTTGAATGGCACCGTGACCCGTTACTTATAAAGAAGCAAGAACCTTGGTATATAAGGATAGATGGATTGATGGACACCGCGACCCAACATCTATAGAGAGATGCAAACCTTGGTATACGCGGATGACGCCACAATTGATGATGATGAATCAATTGATAAGTCAGATAAACATTACGGACAAATCGGATTTGTTCATAATGTTCTAAAAGAACAAAGGAGAAAAGCTCTCGCAATTTTATTAATTCATAACTCTCTAATAAAATAATACAATCACCCCCTTTAAATAGGGTGTAGAAAGGAATTACTAATTCTAATACAATAAGGAAAGTAAAACAATCCTAATTGAATATCCTATTTGACTAAGAAAATATTTCTAAAACAATTCTAATTGAATAAGGAAAACATTCCTAATCCTAATTGATTAATAAAATAATAAACAAGTCCTATAATTTAAAAATAATAAAAATACGATCTTTTTTGAATTTTCTTGCACGAGCTCTTGTAATCGGACCCATGAAAACTTAATTTGGACCTACGTACGCTTCAATCTACGTGCTTGATTATGTGCTAGCCTTGTCTGCATCAAGGTAGCTAGTAACAATTTCATCAATTAATCCAATTAACAAATTAATACATTTTTAAGTTTCTAGCTAAAGTTTTACTATGCAAAAAGTTCAAATGAATACATCGTACCCGATGAAATAATCTTTACAAAAAGAGAAACTATTCTACCATTTTATTGTTCAAAATAAATCAATAATCCAAAAGAGTAATCTTAAGAAAGAAAGCTTAACACCATGGACAAGTACCCAAAACCTTGTTAAAACAATGAAAGCTTATAATGTCTCTATGAACTTATTCATTTTGCTTATTATGTGCCCTTGGGATCCATCTTCTTTTCATAAAAAAGTGTGGGAAAAATGTATACAAATTAGGGTGTCTTGCTTTCTTTATCCCCCAAATTCTATCCTCCACCTTCATCTTCTGTTTCCCTCACTTCTTCCTTTTTTTCTTGTTATTTTCGGTGTGTTTTTGTGTTTGAATTTTGTATAGAGATCAAACATTAGTTGCTTAAGTTTAATGACTTTGTTTTTGTTTTGTTCGGTGTTTGTTTGTGTTTGAATTTTTCATAAATATCACAAATTAGTTGTTTACGTTTAATTCACTGTGAGGGTGGTAGTTGGAATCTCATGGAAGTGGAGGTGGAGAGGAGTAATATAAACATAGATCTACATTGTGCATTTGCGAAAATACCATGCTTATATAATATCTAATCAAATTGTAGAGTTATTTATGGCCACGTATAAGATTTTAGTTTGCGATAATGAAAAGGTTAATCCCAATTGGATTATGCATTTTGAGTTAATTTTAACCATCATGTCTTATGACGCGCCGAAAATACTTCCGTGCTTAGGTACCCAAGTGCAGGTTGTCAAGTTATAATACTTGGTAAGTCCAAGTGTCGAACCACAAGGATAGTCGGAAAGACGATGTGGTGATTACGAGTCCAAGGTTTTGTGAAGAGAATTTAATTGGTTGATTTTAATGGTTGATTTTAAAGTCTTGCAATAAAAATTAAAATGATGTAACAATAGATGAGAAAAGGCTAAGGCATTATAGAATTCATTTGTTTTGCAAAGTTAAGTAAAATCAATCTCATTCAAAGTTCTCAATGCAATTCCTAAGTGTTGAATATTTTACCCATTTCTAAGCAAAAGGGTGTGGAGCAAAAGCAACCCATTCCCATATAAATGCCATATAAAGAAAGGATGTAAGCAAATATCAACACAAGTGTATCTCTCATTTTTATCTTGTGACAAAGGGTGTGAAGCAAGTGCAACCCATTCCCACATAATATCAACCAAGATTCAAACTTAAAATACACAAAAATAAAAGGCATAAATTTAAACTAAGCATTTAAGAACTCATTGTTAGTTTCCCCTAGGCAAATGACTTGATTATGAAAATGGCCAACTACAAGGAGTTTAGCTCGATAAATCATAACATTTCATTTGTCTAAGATTGGGAGGTCTAGGTGGAGGTCAAACCGTCCTATATAGACTTATTTGATAAATACAAATTGAATCCTTAAAATGATTAATGAAGTTTTTTATGACATAAATTTAAAAGATCCTCTTTGGCAATACTTTAACTAAGAAGATGATGAGTCTTAAAATCACATAAAGTATAGAAAGCACTCAACATATCATTAAAGTATTAAAAGATAAAAATCTCAAATTTATGGTGTTTCCATGAATATTCAAAAACTAATCATGCTTGGCAATGAAAAGTATCTCATTCAAAGAAAGAATGGACATAAGCTAGTAAGAAATACACAAGTGTATCATTTTCTCATTAATGCTTGAGATCTATGTATACAAGGCATACAAAGTCAAATCATCATATGAAAATTATCTTACTAGTTTATGAATGGTTGAAAAAATGGAGAAGATGAAGGATTCAAAAAGTATTTAACAATACTAACAATGGAATGAGAATTGAACTTACATAATTAATGCATTGCAAACTTCATCTTTTAGCCTTAGCAAAGAAATTTACTCCATAATAAATGTAGAGACAAGAATTATAAAAGTGAACTCCATTTCTCTCTCTAGAAAATAAAACTATTACAAGCTCTCTATAAATTGAGAAATGAGAAGTAAAAAAAGTGTCCTCTCCAACACAACAATGAAGACTATAAATAGGAGAGTTGTGTTGGATGCTAAAATAATAAACAATGCTTTTTAATTTTATTTTTTTAATTTTTATTTTTATTGTTTATTTTTGGTGGAGAATTCCACTATCTTGGATACTCTTTAATCACATGGACATGGAGACTTTCTTTCTTGGATGCTCTTTAATCACATGGACATGGAGACTTTCTTGAATTATTTTTGTCCATGGAAAATTCCACTATCTTGAATTCTTTTTGTCCATGGAAAATTCCACTATTGTATTAAATACAATATTTCTTGAAATCTAAAGACACCAAAATAAACACAAAAATATGCCTTTCCAAGCATTGTTAAATACAAAAGTGCTACGAGGCTAATCGCGAAATAAGTTGGCAAACCGAGTAGTTTTAGAGAAATAAACGCGTCAAACAACTCCGAAAATGAGCATATGAATGACAATATTAAGCGTTTATCAACTCCCCCCGACTTATCTCTTGCTAGTCCCTTAGCAAGCAAAATAAAAATAGCTATATATAATATCCGAAAATGCATTGATAAAATGCACTAAGCCATTTTAAAAACTCCCAAGTTCCCTTAGAAGACGAGGTTTGTCTCGTGAGGGTTTACAGTGATGATACCCACAAACATCCGAAGTTTGAAATCTAAGTAGTAGAATTGAAGCATTTTCACGAATTGATTTAAGTGTTTGGCATTACTATTACAATTTTCGGAATGTTGGCATTTGAATAACGATCTCCATTGCTTACAATCTCCTTTAGAAACTAGTTCCACATTCCCATTTGAACACACTATGTATATGGATCTTTGACACAATCATTCTTAATCACAAATAGTTCTATTCATCAATAGTGGAAGAGAGAAATATTTCAAAAACAAAAGCTCAAGAACTTTGTCAATTTTAAGCACTTTTTTTTTTTTTTTTTTTATCTTTTACTTGGACTTTTTGCTAAATTAGCTCAAGGTGGTTTGCATCTCTATGGAGGGCAGCGGTCTCACTTTGTAATTTTGCATTCATAACTTCTTCTTTTTTTTCTTTTTTTTTTTTTTTAAATGCACAAAGGAAGCTATTCACCCCTTTTCCATATGGTAACCTTTGCCTATCCTTAATATTAGACAAAATGACTTATGAATTTAGTCAAGTGAAGCTTAAAGTCAATATTAAGTTTAAAAGTCATCCAAGTTTTTAAATTTTTTTTAAGTGCCATGCATGTGTCCCCTCTAAGGAGGATCTTTTCGAAAGAGCTTTTATTGCATTTGAACATTATTTCTCTCTACATAAGATGAAAATCACTCTATGTGATACCAAAGACTAAATCAAACCACAACATTATGCATATTCATAGGAAACTACAAGGCTCAAGAATCTAAATAAAGCAATGCCATGGAGATTATCACTCAACTACCTATCCGAATTAAGAATTTCATGTCAAAAACCATCAATTCAAAGACAATTCTAAAAAAAATGATCATCATATTTCAAACTTTCAATTTTTTATTTTTTTTTGAAGCTCTACACGCATGAAAAATTCAGAAATTGAAAAGCCGTTAAAGTTTAAGTACATTACCCCCCAACTTGAAGAACGCATTGTCCTCAATGTGAAGAGAACGAGAAATTGGCATTCTCCCATTTGGCTTTTCGATTTTCATGAGGAAAAGAGAGCTATTTTTTTTAAAGCAAAATTACTATATGTACACACTAACAAAAACAAACGGGTTAGAATTAGATAAAACATAACATGCATGCATTACAACCACATTTCATGTTTATCAAACCAAACCCAAAAAGGAAGGAAAGAAAATAAAGCAAATTTTTTTTTTTTTTTCTTTTTTTTTTCTCTTTTTTTTTTTATAAAAGTATATACAACATCACCTATACTTTTTAGGTATAGGTCGGATCTTCAAGAGTGGTGGACTCCTCTTGAGGTGGGAATTCCAAAAATGGCTTAAGGCGTTGTCCGTTCACTTTGAACACAAAGCCGGTTTTGGGATCCTCAACATTCACGGCCCCAAAAGGGAATACATGTCGAATAATGTATGGGCCGGTCCAACGAGATTTCAGCTTTCCCGGGAAAAGATGCAAACGCGTGTCATAAACTAGAACTTTGTGCCCGAGTTTAAATTCTTTTCTTAGAATAGATTTATCATGAAAAAATTTTGCACGTTCTTTGCTTATCTTAGCATTTTGGTATGCATCCCTCCTTAATTCCTCCAACTCCTCAAGTTGCAACTTTCGATTGCTTTCGGCTTTTTTCAAATCAAAGTTCATCATTTTAATTGCCCAAAATGCTCTATGTTCCAATTCAACGGGAAGATGGCAAGGCTTGCCATATACTATCCGATAGGGAGACATTCCTAAAATTGTTTTAAAAGCTGTACGGTAAGCCCAAAGTGCATCGTTAAGACGCAATGACCAATCCTTGCGATTTGGATTTACCGTTTTTTCAAGAATTTGCTTTATCTCCCTATTGGCAAGTTCGGCTTGGCCATTGGTTTGCGGATGATAAGCGAGTGATACTTTGTGATTTACCCCATATTTTTGCATTAAAGATTCAAAAGGTTTATTGCAAAAATGAGTACCACCATCGCTTATAATCGCTTTGGGAGTGCCAAACCTTGCAAGAATATTTTCTTTTAAAAATCGGATCACCACTTTGTGATCATTTTTCTTGCAAGCTTGGGCCTCTACCCACTTGGAAACATAATCAACCGCAAGAAGAATATAGAGATTACCAAAAGAGGATGGGAAAGGTCCCATGAAATCAATGCCCCAACAATCAAAAATTTCAACTACGAGGATCGGGTTGAGAGGCATCATGCTTTTTCTTGTGATTCCTCCTAACATTTGGCATCTCGGGCAAGCTTTGCAAAAGGCGTAGGCGTCTTTGAACATTGTTGGCCAATAAAAGCCACATTGTAGAATCTTGGCGGCCGTCTTCTTAGCTGAGAAATGCCCACCGCAGGCTTCATTGTGGCAAGAGCTTAAAACCCTTTCGAACTCATTATTGGGAATGCATCGTCGAATGATTTGATCCGCCCCATACTTAAACAAGTATGGATCATCCCAATAAAAACGGTTGACCTCGGACAAGAATTTTCTTCGGTCTTGGGCATTCCAATGGCTTGGCATCTTTTCGGTGACAAGATAGTTCATGATATCGGCATACCATGGTGAGGAAGAGATTGTGAATAGTTGCTCATCCGGAAAAGAGTCTTTAATAGCACTCTCTTCAATGTGGTCGGTGAATGAAAGGCGAGATAAATGATCCGCCACCACATTTTCGACACCCTTCTTATCCTTTATGAAAAGATTGAATTCTTGTAGGAAAAGAATCCATCTTAGAAGCCTTGGCTTTGCATCTTTCTTTGTGAAAAGATACTTGAGGGCCGCATGATCGGTGAAAATGACAATAGGTGACCCAATGAGGTAAGACCGAAATTTGTCGAGGGCAAAGACAATAGCCAAGAGTTCTTTCTCAGTGGTGGTGTAGTTCATTTGAGCCTCATTGAGAGTTCGGCTCGCATAGTAAATGACCCCGGGCTTTTTGTCCTTTCTTTGGCCGAGGACCGCCCCCATGGCGTAATCGCTTGCATCGCACATGAGTTCGAATGGCAAACTCCAATCGGGGGTTTGCATGATGGGTGCGGTAGTGAGCATGTGCTTGAGTTTTACAAAGGCTTCTTCACATTCTTTGGTCCATTCAAATGGGGCATCTTTCAAGAGCAACTTGCACATGGGTTTAGCAATGGTGCTAAAATTTTGAATGAACCTTCGGTAGAATCCGGCATGCCCCAAGAATGAGCGAACATCCTTGATTGACTTGGGGGTGGGGAGCTTTGAGATAATTTCTATTTTTGCCTTGTCAACTTCGATTCCTTTCTTCGAAATAATGTGCCCTAAGACAATACCCTTTGTCACCATGAAATGACATTTCTCCCAATTAAGAACAAGTTGTTTCTCAATGCACCTTTCTAAAACCTGCTCAACATTCAACAAACAATTATCGAATGACTTACCGTAAACGGTAAAGTCATCCATAAATACCTCTAAGGTCTTTTCCACCATGTCGCTAAAGATACTTAGCATGCACCTTTGAAAGGTCGCTGGTGCATTGCACAACCCAAATGGCATCCTTCGATATGCAAAGGTGCCAAAGGGGCATGTGAAGGTGGTTTTCTCTTGATCATTTAAATCAATCTCAATTTGGTTGTACCCGGAGAATCCATCTAAGAACGCGTAAAATTCATGCCCGGCTACTCTTTCGAGTGTTTGGTCCAAAAATGGAAGCGGGAAATGATCTTTACGTGTTACTTCATTAAGCTTACGGTAGTCAATGCACACTCGCCACCCGGTGGTGACTCTTTGGGGTATTAATTCATTTTTTTCATTTTTTACTACTGTAAGCCCGGATTTCTTTGGTACAACTTGGGTTGGACTCACCCATTTGCTATCAGAGATTGGATAAATGATTTTCGCATCTAGTAATTTCAATACCTCATTTCTTACAACTTCTTGCATGTTTGGGTTCAAACGGCGTTGAAATTGTCTAGATGGTTTAGCATTTTCCTCCAAGTGGATTTTGTGAGTGCAAATTAAAGGATTAATCCCTTGGAGGTCAGCTAGTGTCCAACCAAAAGCTTTCTTATGTTTATTAAGCATACTTACCAACCTCACCTCTTGCTCTTTTGAGAGTTCGGAAGAGATTACCACAGGGTAGGTTCTGGAAGCACCTAGGAAAGCATACTTCAAGTTGCTTGGCAGTGGCTTGAGCTCCATTTGTCCCTCAAGCTTTAGTGTTGGATCGGATGTGCTCCCATTTTGCTCCTTCGGATCCTGAACCTTATCATCAAGTAAGGAAAACACTTGCAAACACTCATCGAATTCATTGGAAGTGGTTAGATTCTCTTCCATTGAATCCAAATCGTAAGTATTATTAAAATGATCTTGGACTAATGACTCTATCATGTTCACATGTTCACTTTCTTCATCAAAATCATTTTGTTGTTTGCTTAAAGAGAACACATTTAGCTCAAGAGTCATGTTTCCAAAAGCCAATTTAACAATTCCATTCTTGCAATTAATGATAGCATTAGATGTGGCAAGAAATGGTCTTCCTAAAATGACAGGAATTTCATTAGCGGGATTTGCTACCGGTTGCATATCAAGAACAATGAAATCAACGGGAAAGTAGAATTTATCAATTTGCACAAGAACATCCTCTATTATCCCTCTCGGTATCTTAACGGAGCGATCCGCTAATTGAATTGTCACTTTGGTGGGTTTCAACTCTCCTAACCCCAATTGTTGGTACAGCGAAAAAGGAAGCACATTAACACTAGCTCCCAAATCAAGTAAAGCATTTTTTATGCGACAATTGCCAATTAAACATGAAATGGTTGGGCAACCAGGATCTTTAAATTTTGGAATACGAGTGCCTTGCATGATAGAGCTCACTTGTTCTGTCATAAATGCTTTTTTCTTAACATTCAACCTTCTTTTTGTGGTACACAAATCTTTGAGAAATTTAGCATATGAAGGTATTTGCTTGACCGCGTCAAGCAATGGAATGTTGATCTTGACTTGCCTAAACACATCAAGAATTTCGGTGTTGCAATTTTCCTTATGAGGTTGATTTAACCTTTCGGGAAAAGGGACTTTGATGTTATTTCTGATTTTTTCTATGTCCTCTTTCTCATTCCTCTTTTCCTCCTCCTTTTCCCTCACATTCTTTTCTTCTTCTACTCCTTCACTTGGTGTTGACTCGGCTATGTCCACCGGCGTTTGGGCCTTAGGAACTATAATTTTGTCAATCATCTTTCCATTTCTAAGGGTTGTGATGGATTTTAACTCCTCTACATTCCCACTCGACTCCCCTTCAACTATCATGGCTTGCCCTATAGGATTAGCTATTGGTTGGGCCGGAAACTTTCCTTTTTCTTGGGTTGCTAAAGCAGTGGTGAGTTTGGACATTTGAATTTTCAAATCACTAACATCTCTATTGGTTTTGTCTACAAACTGCCGCAAAAGAGTCTCCAAATTTGAATTTGGGTTTGGGTTTGCTTGACCAAAAGAGTTGTTTTGGGGTGGAGGTGGTCTTGGTTGGTAGGAATTTGCATTCGAATTTTGATGAGTATTTTGATTTCCCCCCCAACTAAAATTAGGATGGTTCCTCCACCCTTCATTGTACCTTTGAGAAAATGGATCATTGTGTGGTCTAGGATACGAGTTCAAGGCATTGACTTGTGAGGGACTTTGAAGGACCTCTTTGAAGGCCGGAATTGTGTGACACTCCTCCGTGGAATGTCCCACCTTCTCACAAATGACACAAACGGTGCTAGTACCTACACTACTTTCCCTCATTTTACAAGACTCCATGGCTTCGACTTTCTTTGACAATTGAAGAAATTTTAACTCAATGTCATCACCTTTGGACAATTGGTACAAACCCCCCCTCTCGGAAACTTTACCCTTAACCTCGTCCGTGTAGGTGTTCCAATTTTGGGCACCTTCGGCTATTTCGTCAAAGTACAACAAAGCTTCCTCCGGACTTTTGCTCAAAAAATTTCCATTACACATCGTTTCCACAAACGTGCGCATGGCGGGAGTGAGTGATTCATAAAAATAGCTTACAAGGCTCCATGTTTCGTGGCCATGGTGAGGACATGCGTTTAAAAGTTCCTTGTATCTTTCCCAACATTTGTAAAAACTTTCATTTTCTTTTGGCGAAAAATTGGATATCGCCCTTCTCAAAGCGTTGGTCCGATGGACGGGAAAGAATTTTTTTAAAAACTCCGATTGAAGTACTTGCCAAGACCGAATAGATTGCGGTCTTAGAGCATTCAACCATAATTTTCCTTTATCTTTTAAGGAGAAAGGAAAAAGTTTTAAACGCATTACTTCCTCATTGGTGTTTGCCTCACGAAACGTGGAGCAAACTTCCTCAAAATCTTTCAAATGTAAGTACGGATTTTCGGATTCCATACCATGAAAAGAGGGGATATGTTGAAGCATACCTGGCTTAAAGGAGAATGTTCCCGCTTGTCCGGTGGGGAGAATGATGCAAGAATTAGACGTCGCCCGAGGTGGTTGAAGATAATCCCTCATTGTTCGAACCGGAGGATCGTGATTATTATTTTCTCCGGTATTTGACTCATTATCCTCGTCAGCCATTTCGGAAGGAGTAGGTGAAGGACTAGGATGCCTTGGTAGTGGTTGGCCTCTTGGTGGACTTATGCGAAGATCAATGTACAAATTTCCGCGCATAAGCCCGGAAGGGTGATCTCGAATAAAATTTTCCACAAAGTGATTTTTTTTTTTTTATAAAACCCGTAATCCGTCTTTCGCCGTATCCCCGGCAACGGCGCCAAAAACTTGACGCGCCGAAAATACTTCCGTGCTTAGGTACCCAAGTGCAGGTTGTCAAGTTATAATACTTGGTAAGTCCAAGTGTCGAACCACAAGGATAGTCGGAAAGACGATGTGGTGATTACGAGTCCAAGGTTTTGTGAAGAGAATTTAATTGGTTGATTTTAATGGTTGATTTTAAAGTCTTGCAATAAAAATTAAAATGATGTAACAATAGATGAGAAAAGGCTAAGGCATTATAGAATTCATTTGTTTTGCAAAGTTAAGTAAAATCAATCTCATTCAAAGTTCTCAATGCAATTCCTAAGTGTTGAATATTTTACCCATTTCTAAGCAAAAGGGTGTGGAGCAAAAGCAACCCATTCCCATATAAATGCCATATAAAGAAAGGATGTAAGCAAATATCAACACAAGTGTATCTCTCATTTTTATCTTGTGACAAAGGGTGTGAAGCAAGTGCAACCCATTCCCACATAATATCAACCAAGATTCAAACTTAAAATACACAAAAATAAAAGGCATAAATTTAAACTAGGCATTTAAGAACTCATTGTTAGTTTCCCCTAGGCAAATGACTTGATTATGAAAATGGCCAACTACAAGGAGTTTAGCTCGATAAATCATAACATTTCATTTGTCTAAGATTGGGAGGTCTAGGTGGAGGTCAAACCGTCCTATATAGACTTATTTGATAAATACAAATTGAATCCTTAAAATGATTAATGAAGTTTTTTATGACATAAATTTAAAAGATCCTCTTTGGCAATACTTTAACTAAGAAGATGATGAGTCTTAAAATCACATAAAGTATAGAAAGCACTCAACATATCATTAAAGTATTAAAAGATAAAAATCTCAAATTTATGGTGTTTCCATGAATATTCAAAAACTAATCATGCTTGGCAATGAAAAGTATCTCATTCAAAGAAAGAATGGACATAAGCTAGTAAGAAATACACAAGTGTATCATTTTCTCATTAATGCTTGAGATCTATGTATACAAGGCATACAAAGTCAAATCATCATATGAAAATTATCTTACTAGTTTATGAATGGTTGAAAAAATGGAGAAGATGAAGGATTCAAAAAGTATTTAACAATACTAACAATGGAATGAGAATTGAACTTACATAATTAATGCATTGCAAACTTCATCTTTTAGCCTTAGCAAAGAAATTTACTCCATAATAAATGTAGAGACAAGAATTATAAAAGTGAACTCCATTTCTCTCTCTAGAAAATAAAACTATTACAAGCTCTCTATAAATTGAGAAATGAGAAGTAAAAAAAGTGTCCTCTCCAACACAACAATGAAGACTATAAATAGGAGAGTTGTGTTGGATGCTAAAATAATAAACAATGCTTTTTAATTTTATTTTTTTAATTTTTATTTTTATTGTTTATTTTTGGTGGAGAATTCCACTATCTTGGATACTCTTTAATCACATGGACATGGAGACTTTCTTTCTTGGATGCTCTTTAATCACATGGACATGGAGACTTTCTTGAATTATTTTTGTCCATGGAAAATTCCACTATCTTGAATTCTTTTTGTCCATGGAAAATTCCACTATTGTATTAAATACAATATTTCTTGAAATCTAAAGACACCAAAATAAACACAAAAATATGCCTTTCCAAGCATTGTTAAATACAAAAGTGCTACGAGGCTAATCGCGAAATAAGTTGGCAAACCGAGTAGTTTTAGAGAAATAAACGCGTCAAACAACTCCGAAAATGAGCATATGAATGACAATATTAAGCGTTTATCATCTTAACTAGTGAGAAATCATGAGTTTCACTTTCATGTTGGTGATTTGGAAACATATATTTGGTTGCAAGTTATAAATGAGTTTGTATTGAATCTCCATTTAGCTAATTAGCAACTCTTTTCCCCACTCTTGTAATAGGCTAAGATCTATCACTTGCATGTACTTGGATATTCTCAACCACATTTAGTTGGTCATTTTTAAATCTGTTGTCATGAATTAATGGCATAGTGGTTGCTGGTTAGCTTTTAGCATACTAAATAAAAAAATTAGCTTTTTTTTTTACTTATTTTTTGGGTCATATACATTAATTTTCTATTACCCTACGTTTTGATTTGAATTTTTCAGTAAACTTCTGCAGAGATGATTTATTTATTAGGATCACTTTCACCAAATTTCATAAAAAAAAAAGTTTACACCTCAAAATGGATGGTCCATCTTTTTCTAAAAGAGATAGACCGTTCCTTTTTGGAGCGAGGCTGCATATATAGATATAAAAGGAGATAAAAACCCACTTAAAAACTTGATAACAAATTTGCAAATTTTGTAGAGACTTGAGAAAAACAACACTCCATGGAAAAATGAAATCCTAAAGTATTGAAGGAAACACAATTCTAAAGTATCGTAACCGGTCTGTAAGTTCATTTATGGCTCTAAATGCAAGATAAATTAGCTAGAGCAAGCAAAAAAATAAAAATAAAATTTGTACAATCGATCATGGATACACCTGTTCGATCCTAAGAGGGAGAGGGGGAGTGTGGGCCTAATCATTCAAACTTGAGAATATCTTGGTTGCAACTGAGGTTCGAGCAAGCAATTATTTTGTTTATATATATATATATTTGGCCTTTCCCCCAAGTGGTCCCATGCACCACATTGGATGTGGGACTCATACCCAGTCACGAAATTGAGCCCGATGTTGGCTAAAGGGAATTTTCACGTGAAGGGATTCAAACACGAGATTTCCTGCTAAATGGATAGATCCCCCATAGGAACCTAGTGTTGCCACTGGGCCCACTTATGGGTGGTAAACAACTATTTTGAACATAGCAATAAAAAGTATAAACATAAAACATTCTTAAAAATACTATTAGTATAATAAGTTATGGCAATAAATAAAATGAAAAGCAAAATATGCATATTCTCATTCCTTTTCATTAGCAAAATTATAGCTGTTGTTTCTATTTTTAAAACTTGCATTTAGAGAAAATTTAAAGTTATGTCTTATATTGTAGAGACCTCTACCTCTACCTATAATCTAAAATATGTTAAGTTCTACTCACCACTTCTCCATTATTCCTGATAAATTAGCTCGGCGTATTGAGGCCTTCATTGGGCTTGATGAAAAAACTTTGATTTGATGAGCATCAAAGTAATGACAAAGACATCTAGAGACCGTGATTAATGCTAGAACAAGTTTTTCAATCGGCAAATAGTTTAATTCAGCACCTACTAGGCTTAGACTAACATAGTATATTGATTTTTGCACTCCATTGTGTTCTCTGATTAGAGCTACACTTACTGCTTTTGCCGAGGAGGAAAGGTATACATAGAATTGCTCGTGGGGCTCTAGGATTGAAGTTAGGGGTGGGTTACTGAGATAATTCTTCAAATCGACTAAATCTTTATCACACTCCTCATCTCATAGGAAAACTCAAGATTTCTTTAATGCCTTAAGGAAGGGTTAGCACCTGTCTAAACACTTGAAAATGAACCTGTTTATGGTTGCAACCATGCATGTTAGTTTTTGCAATTCCGTTAGGTTTGTCGCCCTTCCCAAGTCTTCCAAGGCTTGTATCTTCTCTGGGTTTGCCTATATTCCCCTGTTATTTACCATGAAACCCAAATTTTTTCCTAAACTCACCCCGTAGTTGCATTTTTCTGTGTCAAGCTTTATTCTATAGTGCCAAAAGAAATTTGAAATGTATTGTTTTGGCTTAGACATATGGTCAACTCCCTTTATGCTACTAACCAACATGTGATTTACGTACAAGTCCATGGACTTGTCAATCTCATCTCTAAACATCTTAGTGACCAAATGTTAGTAAGTTGCTCCAGCATTCTTCAGGCCGAATGGTATGACTGTAACAGTATAAACCCATGGTGGTTATTAAGGCTATGTTCTCTTGATTGGGGGCAAATAGAGGTGCTTGATGGTAACCCCAGTAAGTATCCAAAAAGCTCATTATTTTATGTCCAGTGGCCGAATCCACCAGTTGATCAATTATTGGTAGTGGGAAGCTGTCTTTACAACAGGCTTTGTTTACATCATTGAAATCCACACAAACCCTCCATTTGCCATTTTTTTCCTTATTGTTTCCCCTTTTTTCATTTACTCGGCCAAGTGGCCCTTGGTCACCAACCCTTCCAAAAATTGCTTAAGAATCTTACAATTTTTAATTATGTGGCCATGGTCCTTATGGTAAGAACAACAGAGCTTGAAATTTCTTGCGCTAGGAAGCGCATCATTGGTTGAAGATCACCATGCATTTCAAATTAATGAAGATGCCATATAAGAATTATTATAATTATTATAATAAATATTGATTATTTAAGAATTCCACATTGAACATATATTTGTTTATTTTATATATAATATATTTTTAAATTTGTTATAATTAAATTAATTATTTGTTAGTACCATCGAGGCCATTTAAAGAAGGGCTTGTACTGTATATTAAGCATTATCTTGTGAATGTATTTGGTAAAAACAATATTTATCCCCTAGTACCCATCTTTGCCTACCTTGTTTAGCTCCTCTTTCCCCTTCAAGTTTTCAAACTTGCTAGATCCCCTTCTCCTCTCAGCTGCTATTTCATACTCCACGCGAGCATATTCATTTATCCAGGATAAAAGTTTATCAAAGATATATAGAAGGATTTTGATGAGTAAATTATAAATACCGTTACTATCTTCGGCAAACCACACTTAAAAGGGAAAACTTGAGGTCACAATCCTCAATTTCCTGGTATATTTCCCAATACTTGGAAGAATATTCTCATAGAGTTTTGCCTTTCTTCTTTCTTATGTTTGTCAAGGCCTTAGGGCCTTTAACGATCCTCCTATTAGTGATGAATCTAGCTGTGAACTGCTCTGCCAGCTCTCTAAAATTGTTGATTTGCCCGTTAGGCAGTTGAGTAAACAACCTTAATGATGTCTTTTCTAAGCTTGTTGGGAATATGCGCTACATGAATGCACTATTAGATATCCAGCAAGCCATCACTTACTAGTAGTATCTTATATGCTTGGCTGGATATGTTCAACAGTTGTAAACGCTAAACTTTGGCATTGAAAACATCTTCGGCAGGGAGCTTCAGCTATCTTTTGGGTGAATGAGGACCTATTTTGTTTTCACAAAGACTTTTTTGCCAAGTCCCTTGGGTGTAAGCAATTGCCTTTCTGGTAATAGTAGAATTAATCAACTTGCACAAGTCATTTTCGGCCCATGTTTTTGGGCATCCATTATTTTCGGTTATCTTGTCAAATACACTTGTTCTTTCTTGTAAAAATATCATGGGTGTCTCTATAGGATTTTTTTTGCACGACCTTAGCCTTCTTGGCTACTCGAAACTAGTCTCTAAGTTGCTAGATGTGCATTTCTTAATCTCCTCCTTAAGGAGTTGCATGAGGGCCTAGATTTCAACTTTAAGCTTCATGAGCTCACTTTGAAAGTCTCCTGCACTTTCTACAATATAGTTGTTATCTAATCTGCTCATGTCTAGGCCTACTATTGGAGTAGGATCAACTAGAGGTGAAGGGAATGCATTTCAATCCCCACCTTTTGGTTGGACGGACAGTGATGGTTGAGGACCTTCTAATCTGCTGCGTGTTTGAACATGACTGAATGATGGCTAAATGATAAAGGATGTGTGTTTCATAGGACTAAAAATAATAAAAAAGGCTTTAAGGTGCTTAAGTTTCCCATAAATGATACCAATTGTGGTTGCTAAGCACAGTTCAGTTATTATAATATAAATAAGAAGTAAATGAGACTAAGATTTGATTTGTAAGTAGGTTCCTCTGGTAGCGCTTAAGCTATTCCGGTAATACATTTTCCTTTTGTGTGTGTGTTTGTATATTCGGCTTAAGGCAGTAACTTAGATAATAATACAAGTAAGCTATAGGCTTCTATCTATACACTACTTACCTAAAATTCAAGACCATGTTCTATTTATTGTCATTGAACTAGGGTGACAAATGCTCCATTAAGGTAAATAGTAAAGGACTAAAAAAGGAAAAATTTGGACATTACTCGAGCATTTTATAGGTGGCTTTATCCTTATTAAGAACATAAAAGTGTCCTTTTCACATCATCACGACCGTCTCAGTAGAAGCACTACATCAGTAGGGTCATCAAAGCCACAGATCCCTTCATCAGCGGGATGCATTCCCTTGGCAATGGACTAACTCTACCCTCTATGACTTGGGATATGCTTACTGCTTCCTTATGGGCTAGTGAATGCAGTTGAGCTTTCCAAGCCAAACCTGCCCAAATATATACTTATAATTTTTAGGCTAAGGTAACTTGAATGTGAGTTTTTGTTGTGATAAATTTTAATATACTTGCAAGCACATGAATGAATTGGTAGTATAGTGCGTAAGAAATGTCGATCCCAAATGTCATCGGACCAACAAAAAGTAGAGTGTTAACAAAAAGTGGAGTGTTACCAAATGTTTTGGGGAGTGAAAATCTTTTTAATAAGATGCTAATTGACTTTAGGGCATTAACTTGAATGGGCTTTAGTTGATGGGCCACTGGATGGCTTGGCTACTGAGCGGGCTGACTTGGAAGATGGGGGCCTGTTTAATAATAATACCAAATATATGAATGGGCTCATAATTAAATATAATGAATTTTTATAATTACTGCATTTTGCATCACAATTTCGAACCCCAAGACGGCTAAATTTGAAAAAGTGATGAATTGAAAAGTTGTAGCTCTCGAAATTCTCTTCAAAATAGGCTTAAGAATTGAATAATTTGGAGTTCCGAGTAAAAATTTACGTGTCCAAAAGTATTGACCCATTTTAAGTGTCTTCACTTACTTTAATTTTTTTTTTCGATTTTCTCATATTCTTGTTTAGCACCTAAGAAGCACTAAAAATAAGAATATTAGTAGTAATATATGCTCTCTAAACTATAAATTATCATGATAAAATATAATAATTCAAATTTAGTATACCTAAAATTTTTGTATGGCAGTGATAATAGATTTTGGCTTATCAATTTTTTTGTATGATACATAGTACATTTGGTATGATACAGTATTGTACCAAATCCATCCCTAATCTAAAATACTAATTTTTGAACTCTAAAACACACTTCTTATCTAGACCTTTAGTCGGCTGCGATGACTTCATGCTGATCAATATCAGGTTTCTTAATTTTTGGATTAAGCCCTTTAGTCGGTTGCGATGACTTCATGCCGATCAATATCAGGTTTTGTATTGATCAGACAATAGAAGATTAATACGGTAATCACCTATTGGATTGAGGATAAGAGGCAGCTGAGCTAGAGGATAAACAATAGAAAATAACCACTTCTATCAATGTAAACAGGGTTATTAACACTTGTAATCTTAGAGTAGTAATCAAGTTTATCATTTATAGTAATTTTCAGCACACCAAACCCTAAGATAACCCTATCCAAATTGTATAAATAGGACAAGGGGAATCCATAGCAAAGGATCAACCAATTTTCTATTACACAACACTCATCTATATTATCTCTAGAAAGCTTAACTACCTTTATTGTAAACATGTCCATTCAAGCCATTAAAGTTTAGTGAAGAACACCACCACACAATCAGGGAGGATGTACTACCAGATTGGGTATAAAAGCCACCAGAGGAACCTACCCCACAAATGAAACATAGTTTTTAATTACTATTATTTTATTAGCTATTCATCTCCATCACCTTTGCTAAATCTAGTTATCGAATTTATTGGTTTTGTCGGATTCCATCTTATTTGGGCTTGGTTAGATTTACATCACCCACAAAAAGTATTTTTAGTTTATCTGGGTTCAACTAGGGGTGCTGTCACAAACCCAAAGACCGAGTAGCTAAATCGTATTGATCCATTAAAAACTGAACCGGGAAAAATCAAAACAAAGAAAATGAACTGTGTGAGAACCCCCGCTTCTGACGCAGGCCCTCTTGGGCAGCTATTCCTCCAGTTTCCTGGTTCATTTTGTTATAAAGAAATGGTGATGGTTTACAAAGAAAATCAAAGTCGCCAGTTTGTTTTACTAAACAAAGAAAAGTCTGTGTGAAAAAGGAACATTTGTTGATTAAACGACCTATTAAACACAATTAATTTGAAACTTAATGTAACATCCTGTATTTTAATTAATGTTAAATGTATTATATTAACTCTTTTATATACATATGAGAATGATCGTTTGATGATGCGGGTGGTCCGAATCAATTTCGGTTGGTAAATAGGAAGTTTTGGGTTCTTTGTGATTCGTTAATTTGAGCTAACTTTGGGCTATTGTAATTCCTCTGTTACTTATCTGATTGAAGTTTCGCTCGCGTTTGTGTCTAGTATTTGCATCATTCTACAACTTTTTTGTTTTTCCCGAAAGCTAATTCGCACTCTTTGTGGGTCAAAACAGGGCGCGAAGTAGGCCCGTCGCTAAATTTTGGTGGTTTGATAGCGTTTCGGCAGAGCCCTGTCTTCGGTGAATTTCTGGGAAACATGTGTCCATAATTTGGGAAAATGTATTCTTAGGAAGTTGTAGTTCTTTGAATTACCTTTCCGTGCATATAAAGAATACCTCAATCGGAGTTCCAAGTCAAAAGTTATGGCCAAAACAAAAACAATGCTTCAGAACCAAAAATCTGTGCGCAGTTACTGTAGCAACCGACTTAAAGTGGGTTAAAGCTCGTTTTAAGCTATTTTTCAACCATTTTCAAACCAGCGTCTTCCACTAAACTCTAGAGAGTTCTAGAGAAAGAAAGATAGGTGTTCTTGAGCGACTCTTACCTATTTTCACTTCCGATCGAAGGATTAAACATCAAAAATCATCCGAAACACCTCCTAGCTTGCTATTCATCATCTTCTACCTTGAGGATTCTTTGGGGAAGGCTTGGAGCATCAACTTTCTTTCTTCTTTCTCACTCATAAACTGAGGTAGGGGTTTTCTTACTTTCAAAACCCGATAAAATGAGTTTATTGCTTGACAATGATCATGTGTTTAATTTATATAAAGTTAGAAAGTTGAACGTATACATATATTTATGATGTTGCATGATATGTGTGGTATTGAATATGTGATTGGAGGCATAATATGCCATGTATACTTGATATAAAGAGTTGTTTGAACTAAATAAGATACCCTTGGCGATATATCTACGACATGGTTGATAAAAGTGATTTATTTGTGAACTTTTTATGCCAAGGGATATGTGGTTGAACTTGGTAAAGTATATATGGCATAATTTGCTTCATGTGGATAATTAGCATCATTTTATGCATATTATATGTTACTATGGTGTCAACCGGAAGCTCGGCAACTTTCAAAGGCATGGAGGCTCCACTATGGCTTATGATTCTTGTTCGAGTATTTGTTTCGCAGAGGCTTGTATCATTTATCTATGTACTGAAGAGCTGGTGGCTCTTGGAAATCGAAAAATGAATTAAATGTATAGTGCTTGCCGGGATGGGAAAAATAGGCAGGGCTTGGTGCCCTTAGGTTGAAAAGCCCTAAACCCCTGGGGGAACAACATTTGGCCACCTATAAGCCATTGGTGTGGAGCCCGGGAACCTAGGAAAATTGGCAAGGCATTATGGTTTTGCGATTATCTGTATTTATATAGGATCGGGGTGAATGATCCCAGGGCTATTGTTCTCTATACTTGTGTGGGATCGGGACAATTGATCCCAGGTTACGATATCTTGGCAGCAGTGGAATCTATTCATCACTCAGGCTTTCTATTATTGACGCAACCGAAATAGTGTGTTGTGTTAAAGCCCAAGTGCAGGCTCGTCAAGTAGTAATATAGTCTCGGAAGTCCGAGTGTCGAACCACAGGGATAAGTGAAAAGGAATGGAATGGATTACGGATTAAAGTGTTTTTTGATTCTTGTAAGATGAAATGGTTATCGAACAACGTAAATGCAAAATGGTTGTGAAAATTAATAAGAAAGCACTAAGGTAGTTGGAGGTTAGTTATGATTAAAGAGACGGTGATCACTAGCTCATACAAAGATTATAACACAAGATTTCTCAAAATATGGGGAATGTTGGTGTATCTCTCAATAGCAAAGGGTGTGACGCTAGGCGACTCATTCCCGAGTTGAAGCTATATCGAGAAAGAGACAAACGACATTCCACCAAAGACGGGGTTATCATTCCTACCTCTTAGCTACGGGTGTGAAGCAAGGCAACCCATTCCCGATGAAGCTAATCCGAGATAGATATGACAAACTCATCATTAAACGATTTAACATAAAGCAAGTGTAGTAATCTCATGATTTAAAGAATGAAAATTATAAAGTGAATCCTAACAATGAAACGGAATAAAGTTTATGGGATAAATTAGTCAACTCATCGTTTATCACATATGGTAGAACATAAAGAGTCTAAGTATCACATAAAGTGTAAGAAGCACTCAATATATCAATAAATGAATCAAAGATAAGCTAAACAAATTTAAAATCCATCTATGGAGTTTTAAGAACTATTCATAATTTCTATGAAGAGGGAAAAACTCCATGGATGGGGGAAAGGGACTACAAGCTTTCTAGAACCATAGAAATATGTTGTATGCTCATTAACAACCAAGAACTAAATATACAAGGCATATAAAGTCTTAACTTAATATGAAAATACCTAGAAAGCTTGAAATAATGGAAGATATGATGAAGAAGAAGAAGATTCACAAATATTTATCAAACTTTAGATATGGATTGAGCCATTAATCACCAAAAATCATATCACAATCAACCTCCGTAACCTTAGAAATAGACTACTCCATAATAGATGCAAGAACAAATATCATAGAAGAAGAAATCATTCTTACAAATTAAGCACTTACAGTGGAGAAATGAAGAACAATCAACAAGTGAGCTCTCCCCTCTCTCTAGAACTCTAAGTGTGTTCAAAAATAGATAATAATATTCTCCTAATGTAAAAGAAATAATATATATTAAAAGGTAGAAAAATATCTAACTAAATATCTAAAATAGCTTGAACCACTAAAATAGCCCATTTTGGGTGTGAAATGGCCAAGTTGCCAGGGCCATGATCGATCATGGCCAACCCATGATCGATCATGGGGTCTTCTGCCTGAATGCCAGTTTGTACCATGATCGATCATGGTTAACCCATGATCGATCATGCTTCTGGGAAATTCCTCAGATCAGCATTTTGCGAGCTTTTCACTAGCGCTTGATCAATCATTCGAAGGCCATTGCATCCTATGCCTATAAACACATAGAAACACAACAAAAGCACACCTAGCGGGACGATGTTAGATACAAAACTCGCCAAGACACTAATCTCGAGATAAGTGGATAATTAGGCAGAATTAAAGCAACAAACGCGTCATGCGACTCTGGGAAAGAGCTTGTGCATGACAATATTATGCGTTTATCAACTCCCCTCAACTTATCTCTTGCTAGTCCCTTAGCAAGACAAAAATATATAATTACAAAAATTAATCTGCTATACAAAAAGTTATTAACTTCTAAGTTCCCAAAGAAGACGAGTTGCATCTCGTGAAGGTTTTCAGAAATGATACCTACAAACATTAGGAGTTTGATCATGATGAATGATGAGAATGAAGATTCAAGTTTCAATTTGCAAAGCAAAAGGCATTACTATCAATTTTCCAGAACGATGGACTTTTGAATGATTGTCTAATTCGCCTATCTCCTTTAGAACACAATCCCATATTCTCCAATGCTCACATACTAGACTTCGATTCAAGCAATTCAATATAAACACAAAGAGTCATAGTCATTTGAGAAGGAAGAGAGAACTTTTTCAAAAACAAAAGCTCCGAGATTTGTCGATTCTAAGCACTTTCTTTATCTTTTCTTGGAAATTTTGCTAAATTAGATCAGGGCGGTTTTCATCTCTATGGGGGGCAGCGGTCTCACTTATGAAATTTCTCAATACTCTGCTCAATCATTGGAGGTCGAAGGAAGCTATTCACCCTTTCCCATATGGTAACCTTTACCCATCCGTAATATTAGACAAAGAGACTTAATATTTAGTCAAGTGAAGCTTTACGTCAATATTAGGATAAAAGTCATCCAAGTTATCAAAGTGCTATGCTTTTGTCCTCTCATTGGAGGATCTTTTCGAAAGAGCTTCCATCATTTTTGGACAAAAATTTCTCTTCTCTCAAAGAAAATAAATCTAAGTGTTATTACCGAATTGAAAACAACCGAAGCAATCTAGCATGCAGAGCAAGAGAATATAACGGGATATGAGACTAAATGGAGCAAGGCAATTTAGATTATCATTCAAATTCCTATCCAAATCAAAGAATTCATGCCAAAAGCTAATGAAACCATAGTCTTCATTAAACAAAACATCAGTCAATCATCAATTTTCAAACTTCTCAAAAAAATTTTTGAACATATCTCTTTTACTCATGGAAATGAACAATAGCAAGCCAAACAATAACAACGTACCCCCTCAACTTGAAACAAACATTGTCCTCAATGGAAAGAGAACAATAACAACGCACGGGAGGGCTATTTTGGCTTTGCTTTCCATGAGACAAAAATCAGAGATAAACAACAACTATTCACAAAACAGGTTAGAATTAGAATTCGAAAACAAAAACCATAACATTCAACTAATAAAACCAAGTTCTAAAGTTAACATCATGTCAGGAATCTAATACAACCCAAAAGGAATAAAATAAAACTAAGCATAAATATAACTACTTAAAGAGTTTTCAGGCTATCTCATCATCATCACATCTCAGGGGGTGGGGGTGGTGGAAAACGACCATACAACGCCTCGAACTGCTGGCGTATGAACTCCTGCTGGGTCGCCATCTGAGCTGCAACTCGTGCCTCGACCTGGGCTGCAATATCTGCCTCCAAACGGTCCTGACGCAATACCATAATCTCTACCCTCTCATTGACGCTAGCAAACCCGGTCTGCATCAAAGCAGTCATCTGCTCAAACTGCTCTCTCATGAATTCCCTCGTGTCATTTACCGGTCCAGAGCTTGCCCGTCTTCTCCGCCTTGAAGGGCCCGGGATATCTGCTCCTGCTTCTTCTTCCCCCTCTCCTTCAGACTCGACTTGAGGAGGTGCGGTTGAAGAACTTGGCCGGTTCCTCAATTGACCAGCGGCTCGAGTTTGGGTAGATCGGTTAAGCGGTGCTCGAGGCATTTTCTTCACATCCTCATCTCTCTCAGTTACCCCCGCTCGCAAACAGACCTTAGTGATCAAAGACCCAAATTTGATTGTTTCGTTGTGGGCGACTAAGTCTATGATTCTCGCAATTCGCCCAATGATATGGCGAAGCAAACAAATGCGCTTGTTCGTTGCGATAGCGTATAGTACATACGCTTGAGAAGGGTACAGGTGCTGGGTATGAGATGTTGGGTCCAAAGCATTGGCAACTACAAGCCACAACGTCCTAAGGCTATCATGTAAATTGGCCCTATCAAATTGATTTCCAATCCACTCCATTTGTCTACCAGCTATATATGTAGCTAAATCGCTAGCTCTTGGTTCCTCAAAAGGGGTTCCATCAGAATAAGGGAGATCGTGGGCATTGGGCGACAAAGCTGGGATTCCCGTAATCTCACTCAAGACCTCGAGGTTAAAATGAACCGTCCTACCTCGAACATGAGCAACATATGTATATGGTGCATTTGGAACTTGAATTAAACTTGCAATAAATTCACGACAAATGGTGAGATTACATTGAGTACCTTGTTGACGCAAGTAGTTAATCCACCCCGGATATTGCTCAAACGTTGCTCGTTGAGGAAAATTGTCGAGAGAACCAATGTAGACTGGCCTCTCAATGACTACCGTCCTCGTCTTGAAAGCATAATTCCACCATTCGAATTCTTGGCGGCTTCGAAATCCGCGGTAGCCACCCCTTGCGGCTTGGATTTCAAGTGGTTTGGTGGGAGGGTTAGATGAAGCCATAGAAGGATAATGTGAAGCTTTAGAGGATATAGAGATGAGAAATTTCGAGATTTGCTTTGATATGGCTCGAAATTGGTGAGAAGAGAGAGAAAGGGGGATTTTTGGGATGGGATTGATGATTGAGGTTTGAAATTGGAAGATTTGAGGTGGGGGAGGTTGGTAATGGTGTTTGGGGAAGGTTTGGGATCAAAGGGAGAAGAGGGGCTAGGGTTTGGAAGAGATTTGGGAGAAGGGGAAGTGAGAAATGGGGGTTTAGGAACGGCGCCCCTGTTTTATTACGGGACCATGATCGATCATGGTAACCCATGATCGATCATGGGTCATTCTGCCCAAATGATACTTTGTACAATGATCGATCATGGGGTGACCATGATCGATCATGCTGCCTTCTGCCAAAATTCTCTTCTTCCATGATCGATCATGGAATCCCATGATCGATCATGCTCCACTCTGCCAGCCAAAAATTTTCTTTGCTCTCTTTGATCTAAAACACTTTATTTCTCCCCTCAACTTGGTCCGTTCAGACTTAATGACACCCGAATCTCCGATGACAATTCCTGAAACTCAAAAACACTAACAAAAAACATTATTTACAAAATCGACCCATGCCTTTTAGGCATAAGTCGGGTCTTCGAGAGGGGTGGACTCCTCTCGAACTGGGAATTCCAAAAACGGTTTAAGACGTTGTCCATTCACCTTGAAAATGTAACCGGTTTTGGGATCCTCAACATTCACAGCCCCAAAAGGAAATACTTGACGGACAACATAGGGGCTGGTCCAACGAGACTTTAACTTTCCGGGGAAGAGATGCAACCGAGTGTCATAAACAAGAACTTTGTGCCCAAGTTTGAATTCTTTCCTCAAAATGGATTTATCATGAAAGATTTTGGCACGTTCCTTGCTTATTTTTGCATTATCATAAGCATCTCTTCTTAACTCCTCAATTTCATTAATTTGCAACTTACGGTCAAGCCCGGCTTTTTTCAAATCGCAATTAACCATCTTAATTGCCCAGTATGATTTGTGTTCCAACTCTACTGGCAAATGACATGGTTTTTCGTACACTATACGATAGGGAGACATATCTAGAGTTGTTTTGTACGCAGTACGGTAAGCCCAAGGTGCATCGGTCAGTCTTAACGACCAATCCTTGCGGTTCGGGTTTACCGTTTTCTCTAGAATCTGTTTGATCTCCCTATTTGCCAACTCGGCTTGACCATTAGTTTGAGGATGATAAGCGAGCGAAACTTTGTGGTTTACACCATACTTTTGCATTAATGATTGAAATGGTCTATTGCAAAAGTGAGTACCGCCATCGCTTATTATTGCCTTGGGAGTACCAAAACGTGCAAGAATGTGTTCTTTCAGAAATCGGATCACCACTTTGTGATCATTTTTCTTGCACGCTTGGGCTTCTACCCATTTTGAAACGTAATCTACGGCAACTAAAATGTAAAGATTACCGTAGGATGATGGGAAAGGTCCCATGAAGTCGATGCCCCAGCAATCGAAGATTTCAATCATCAAGATGGGATTTAGTGGCATCATGTTCCTTTTAGAGATCCCTCCAAGCATTTGGCATCTTTGGCATGCCTTGCAAAAGCGTTGTGCATCCTTAAACAGCGACGGCCAGTATAATCCGCTTTGCAAAATCTTCGCGGCGGTTTTCTTTGCCGAAAAGTGTCCTCCGCAAGCCTCATTATGACAGAAGGATAGAGCTCTATCCACTTCTTCCTCCGGGATGCACCTCCGGATAATCTGATCTGCACAATACTTAAACAGGTACGGTTCATCCCAATAGAAGCGACCCACTTCGCTCAAAAACCTTTTTCTATCTTGTGCGCCCCATGACTTTGGTATCTTGTCAGTTACAAGATAATTTATTATGTCTGCATACCATGGGAGCGTTGAGATTGCCAATAATTGCTCGTCTGGAAACGAATCTTGGATCGGACTTTCTTCAATGTTGTTCGTAAAAGTGAGTCGAGACAGATGATCGGCCACCACATTCTCGACTCCCTTTTTGTCCTTGATGCTCAAATGGAATTCTTGCAATAGGAGTATCCACCTCAAAAGCCGTGGCTTGGCATCTTTCTTTGTGAATAGGTACTTCAACGCCGCATGATCCATGAAAATCACAATTGGCGATCCTATCAAATAGGATCGAAACTTGTCTAGGGCGAAGACAATTGCTAGGAGCTCTTTCTCTGTCGTGGTGTAATTCATTTGCGCATCATTCAAAGTCCTACTTGCATAGTATATCACACCCGGTTTCTTGTCTTTCCTTTGACCAAGAACCGCTCCCACCGCGTAGTCACTTGCGTCGCACATGAGCTCGAATGGCAAGCTCCAATCCGGTGCCTGCGTAATCGGTGCAGTGGTGAGCATATGCTTCAGAGAGACGAAAGCTTCCTCGCACTTGGCGTTCCACTCAAACGGTGCGTCCTTGAGAAGCAGATTGCACATTGGCTTGGAAATGGAACTGAAGTTCTTGATAAACCTTCTATAAAACCCAGCATGTCCTAGAAATGATCGGACATCTTTGACATTCTTGGGCGTAGGAAGTTTAGCAATCAAATCGATTTTAGCTTTATCCACTTCAATTCCTTCAGACGAAATGATGTGCCCCAAAACAATTCCCTTGGTAACCATAAAATGGCACTTTTCCCAATTCAACACCAATTGTTTTTCCACGCATCTTCCCAAAACCTGTTCCAGGTTAGTCAAGCAATTGTCGAATGACTTACCATAGACGGTAAAGTCATCCATAAAAACTTCCAAAGTCCTTTCCACCATATCACTAAAAATGCTTAGCATGCACCGTTGGAAAGTGGCCGGTGCATTACATAGACCAAAGGGCATTCTCCGATAAGTGAAGGTGCCAAAAGGACATGTAAAGGTGGTTTTTTCTTGATCATCTAGGTCAATCTCAATTTGATTATACCCGGAAAAACCATCGAGGAACGAGTAATATTCATGGCCCGCTACCCTCTCTAGAGTTTGGTCCAAAAAGGGGAGTGGGAAATGATCTTTACGAGTTGCCTCATTGAGTTTACGGTAGTCAATACACATTCGCCACCCGGTGGTGACTCTTTGCGGAATCAACTCGTTTGATTCGTTCTTGACTACCGTAAGACCTGATTTTTTTGGTACCACTTGAGTTGGACTAACCCATTTACTATCCGAGATTGGATAGATGATCTTTGCATCCAACAATTTCAACACCTCGTTCCTAACCACTTCTTGCATGTTAGGATTCAACCGGCGTTGAAATTGTCTCGATGTTTTTGCCCCATCCTCCAGGTGAATTTTATGTGTACAAATCAAAGGGCTTATGCCTTGTAGGTCGGCCAGAGTCCACCCAAAAGCTTTTTTGTATTTGCCAAGCAAATGAACTAACCTTCCTTCTTGGTCATCCGAAAGCTCGGATGAGATGATAACAGGGAAAGTATCTGAAGTTCCCAAGAAGGCATACTTCAAATTGCTCGGCAATAGCTTGAGATCCATTTTTCCATCAAGCTTTTTGGTGGGAGATTGTGTGTTTTCTTCTTTCTCCGAGAATTCAACCTGTTTGTCAGACAAAGAAAACACTTGCATACAATCCTCGGGTTCATCGGAAGTGATTAGATAACCTTCCGTTGACTCCAATTCGAAATTTGCCACAAAGTGGTCTTGGATACATGACTCTATCATGTTCACGTGCTCATTTTCCTCATTATCATCATCATCTCTTTGATTGCTCAAAGAGAACACGTTTAGCTCTAGAGTCATGTTGCCAAATGTTAACTTCACGATTCCATTCTTGCAATTTATTATGGCATTAGAAGTAGCAAGAAATGGTCTTCCGAGAATGACCGGAATCTCATTGGCGGGATTTGACACAGGTTGCATGTCGAGGACGATGAAATCAACCGGAAAATAAAACTTGTCGACTTGGACAAGCACATCCTCGACTATCCCTCTTAGGATCTTAACGGATCGATCCGCTAATTGAATAGTAACCCTCGTGGGTTTCAACTCACCCAACCCCAATTGTTGATATACCGAGTATGGGAGCACATTCACACTTGCTCCCAAATCTAACAATGCATTCTTGATCCTACAATTTCCTATGATACACAAAATTGTGGGACAACCGGGGTCTTTGAACTTGGGGGCTCTCGTGCCTTGCATGAGGGAGCTCACTTGCTCCGCCATAAAGGCCTTTTTCTTGACATTCAACCTTCGTTTGGTAGTACATAAGTCCTTGAGGAACTTAGCGTACGAAGGTATTTGGTTGACCGCGTCAAGCAATGGAATGTTGATTTTCACTTGCCTAAAGACATCCAATATCTCGGTGTTAGATTTGGATGGTTGGTTCAATCTCTCCGGAAATGGGACTTTGATCCCATTTTTGATCTTTTCAAGATCCTCCTTCCCTTGTCTCTCTTCCTCTCTCTTCTTTTCTTCACTCACAACTTTTTCAACCTCCGACTCCTCAACACTAGTAGATTTAACTATGTCCGCCACCTTGGGGGTTTTAGGAACAATAGTCTTGTCTACCTCCTTTCCACTTCTCAGGATCGTGATAGATTTGAGTTCTTCTATCTTGGTGCTAGACTCTCCTCCCTCTATGACTTGAACTTGCCCTCTAGGATTAACTAAAGGTTGAGAGGGGAATTTTCCCTTCTCTTGAGTAGCTAGGGCGGTGGTGAGTTTAGACATTTGAGTTTTTAACTCACCTACATCACGATCCGTTTTGTCCACAAATGACCTCAACAAAGCTTCCAAGTTTTGGTTGGGGTTTTGATTTTGAGGTGGAACAAAAGAGTTTTGAGGTTGTTGTTGCCTTTGGTTCTGATGATATTGGTTGTGGTTCTGACTTTGATTTCCTCCCCAACTGAAATTGGGGTGATTCTTCCATCCCTCATTGTACCTTTGAGAGTAAGGATCATTTTGGTTACGATTTTGGTTGCTATTTTGGTTGTACTGGTGCAAAACATTGACTTGGGCAGGATCTTTGAGGACTTCCCGAAAAGCGGGAATGGTAGAACAATCCTCGGTAGTGTGTCCTGAATTTTCGCAAATGACACACAACTGACTCGAGGATACTACATTGACCTCCTTAAGCTTACTTGCTTCCATTGCCTCTACCTTCTTAGACAATTGGAATAACCTTGCCCCCATGTCATCCTCATTGGACACTTGGTACAACCCACCCCTTCCTAGAGTTTTGGCTTTGGGTTCCTCGGAATAGGTGTTCCAATTTTGAGCACCTTCCGCTAATTCATCAAAATACAATAAAGCCTCCTCGGGATTCTTACTCAAGAATTAACCATTACACATGGTCTCAACAAACGTACGCATCTCAGGGGTGAGAGATTCATAGAAAAAACTAACAAGGCTCCACGTTTCGTGACCATGGTGAGGGCATGCGTTTAGAAGGTCCTTGTATCTATCCCAACATTTATAAAAGCTTTCATGTTCTTTTGGTGAAAAATTTGATATCGCCCTTCTTAAAGCATTGGTTCTATGAACGGGGAAGAATTTTTTTAGAAATTCCGCTTGAAGCTCTTGCCAAGACCGAATTGATTGCGGTCTTTGAGCATTTAACCAAATTTTTCCTTTGTCTTTTAGGGAGAAAGGAAAGAGTTTTAAACGCATGACATCCTCGTTAACATTTGCCTCACGAAATGTGAAGCAGACTTCTTCAAAGTCTTTCAAATGCAAGTATGGGTTTTCCGACTCCATACCATGAAAAGAAGGGATATGTTGAAGCATACCCGGTTTGAAAGAGAACGCTCCGGCTTGGCCAGCAGGAAGCACGATGCATGAGTTTGAAGTTGCCCGAGGCGGTTGAAGGTAGTCTCTCATGGTCCTAACAGGAGGAACATTGTTGGCCCCTTCCCCTTCATTATCGCTCTCTAGATCCTCGTTAACATTTTGGTTTGCCATTCTTGGAGATGTGGGAGGGCTAATTCGAATGTCCACAAACAGTCGCCCTTGCATGGGCTTGGACAACGATTCGAATCGCTCCTCGGGAATTCTACAAAATCAAACAAAAATAAGGGAGAAAAATAAATTAATTAAATGGAGAGAAATACTTACAGAATGGTTTTGTACAAAACCCGAAATTCGCCTTTTGCCTTATTCCCCGGCAACGGCGCCAAAAACTTGACGCAACCGAAATAGTGTGTTGTGTTAAAGCCCAAGTGCAGGCTCGTCAAGTAGTAATATAGTCTCGGAAGTCCGAGTGTCGAACCACAGGGATAAGTGAAAAGGAATGGAATGGATTACGGATTAAAGTGTTTTTTGATTCTTGTAAGATGAAATGGTTATCGAACAACGTAAATGCAAAATGGTTGTGAAAATTAATAAGAAAGCACTAAGGTAGTTGGAGGTTAGTTATGATTAAAGAGACGGTGATCACTAGCTCATACAAAGATTATAACACAAGATTTCTCAAAATATGGGGAATGTTGGTGTATCTCTCAATAGCAAAGGGTGCGACGCTAGGCGACTCATTCCCGAGTTGAAGCTATATCGAGAAAGAGACAAACGACATTCCACCAAAGACGGGGTTATCATTCCTACCTCTTAGCTACGGGTGTGAAGCAAGGCAACCCATTCCCGATGAAGCTAATCCGAGATAGATATGACAAACTCATCATTAAACGATTTAACATAAAGCAAGTGTAGTAATCTCATGATTTAAAGAATGAAAATTATAAAGTGAATCCTAACAATGAAACGGAATAAAGTTTATGGGATAAATTAGTCAACTCATCGTTTATCACATATGGTAGAACATAAAGAGTCTAAGTATCACATAAAGTGTAAGAAGCACTCAATATATCAATAAATGAATCAAAGATAAGCTAAACAAATTTAAAATCCATCTATGGAGTTTTAAGAACTATTCATAATTTCTATGAAGAGGGAAAAACTCCATGGATGGGGGAAAGGGACTACAAGCTTTCTAGAACCATAGAAATATGTTGTATGCTCATTAACAACCAAGAACTAAATATACAAGGCATATAAAGTCTTAACTTAATATGAAAATACCTAGAAAGCTTGAAATAATGGAAGATATGATGAAGAAGAAGAAGATTCACAAATATTTATCAAACTTTAGATATGGATTGAGCCATTAATCACCAAAAATCATATCACAATCAACCTCCGTAACCTTAGAAATAGACTACTCCATAATAGATGCAAGAACAAATATCATAGAAGAAGAAATCATTCTTACAAATTAAGCACTTACAATGGAGAAATGAAGAACAATCAACAAGTGAGCTCTCCCCTCTCTCTAGAACTCTAAGTGTGTTCAAAAATAGATAATAATATTCTCCTAATGTAAAAGAAATAATATATATTAAAAGGTAGAAAAATATCTAACTAAATATCTAAAATAGCTTGAACCACTAAAATAGCCCATTTTGGGTGTGAAATGGCCAAGTTGCCAGGGCCATGATCGATCATGGCCAACCCATGATCGATCATGGGGTCTTCTGCCTGAATGCCAGTTTGTACCATGATCGATCATGGTTAACCCATGATCGATCATGCTTCTGGGAAATTCCTCAGATCAGCATTTTGCGAGCTTTTCACTAGCGCTTGATCAATCATTCGAAGGCCATTGCATCCTATGCCTATAAACACATAGAAACACAACAAAAGCACACCTAGCGGGACGATGTTAGATACAAAACTCGCCAAGACACTAATCTCGAGATAAGTGGATAATTAGGCAGAATTAAAGCAACAAACGCGTCATGCGACTCTGGGAAAGAGCTTGTGCATGACAATATTATGCGTTTATCAATTATACGGTAATCGGTTGACACGGGAGGTAACCTGTATTAGCACGTTCATGCATGATCACTTGATGAATTTTGGATTTTCTGTTGATATTATTGATATTACCATGGTCTAAAAGATATGTTTACAAACTTGTTTTTGAACATATGCCTGGTGCTCCCCATACTGAGCAAATGGCTCACCCCGATTTTTTTTAAAAAACATTTCAGGTACTCACGAGTCCCACGAGGACAAGGACACGACCAAGTCAGGGACGATATAGAGGCTCTGATACCACGTGTATATTTTGGTTTTCTGTGATGTATGTATATTTTTCCAGGAAGCCACGGCTAGCCCGAGGAGTTTATTTACTTTAGTTATTCGTATGGTTTGGTTTATGTGTACTTGATTCATGCTGGAATGTATAATATGTTTGATACCCTATGCATTGTGATACTTGCTATATCTGTTGTTATTGACTTATTTCTTTCTATATACCTATCTTAGTTTTACTAAGATAGGTTAGTAACGCTCCAGGCCTTAATTACAGGCGTTATCATGTGCATTAAGGCGGGGGTGTTACACTTATAACATATATATACAGTGAAAATCCCATAAATATAAGTATTTCTCGTCAAATCTTACTATTAATTCCATGTATAACTTCAAAGGTGTGCATAACATAGTTTTGTATTTGCTATCGTATACATACATAAGGACTGTATGCTATTCTTCGTCAAAATTAGTTTATAATTAGGGGTTTTTGCAAAATTATCACGTGGAAGTCATATGCAATGCAAATTAGTCGAAAAATCTCAAAAAAACACCCCAAACCCCTATGAACATGCAATTTGGGTAAAAAACCTAAGTTTAGTTTGATTTGAAGTATACAATATGAAATAGATTGAAAAGGAATTTAGATACTAGTGTTCCCACCTCATAGGTGATTTCTATTTGAAGATTGAGCAGTAGATCCAGCCGGATTAAGCTAATCTTGTGTTTTCCCAAACTACTCCAAGCCCTAGCCATAGAGAAAGGTGGAGATGGTGAAGAAAATGATAAATAGTGATTATGAAAGGTTTATTTGGCGTTGGTTTGGTGGGGATTTCAAGTGGTGCAGATGCATAGGTGAAGAACTCTTCAAAATCCTCTCAAATATGCTTTATTTCTCTCTCTAGAAGGTTCTAAGGTGCATGGGTCAAAATATGAGGAAAAGGGGGGCTAAATACTGGTTTATAACATTCAAATGGGCCAAAAATTACATTATGGACCGGTCTGGAAAAACCCCATACCGGTTCGCATTATAGCTTTTTGAGCTCTGGTGCACTGTTCGTATTTTGGTCATAACGTTTCGCTCGGATCTATGATTTGGGTGATCTTGATGTCAACGAAAAGCTAATTCAAAGATCTACAAATTTATAGGAGAATTTTTTTCTCAATTATATATATATTAATACCAAAAATTCGTAGAAGATAACAGTATGCCGTCGAGTTACGATACGAACAAATTTTAGCGATCGGCCTACTTCGCATGTTGTTTTAACCAATGAGAAGCATGAATTGGCTTTCGATCAAAACACAAAATTTGTAAAATGGATCAAAACCTAGACATAGGCTCCAACGAGGACTTAATCGGATAAGAAACAAAGAAGTTATGATATCTCAAAGTTAGCTAAAATTAAGCAATTGAGTAAAATGAAAACATGCGATTAACATCTCGATTTTAATTCGAACCACCCGAATTACAAATCGATTGTTCCCAGAGACTCAAGATACCTAATATGACATACTGGAAGTGTTGGATCAGCTAAGAAGGGTCTGTAACCAAAAGTTTATGCCCTAACGAAAATTAAGCCTTAATTGTTAAGAAGATGATTAGCTCGAGAACGAAACACGGGGGTATTACAATCTCCTTTCCTTAAGAAATTTCTTCCTTGAAATTTAAGAAAAGGATTAACATATATGGTAATGCACAAAAAGGGCAACAACGGTTTTCCAAAGGCTAATGTCCCAACTTGGAACAACAAAACAACTTTTCATTTCTAAAAGAATAGATGAATAAAGGATTTTTGGACATATAAAACTTCTCCATCGAAGTTATATATCAAGAGCTAGGATGATGGTTCGCCAACAAATTTTTGCACTAAGGAAATAATAAATATATTTATAACCACAATTTCCCAATGCCGGAATATTAAAAGATACTAAGCGACAGAGTTATGAATCCACAAGACTCAATCAATCGCTAAATGGTATTCAATGCCAAATATGTGAGAATTCTTGTCCTCGTTCTTCTCATGATGCGGTACTTTCTTTTATAGGCAATAAAATAATCCAAAGATTTAAGACTTAAATTTAGCAAATAGGGACGGTGGTTTGAAGATAATCTTTCTCATAAAGTCTTACGACGCCTGTCACCTTACATAACTAATAAGTAGTAAGCTCTGCTAGAATCTATGAATGTCGAATTGAATTGTCATTGTTCAAACTAGAAACTCGAACCCTATAATCTAAATTAGAGTTCAAACTAAGGCCTAATCTCCTACAAGGGTCAATTAACCAAAGATTTAAGCATGGTTGTAATGGGTGAATAATGCATTGGTTTACCTTCGATTCACTAAGAACACAAAATGATCTTAATAGTGAACATATCCCACTTGAAGGGACTTAAATAGAACATTCAAAACACCAAACTTGAAGAGAAATCAAGATTTATAATGCCACATAGACTAGTCAAAACAAATTTCAAGGTAGAGTTGTTCAAACTTTCAAGCAAAGTGAGGAAGTCTAACAAGGATACATAGAAATGTCAAAATTTCTCAAGGATCACTCACTTGTATTAAAGAACACACAACCATCTAGTAGTCATGGCTCATATTACTTTTAGTCTAATCTAGAATGTGTTACACCATAGTGGACAAGTGCTCACATACTATTATGGTGTGTGGTTGAAAATGTCGAATTGAATTGTCATTGTTCAAACTAGAAACTCGAACCCTATAATCTAAATTAGAGTTCAAACTAAGGCCTAATCTCCTACAAGGGTCAATTAACCAAAGATTTAAGCATGGTTGTAATGGGTGAATAATGCATTGGTTTACCTTCGATTCACTAAGAACACAAAATGATCTTAATAGTGAACATATCCCACTCGAAGGGACTTAAATAGAACATTCAAAACACCAAACTTGAAGAGAAATCAAGATTTATAATGCCACATAGACTAGTCAAAACAAATTTCAAGGTAGAGTTGTTCAAACTTTCAAGCAAAGTGAGGAAGTCTAACAAGGATACATAGAAATGTCAAAATTTCTCAAGGATCACTCACTTGTATTAAAGAACACAAAACCATCTAGTAGTCATGGCTCATATTACTTTTGGTCTAATCTAGAATGTGTTACACCATAGTGGACAAGTGCTCACATACTATTATGGTGTGTGGTTGAAAATGTCGAATTGAATTGTCATTGTTCAAACTAGAAACTCGAACCCTATAATCTAAATTAAAGTTCAAACTAAGGCCTAATATCCTACAAGGGTCAATTAACCAAAGATTTAAGCATGGTTGTAATGGGTGAATAATGCATTGGTTTACCTTCGATTCACTAAGAACACAAAATGATCTTAATAGTGAACATATCCCACTCGAAGGGACTTAAATAGAACATTCAAAACACCAAACTTGAAGAGAAATCAAGATTTATAATGCCACATAGACTAGTCAAAACAAATTTCAAGGTAGAGTTGTTCAAACTTTCAAGCAAAGTGAGGAAGTCTAACAAGGATACATAGAAATGTCAAAATTTCTCAAGGATCACTCACTTGTATTAAAGAACACACAACCATCTAGTAGTCATGGCTCATATTACTTTTAGTCTAATCTAGAATGTGTTACACCATAGTGGACAAGTGCTCACATACTATTATGGTGTGTGGTTGAAAATGAGGACAAGAGGGATAAAATCCAATTTATGCACTTAAAACTAACCCAGTTTTTCTTGCCAGACCATTATCCATTTTTGCCATACCGGTCCGCATCTCATCCTTGTCCAAATTTTTAATTATCGGATCGGTATGTTAAAATCACTAGATCGGTCCGCAGCACAATTTCCTTTTGGGCTTTTGATAAACTTTGGTGTATTAACATGGGATCAAAATATGGGTTATTACAAGAACAAAATTTAACTCATTACGAATATACCACTCTCAAGGCAAAAAGGGTAGGTTCAACACACCAAATATATATATATATATAAGATATTCCAATCTTCCACAAGGGTTTCAGTTCAAAATACATCTCATAAAGATGTAATTCACACCATCTACTAGAATTTAGGGTAAATTCTCGACACAGACAAACCTCAATATACAATGCATAAGAAGAAAATTATAAAGATAACATAGTTCATTATATGCAATCAAACACTAACTCCCTTCCTTAAGAGAGGGACCACAGTTACGTACGAGATATAATATAATCTAAAAGTTGAAACAAGAGGAACGATTTTATCTAGGGAATCAAGATCCGACTCTGATCCGAAATCGACTTTTATAATAAAATATCACCCACCATGAGTGATAATCCAAAACTCCGATAATGAGATGAGTCAAAGGTCCATAGAACTATGTAACATACAAGAGGATTATAACATACTACCAAAAATTCCACGAACTATTCCATGAACTAAAACTCGTATCATCACGTAAAGAAAACCCCACAATAACTTGTTGTCTAATATGGGATTTACATTCCAAAGATAACACTAACACCTTCATCACCTAAGGTGAATTCAATACAAGGACTTTCAACAATTACCGAAAAAGTTATATTCTTGAACAAATAATTGGAGAAATATCGAACTTAAGGAAAATTTAAGAAGATTACTCTTGTTGACTGAAAGATTTATGTATCCAAAATTATGCGACAAGTTTTTCAAAGATTCAGAATCCATCACAAAGATACGTGAACTGAAGAGTTTCCAACGATTTGGCTCAATGGCGAGTAACCAAACCAAGATAAAGAAAGACCGAGTAGAGGAATTCCAGATTAGGATAAAATTAACAAAAAATTCATTACAAGGAGGCTACTTCAACTGCGCACTCGACACTCTAAGTGTTGCACTCAAAATTTTTAAACTTTCCTTCTAAGAGAAGTCACTGAATTAAAGAATATGGGATTCGAATTAACTTATATCATACTCCTAGTCTGAATTCTAAAGGTTAAAACACACAACTAAACTTATTCAATTCTGCCAATTTCCAATCTTGTCGCTAGTGAAACCTAATGACTCCACAAGAGTGAGAATGGTGTACGTGAGAATCAAGCATCCCAATGCACTAAGCAGTTTCCAAAAGTTTTAACTACTTAACCAAGTAATATCTGCTGAAACATAATTGATCGACAATACTCTCTCTCGTTACTGCCACATTAATGCTCAGATACTATCGCCCTAAGGATTATGAAGATAGTCATATTTGAGGTTCACCCATCGTGAAAATCAAGAGACACAATGGGGTGGGCACATTGAATGGGACTTTAATAGCCACTTCTACATGTGTGTAGCACGTTTTAGCTCTTGTTGGCAACAATAGAATGATGATTTATAAAATATTCAACCATTGCGCTGCTGTTGAATAAAATATAACCCATTAGTCACCTATAGCTAATCTTGAAGCAAAACTAGTCCCAAGTAGAAAATAGGTGTTTGAATGAAAGATAAATATGAGCCAAGGATAGAAATAATTATAAAAGGAGTTCAACAAATATATTTAGAACAAGAAATTCATGAATGGATGTAGCCAAGAAAAGTTAGCATTCCATTCAGTAATTCTCCCATTTTCCATGTAGTCTAGTGGTAAAGACACCTGTCACACAATGTTGCGTTAAAGAAGAGGGTTGTAACCATAATTCTCATCTTCAAACTTGAATCTACCCATAAATCCTGCAAAGATAATTGAACATATAGTTCTGATACCAACTTATGACCCCTTGAATCCCGTTAAGAGGATTTTACCTCCGAGATCCGATTAATCATGGTACCCTACACGACGGCGGGTTTAAATTAAAACAATTGATGTTTATTGAAAGCATTTCTTGTTTGAAAATTATATTTAGAATATTTTTGGCATGAGGAGTTCGTAAGTTTAACAAATCCAAACATGTATATTACAACATAAGTTTCAACCTTTTTAACCAATATATGTGGAGTGGAGTTTGGTTAAAAAGGTTGAAACTTATGTTGTTATATACAGGTTTGCATTTGTTAAACTGACGAGCTCCTCATGCCAAAAATTTTTAAACATAATTTTCAAACAAGAAATGCTTTCGATATACATCAATTGTTTTAATTTAAACCCGTCGTGTATGGCATCGTGATTGATCAGGTCCCGAAGGTGAAATCCTCTTAGCAGGATTCGAGGTGTCACATGACAAGGCCTATTGATTCATTATTTCTCACTACTGACGGTTAAGAAAAACATACAAAAATCGCGTGTACTAAGTTGACTCATCCTATATGCAATGCGGTTTAAGGGGTAAGGTTTAGGCTCCCTCCTGTTTGCTAGGTCTTGCTATATACCCCAAGGGCGAGTACGTGTAAGGACATTTTGATATACGTTTTAGGTACATGACTGTTCTCGTCACTCGATATACCTCGGTTGGTACTTTGCCAAAAAGAGTGGAAATAAGAGCTTTCGATTTATGTTGACCCAGACGAGCCAACTCCCTACTCACTGAGAGTATTTCTGGGTTGAAAAGGGATAATTTCACACTTGTGATAATGCATGATGATAGTATGTATGTGCAAAATAACGATTATAGATGTGCATTATGATGAACGCTTTGGGATTTGTTCGACTATGTTAAAAAATTTTATTTATGAAAAGATTTTCCTCAAACAAATGATTACAAACAAAAGAGAATCAAGG
The DNA here is from genome assembly GCA_021464415.1 of Lonicera japonica. NCBI lineage: Eukaryota > Viridiplantae > Streptophyta > Magnoliopsida > Dipsacales > Caprifoliaceae > Lonicera > Lonicera japonica. The sequence continues at coordinate 154,787 of JAKCWG010000736.1, read as the reverse complement.
TATCCACCTAGATCGCATTTATGTTATCCTAAAATTAAGGCCAAAACAAGAGAGCATGCAAACAAAAAACGATTATCCACGTATATTCTACTCTTGTTTAGGGTTTAATCCTCTTAAAAAAATTCCCAACAAGGTTGCCACTATGAGAACCTGCACTTTCGACGCCAGTCCTTTTGGGCAGCGATTAGTTCAGTTTCCTGGTTCGTTTGAAAAAATGGTTCATTTTGTTATAAAGAAACGGTGATGGTACATATTGCTCTCACACTTACCTATTTTGTTTACATTTTGGATAATATCTGATGATACAGATTGCTCTCACGCTTACCTATTTTGTAAAGAAATTAAAAGTTCAGTGTCAAAATTGTCAGGAAAAAATATGTTTACCCATTTTGTAAAAAAGTGTAAAGTTCATTGTACTTTTTGGTCTTTTACCCTTTTACTAAACAAACAAAAGTCCGTGTGAAAGAAAAACATTTATGGACTAACGACCTCTTAAACACAATTAGTGCGAAACTAGTTGATTTAAAAGTTCGAGGACTAAGTTATGAATCGGGAAGGTGTTAGGCACCCAATTCGCCCTTTCGGTCTTTAAATAGGATATGCATGTAATTATAATCAAAACTCTGCATGCTTATTGATGTAATCGCATATTAACCCATAATTTTAGAAAAATTAGATTTTGGGGTAGGGATAGAATACATGTGCTTCGTACAACGCCCTTCGATTTTAGAAATCGGTGTGTGTGTGATTTGAAAAGTGATCTTGATAATGATAGATAGCAAAACAAGTGTTTTTGGTAAATGTCAGTCCTTTTCAAAAGCTAATTCGATTTGGAATCAGATATCCGGTAATTCTCAAGATTCGTCCGTCAATAGTGTACCACAGTTTAATTACTTAAACCAGCATTGACGAATCCAGTACTCTCATATTGGATATTTAGGTAAGTATCGTGACTTATAGATTAAACCAGGTACAAACGCTTATTGATTCCTTCATGAATCGAAACTGATAAAATCGAGATTTTGTAAATTTAACTGATAAAAATATATTTAGAAATGATTTTTGCTCGTTCTACGCCTTTGGTTTTGAAAACAGGATTTAAATATGAAATCTGGACTGATTTTAAGATAAACAACAATTTTACATGCGATTGATCAATTGTAATTGATAAAAAAAGATAGATAAAAAATTAAAGCCGGACTGTGATAAAAAAAATACCTGAGATGCTTGAAAATAGTAGAATATTATTTTAGAGCACTGTTCCTGAAGTCCCAGAACTATCTGATCCTACAAATGGGGTCAGTGCATGTGTATTTATAGCTGAAAAATATTTATGGGTTGGGCTAGGAATATCTGTCTGGTAGACACAAATGCTCTAGGCCATTTGTTTGGGAGACAGATGGGGCATTTGTCTAGTAGACATATCATATTCATTCGAGACAATTTTTACTATTTAGGAGAAATGAAATATCGAATTAACCTGTTTTTTTGGTATATTATTATCCATGATAAAATCTATCAATTAAATAAATTTGAGCTTATTTGAACTTCAGGAGGCCTCTACTTGACTACCTGAAGTGAACTCCCAATTTTCTGAATTTTCGGAGATTCGGCAGTCAAATTTAGCTGATTTTTGAATATGTTACTCTCCCTTTGGCACAACCTAACAAATCGTAAAGTTTGAGGATAACCAGAACTCAGGATCTCTCATTGTATAAGTTTCCACAAGATTGACGGCTTCTAGTAATTCTCGTAACTTTTTGCTTCCTTCTTTGACCTGTATCACATTTACGTAGCATGTGTGCTCATTTCCTTAGAGGTCAGGATTCTTGTGAGGGTGTCAAAATGAGGTGTTCTTAAACTGAACCAAATACATTTGGTTTGAATTTATGATGTACCGGTGTAAAACCGAAACAAATTGAACCAAATCGAATCAGTGCATTTATGACTCGAAAATAATATTGCTTTACTATCTAAATTTTGTGCTCTTAAAATCTATGAACTCCAGTGAGAACCCGATTCTTTAAGTTATGATGAATGTTGGTGCTATGTTATATATGTAAGAGTTGATAATTTTCCTGTATAAAAAAAGGTTGCCTTACAATTTATTTATTTTTTTGAAAAAAAATATCAAAATTAAATAAAACCAAATCTAAAAATTTGGTTTAGATCTGGGTTTAGAAGATTTAGAAACATAAATCAAATTTTCAAATTCGTTTTGAGTTTAGATCTCCTAATTTTTACCCCGACCAAAACCGAATTTTCAAATTCAGTTTGAATTTAAGTTTCCTAATTTCTACCTTGATCAAAACCAAAAACACCCCTAAATTCAACAATTTCTCAATCCTAGAGAGGGGGAGGAAAAGGTGGCAAAAATAGAATTTTAGAATTCTTGATTTCTAAGAAAAAAATTTGCCATTCATCTGACCAACTAAGTGTCAAAATATTAATTTTTTAAATTAAAAGTTCTAAAAAAAATAAAAAAAATAAAAAAAATTCCAACCAACAATGAGACCCTACATAATTTAATTGACCATGTTGGTCAAAAATCAACCCTAAAGGGGGTGAATAGGGCTTTTAAAACTTAATGCAAAATTTAAAAGATTTTCAAAAATTGTTTAAGTAATAAACTTTAACTAGATATGTATTAAGGAAATAAGCAAAGCAATCAATCAATCCTAAGAGCAATCAATAAATAAGAATGCAAGAAAATAATGGGCTTGAGTTAAAAAGATAGAACCAAATAAGCCAACAACATTTTGTTCATGCGGTTCGGTTGTTTAAACCATACATCCGCACCCGAGTAGTTCTCCCGAAAAGTTCCACTAACTAATTTTTTTATGGGTGAAAATCAAACTTCTTACAAGTGTAATGTTTCTCACTATACTCTACAAATGTTATTCTTCTCACAATACTCTATAAGTGTAATTCTTTTCACCACACTCAACACAAGAAAATCCTTCTTGCTAATATATGAGATAAACCTCTTACAATTTGATGAATAAAGTTTGTTTGGTGATGCACACTAATGAACAACAACTCTCAAATGTTTACAAGATAAAAATTAAGCTCACACTAGAATCATCAATATTGATCAATAATTTTAGTTCAAATATGAAGGATTTGATCAATACAAAGATTTTAATTCCTGAATATTGTGAATAAATGTAATATGAGTTTGTATAATTATTCAAGCTCGTTAAAATGTGTCTTAGATGTCCAATATATAGTCCCAAAGAGTATATATCCGTTTGAGAGGTTTGATATAAAAAATGGTAAAAAATCAGAAATCCAACGGCTATACTCTGAGGCATCTGTCAACTGAGCAAAGCCCATCAATCGAATGATGGCCTCTATCCATTAGGTTAAAATCCTAAGTTTTGGTCTTTCACAATTTTGCTCCAAATTCAATTCTAATGCTTGGGATGTGACAAAAATATGTTTCTAAGACATCTACTTTTATAAGAGCTCAAAATATGCTCGTTTGAATTTAATATGAATTTATTTCCAAAACAGTTTATAGAAAATGAAGTTTTCAAAGAAAATCCATTTCAAATTTTTTATAGATTCAATCTATGAATTATGCATGAAAAAATTTGAGTTATAGGTATTGATTAATAAATAAACTTTACACAAATTCTAAGCATTCTCTCAATTATCGAATCGACGAGTCTTCGAATGCTTCGATTTGTTTCTTCAATTTGATCTTCATTTGAGTTATTTGTCTTGAAGCTTTTCATATATTCCTTTGGTCTTGATCCTCAATGAATTGTATATCAATGCTAATTGATCAAAGATATTGAGTGAGGCAAGCCAATGATTTGTATACATGTAGATGAATGATCTCGGTTTGGATTGTCGGTTTTATCCACTTATAATAATGATTGAAGTGTGGCGATATTTAATTCAACACACCTGTTAAATTACACATGGTTAAGTTATTGTTATTATCAAAATAAGATTAAGGCCTTCTAGGTCAACAGACCACATAAAAATCATGAGGAAAATGAATTAGGGAACCTAATTCTTAACTCAACATAGCATGTGTAATTTAATTTAATTTATTGTGTTGATTTATCTTATATACAAAATTTATAAAAATTTTATCTCCAAGAGTCTTAACATATTTCGACACATAGGATTTATGTAAAAGTTTAGTGTAAAATACATAGTTCATTTACTCCACCATGTCAGCTTTCTCAATCTACAATCTTTTTTTAAGACTTTAAATTATAATAAAAAAATATAGATTTTAATAAAGATTATATATTTGAAATCTACTCCTCGAGATGAATAAAACAAGATCCATTGTGATAGTAAAATTATTTATAAAAAATCAATAAGAAATTTTAAAAAAGTTATATCAAGTAACATTTAATATGTGTCGTTATTTTATTGATTCTTTAAAATTTTAAACAATACTTAAAAAGTATATCATTGAATCATATTTTTTTTTAAATTTACCTTTTGTACAAAAATAAATTAACACCTAAGAGTATCTCCAACCATCTTGTATAATTTTGGTTTGAAATTTTTACAAAATCTTTAAAATTATATAACTAAATATCTAAAAATTAGTTTTTAATATAATTTATATATTTGAAATCTACTCATAAAAAAATAGAAAATAACACCAATTGTTATTATGAAATTATGTATAAAAACAATTCATACAAAAATATAAAATGGACATGTATAAAAATTATTTGATTTTAATTGGTCAATTTAAATTTTACTATAAAATGGATATGTGAATAATTTAGGGTGATTTTATTTCTATTTGTGATATCTTTTGGTTAATCCTTATTATTAAGTTAATCTGGATTGCCTACTAAATTAATCTACGAGTGTGGGTAGATAGACAAAAAAATATTATTGATTTAATTTTATCAATATTAATTTTATTAATGATTTAATATTAAAAAATCCACTAGATTAATTAGTTCATCCACTTTAATTAAATAAATAAAAATATTACATTTTAACGTTAGATTCTAATGTTATTAACCAATGGATAAATCCTAATTAACTTTTAAGTAAAATAATAAAAACAAAAATCAATCCATCACTCCCTTCTGTTTCAAATTTTTATGGTCTTTTTCCATTGATCTGGTCTCCTCATTCTTCCATCCTCCCTCACTAGATGTCGTCTCCTCTTTCTTGCCTCTTACTTCATTCACTCCAAATACTCTCACAAGTTATAATGTTATCGTAACTTAATTAACATTTGTTCAAAATTTCACCTATGTAGAAGAGGGATATTATTAACTCTCTCTCTTCCATTGTTAGAAGGAATGTTGTAAATACTAAAGACAAAATATATCACCTACTCTCTCTTGCCAACATCATAATGTCTTTTGTACAAGCAATATATAACGAGCGCAAGAAAGTGGACCATGTGGTACAATCCGTTACAGCATAATAAGAATTGACTTAACTGTTCACTCTTACCGTTACCATTATTGTCATTATTCTTCTTCTTCTTCTTTATTATTATTATTATTATTAGTTTGTTTCTTGTTACTCATTTTTGTATATGTAATTTAATAATGTTACTTATTATTATTATTATTATTATTATTAGCTTTTCCAACGTACAAGGGAGGAATTTAAATTTTAAGTAACATATTAAAGATTATTAATTTCCTCTTTTGCATACGTGAAAAAAACCGGTGAGAATATTAATAATATAATTAATTGATCAAATCATCAATATTTTTTAATAAAATATTTAAAAAATTCTTTAAAGTTGCGTTTGGAATGTAGATTTGAGTGAGGATTTGAACATGAGATTTGAATTTAGATTTGGGACATTTTTTTTTTGGTGTAGAATTATTATTTGAGATTTACAAATCTATTCAAATCATGAGATTTGATACTTAGTCATAACTTATTTTAGAGGTAGTGTTGTTTTTTCTAGATCTCAAACTCGTGAATTTGAAAAAAAATAATAATCTTTAAACAAATTATTATTTGTTCTTATTATAAGAATTAACTATATTTTAATACAATGTATTAGCACGGAAATTCCATTCGATACAATATACTTTTTTTTTTCAAATATAATAACCTACTTTCTGCTTAGATGCAATTGCGAGACCTGTTAACTTTGCTTTCTAACTCTGTCAACCGATGATGACGTGGCATAAGATTTAAAATTTTTACTTGTCAACTCGGTGCCAACTTGGATACACAGTCAGATTAAATAAAATGAAAAATGAAAAACGCAAAAAAAATTTAAAGAAATCATAAACATTACCTTATAGCCTAATATAACAAACAAACTTATCAAATGAAATTCACTTATCTTCCAAAAGAACACACTTTCTCTCTCTAGTTTATCAGTAAGATCAAAAGGCTTAGAAATTAGGGTTTCGAACAAATCAATTTTAGAAGTTCATAAATAGCAGCCACAACAGAGGAAGAACAAACAGAGACATAGACCAAAAAAATGGCTTCAAAAGTAGAGACAATTTTGTTGAGAAAATTAGCAACGAAGCATAAATGTAAGCTAAAACCCCTTTTCCATCGAACCACATACGAATTCTTCAGTCTCATTTTCCATGAAGTCTTTTTGCTTAGCCTCTTGAAGAAGAAAATTGGACTACTACTACTACTACTACTACTACTACTACTACTACTACTACTACTACTACTAGTTTGTTTATTTTCCATCTCTCCTCTGTTTCTACTATGTTTATTTTCCATTGATTCTTCTCTCTCTCTCTCTCTCTCTCTCTCTCTCTAAAATGTGATAATGGCGGTGAGTTTGCATTGGCGGTGGTTTCTGGGTTGTGGTTTATAAAATAGAGTTTGGGAGTAGGGGTATTTTGGCCAGAACTAATACATACAGATACACATATATATACACACAAAATAATATATATATATACTATTCATCCATGGCTTCCTACACCACGTTCTTTCTTCCTCAAATACCCTCCTCTCCTCAAATCCTTAACCTTTGACAAAGCTAACGCCCTATCCAATTCCGAATAGTGCCAACGAAGATACGAAGTGTGCTAGTTTGATGACAAAAGCTCCGCTGATCGTGCCATCAATGGAATCAGGGAGAGAGATTGACGGATTTGAGTTGTGTACCATCTACAACAGTCAACCCACCATCTACCATTTCTTTGTCTTGGTTAGAGAGAGAAGAGGGCGGAATTGAATTGAATGTTAACAGGATGTCTGACTCTGCATAAACATGGTATCCAACTTTGATAAATGGATGTCAAATCAGCTTTCAATTAACGAAGTTAACAGGATGTCTTAACGGATGAGATTTTTGAAACCAAACAGAAACTAGGTTGTTATATTTGACAAAAAAATATATTGTATCGAATGGAATTTCGGTGGCAGTACATTGTACTAAAATGTAGTTAATCCTTATTATAAATGTACTTATAAAATTAATAATAACAATAATACTAGGGATGGAAAGAGATTGTGTTTGTCGAAACTCAAACCCGACACGCTTATAAACCTGTCCTAACGTAATGCGGGTTTTATTTTTTAAAAATTTGAGCCCATCGTGAATAGTATATGTATAAACCCATCACTGTCTTATGTTAATTAAGCTATATTATATAGAAGAAAATACTATAATAGGGGTTGTTATAAGTTGTAAATATTGTATTAGGAAGGTAGATAATTTAGGAATCCTAATTAGTAGTAGTTTCCTTATCTGTGTAGGAGTCTCATGTATATAAGTGGGTAATCTTCTCTCTAATAAGATGAAATATATTTTTTCCTCTCATCTTAGATTACATGGTATCAGAGGGATTAGGGTTTTGTTTCTTGGTCTGTTATTTGACAGCAGTTTACTAGGCAATAAGCTAGGGTTTCCAATTTCGTTTTTTGGTTTAGCAGTCCAAATTGCTTGTTTAACCTCACCTCCGGCCTAGGGGGGATCACCATCCACCGTCTAGGACTCGCTCAAAATCCGGCCTCAAGACGAGCAGCGCGTGGCCCTCACGCGCCACCACAAGAAGTTCGGCACCGTCACACGCGCCAGCGCGTGAAGGCGCGTGACACCTCCGTTCAAGCTCCGTCCACTGCCGTTGGCTTCGTCTCAGCATCCACAGTACATATATGTGCTTGGTTTGGTTCAGTTCATCTTTATTTTGTGTAGATCTGAATTTGGCTTGCGTTTTATCCTTCCTCGTGTAGTTTCTGCGCATCCAAATCTGAAGTACAATTGTTTCCAGGCCTGAAACAGTTTCTAGTAGCTGTTTGTTCGGGTTTTGTGCTTTGTGGTTGCTGGTTAGTTTGTTCCTTGCTTTATTCGTGCATTGCAGTTTGTGGTTGGTTCGCTTCTCACTATTTACTATAATTTTATTTGTTCTTGTGTTCTTTACAAATAAAATTATTTGAATCATGACTGATAAAAAGGCAACCATTGTTTCGGATGTCATTTCGGTGATGTCAAAAATCACTGACCACAAGCTTAATGGCTCTAATTACCTGGATTGGAGTAAAACAGTTCGAATTTATTTGCGAAGTATCGACAAAGATGATCATATGACTGATGATCCACCTTCCGATGACTCTAAGCAGACATGGTTAAGAGAGGATGCTCGATTATTCTTGTAGATCCGAAATTCCATTGAAAGTGACGTCATGAGTTTGATTAATCACTGTGAATTGGTTAAAGAATTACTAGATTATTTGGATTTTCTATATTCTGGGAAAGGGAATATTAATCGCATTTATGATGTTTGTAAAGCGTTTTACCGTGCAGAAAAACAGGACAGGTCCATTATGCGTTGCTTTATGGATTTTAAGAAAACTTTTGAAGAACTTAATATGTTGCTGCCATATAGTACTGATGTAAAAGTTCAGCAAAAATAGAGGGAGCAGATGGCTATCATGAGCTTTCTAGCTGGGCTTCCATCTGAATTTGAAACTGCAAAGAACCAGATTCTTTCTAGTCCTGAGATCTCATCTTTAGAGGATGTATATACTAGAGTTCTTCGCACAGAAGGAAATCCACCAGTTCAGACTCCATCTGTTCCGTTCAATAGTGCTCTAGTTAGCAGAAATACTGGGTATGAACTTGGGCAATCGCAATATAGGGGAGGCAACCAAAGGGGGGGATCGAACAGTAACAGTTTTGATACTCGTGCACATGATTCAGGAGGTAGTGTCACTCGAGGACAGGGATCCGGTGGCATTGTATGTCATTACTGTCATAATCCAGGGCATCTTAAGCGGGATTGTAGGAAGCTTCGGTCCAGGACTTAGAGAGCTTACTCAGCCCATATTGCATCCTCTAATGAGATGGTTGAAAAATCAGTCTTTATCCCTGCAGATGAGTTTGCCAAGTACTCTAAGTACCAAGAATCTCTAAAGTCTTCATCCACTCCAGTCACCTCTGTCACTGCAATTGCTGATTCAGGTAAACCAAATACATGCCTTGTTTCTTTATCATCCAAATGGGTCATTGATTCTGGTGCCACAGATCATATGACAGGTAATTCTAGCCTCTTTTCTACTTTTCAGTCACATGTATCCCCTTCTAGTGTTACTTTAGCAGATGGAACATCTTCTTCCGTTCTGGGATCTGGAAAAATCACCCTAACCCCTTTGCTTCCCTTATCATCTGTTCTACATTTACCTCAATTGTCCTTTAATCTAATTTCTGTAAGCCAGCTTACTCGTAAACTTAATTATTGCATCTCATTCTTTCCTGATTATTGCTTATTTCAGGATCTTATGACGAAGAAGATTATTGGTAAAGGACATGAATCGGGAGGCCTCTACATCCTTGACACATCGATACCTAAATCTGTTGCATGTTCGGGTGTCACATCTGCTTTCAAGGCTCATTGTAGACTCGATCATCCTTCTCTTCCTCTGCTTAAGGAGTTGTGTCCTCAGTTTAATAAGGTGTCCTCATTAGATTGTGAGTCGTGTCAATTTGCCAAACATCACCGTAGTAGTCTTAGTCCGAGAGTCAATAAGAGAGCAAGTGCTCCGTTTGAATTAGTTCACTCTGATGTTTGGGGTCCATGTCCTGTTATGTCAAAAACTGGGTTCAAGTATTTTGTTACTTTTGTTGATGATTATTCTCGTACAACTTGGTTATATTTAATGAAAAGTCGTTCTGAATTGTTTTCTCATTTTTGTGCGTTTTGTGCTGAAATTAAAACTCAATTTGCTACTTATGTCCATATATTACGCAGTGATAATGCCAAAGAGTATTTATCTTCATCTTTTCAAACTTACATGATTCAGAACGGTATCCTTCATCAAACTTCTTGTGTTGATACTCCATCCCAAAATGGAGTGGCAGAACGGAAGAACCAACATGTTCTTGAAACTGCACGAGCCCTATTATTCCAAATGAATGTTCCAAAACCATTTTGGGCTGATGCAGTTTCCACAGCATGCTTTCTCATTAATCGAATGCCCTCATCTGTTCTTCGTGGTGAGACTCCTTATAGTGTTCTCTTCCCAAATAAATCATTGTTTCCTATTGAACCCAGAATATTTGGTAGTATTTGCTTTGTTCGAGATGTCCGTCCACAGGTTACTAAGTTAGATCCCAAGTCTTTGAAGTGTGTTTTTCTTGGGTATTCTCGTCTTCAGAAAGGATACAGATGTTATTGCCCTAGTTTGAATAAGTACCTTGTGTCAGCTGATGTTACCTTCATGGAAGAAACACCCTTTTTTCCTTCTTCCACTTCCAAAAGTCAGGGGGAGGATGATGATTTGTTAATATATACAATCACGTTCCCTGAACCCGTTGCTGAACCAGCACCAGTCAGACCTCCCATCCATCAAGTCTACTCCAGACGCCGGCCTGCTGATTCATGTCCTCCACCAGCTTCTTCTCCATCATCAGATTCCGTGACGAGTGATGATCTTCCTATTGCTTTACGCAAAGGTAAACGCCAGTGTACTTATCCTGTTTCATCTTGTGTCTCTTATGATCACCTATCACATTCATCTTGTTCATTCATTGCATCTCTTAATTCTATATCTGTTCCTAAAACTGTTAATGAGGCTATATCGCATCATGGATGGCGTAATGCAATGATAGAGGAAATGGATGCTTTAGACAAGAATGGTACATGGGACTTGGTCACTTTACCTGCGGGGAAACAGGCTATCGGATGCAAATGGGTGTTTACCGTCAAGGTCAATCCTGATGGGTCTGTTGCTCGTTTAAAAGCCCGCCTCGTTGCTAAGGGTTATGCTCAGACATATGGCGTTGATTATTCTGATACTTTCTCTCCTGTTGCTAAATTAACATCTGTCAGGCTATTTATATCTTTGGCAGCTACTCATCATTGGCCTCTGCATCAGCTAGACATAAAGAATGCTTTTCTTCATGGTGATCTTCAGGAGGAGGTCTATATGGAGCAACCTCCTGGGTTTGTTGCTCAGGGGGAGTTTGGGAAAGTCTGTCATCTTCGTAAATCTTTGTATGGCTTGAAACAAAGTCCTCGTGCTTGGTTTGGAAAATTTAGTCAGGCTATTGAGACGTTTGGCATGGCGAAAAGTAAGTCTGACCACTCTGTGTTCTACAAACAATCTGAAGCAGGCATCATTTTGTTGGTTGTATATGTAGATGACATTGTCATTACTGGGAGTGATACTATAGGAATCTCTTCTCTTAAGTCCTTCCTTCATGCTCAGTTTCATACAAAGGACTTAGGGATGCTAAAATACTTTTTGGGTGTCGAAGTCACAAGGAGTAAAAAGGGTATTTTTCTATCTCAGAGGAAATATGTTCTTGACTTATTAGCTGAGACGGGGAAATTGGGAGCAAAGCCGTGTAGTACTCCGATGATTCCTAATGTACAATTGACAAAAGATGGTCAACTATTTGAGGATCCTGAGAAATATAGAAGATTGGTGGGGAAGTTGAACTATCTTACAGTGACTCGCCCGGATATTGCGTATTCTGTCAGTGTGGCGAGCCAGTTTATGTCGTCCCCAACAATTCATCATTGGGAAGTGTTAGAACAAATTTTGTGTTACCTGAAGGGAGCACCTGGACGTGGTATCTTATACGCCAATCATGGACACACTCGTATTGAAGGTTTTTCAGATGCAGATTGGGCAGGTTCCAAGGTGGATAGACGGTCCACATCAGGCTATTGTATCTTTGGTGGCGGAAATTTGGTTTCGTGGAAAAGTAAAAAGCAAAATGTTGTGTCACGATCTAGTGCAGAATCAGAGTATAGAGCTATGGCCCAGTCTGTGTGTGAAATAATGTGGATATGTCAGCTCTTAAATGAAGTAGGGATTAAGACTTCGGTACCGGCTAAATTGTGGTGTGATAATCAAGCTGCCATACATATTGCGTCTAATCCTGTGTTTCATGAACGAACGAAACATATTGAACTCGATTGCCATTTTGTCCGCGAAAAGATCCAGCAAGGCTTAATTTCCACAGGATATGTGAAGAGTGGAGAGCAATTGGGTGATCTCTTCACGAAAGCCTTAAACGGGGTTCGGGTTGATTATCTTTGTAACAAGCTGGGCATGATCAATATCTATGCTCCAGCTTGAGGGGGAGTGTTATAAGTTGTAAATATTGTATTAGGAAGGTAGATAATTTAGGAATCCTAATTAGTAGTAGTTTCCTTATCTGTGTAGGAGTCTCATGTATATAAGTGGGTAATCTTCTCTCTAATAAGATGAAATATATTTTTTCCTCTCATCTTAGATTACAGGGGTAAAGCGGTCAAACAGGTTAATTTTGTGCAAACCCGACCTCCGTCGCGATGTCAAAAATAAAAGTAGCTTGATAATCAACTAAATATAATTTTTAGTTGAATAATATTTTAATTTAGAAATCGATTTCATTGTATTTGTTAAACAAACGAAAAATTGTAAATTCTTCTATTTTCAAATATGTCATTTTTAAATCTTAGATTTATGAATTTTAAAGCTAAATCTAATTATGCAATCCAAATGCACCCTAATCGAAAATAGATAATAAATTAAAATGAAAGTATATTTTAAAGCTAAATTCTTTTTCTTTTTCTTCTTCTTCGGTCTTCAATCTTGACTCCCTCAATCACCATACAAAAAGTATGTTTGCTTGATTTCAAATTTTCAATTCCATCGATCCCTTTCTTTTCTTCTCGATTCGATCGATCTCAGCAAACTAACTAACTACTCTCCACCCCCCAGGTTTTCTCTAGACCATCATCTCATTCTATGTATGTATGTATTTGATGCAGTCTTTTATTTAGTTATTCATATTTTGTTTAGGGTTTGAAATCATGGATGTATCCAGAATCCTCAAAGTTTTGATAGAACAACCCCAATTTCTCATTATTTGTTTGTTTGTTTCTATACAGCAGGGGGGGGAAAGCTTCAAATAATTAGTTCATTACATATGTTATATATATATATATATACATATAGCTAGGTCATGAAGAAGAATTTCCTCACTTTAACAAAAAAGGGGGATTCCCATTTTGAGGAATAAATAGATGAACCTCTTTACGAAAATTTGTTGAAATGATCTATATAGTGAGTTTACCAACTCCACTAAATTTCGGTAAAAAATTCAACCTAGAAGTGAGTGTATTGAAAAATTGATATATGTGGGCATTTTCAGCCACTGAAATTTTTGATGGTCTGAAAAATTGATATATATGTGTTTTTTCGACTATTGAAATTTTTGATGGCCATGTCAACCACTTCTAGGTTGAATTATTTTATGAAATTTTGGTTCTAAATTGATATATATGATTTCTTTGCTAAATTTTTGGTTCTAAACTTATACATAACCCATATTAATTATTATTTGAATTTCAGTCTGTAGTTAATACTTTTAGGTTTGACTAAAGTTATATATAGCCTTATTAGAACTACTATCCCTTTGATCTTTTGTTATCTTCTATGCAATTGGTTTTTAATATTTTGTCTTGGCTATGCAGTTGCAATATGCATGATCCATTCTAATGCTCAAGTAATTTTCGCTGCTGTTCTGTTTAGTGTGTTCCTACCATTCAACGGCAATGTATATGTGTTGTAGGACTAAAATTTGTTTTTCTTTTCTTCCTAAAACAAATATTCTTATGTATATCTTTGTTAATTTACATTTCCCTCTTGAATTTATGATACAGGTGATGAATAATTTACACAAGTTAAGCCGAAGTGCCACCGAGATGGGTTACCCCGGCCTAGAGGTACTATAAAGGGTGTAGGAGTAGCAGTGCTACATTGACCTATCATATTTTCTAGCTTAGTGAGAGAGATTTAGAGCAAGAGTAAGACTAGTAGTGTTGTTCTTAATTATGAGTTGAGACTGAGGGAGTTTGATCTGTTCCCATCGATCCACAAATCTTATTTTCTAACTCACTCACTGAAGCTTAGCTTTAAAATTAAGCAAAAGTATGGTAAAAATTAAAGAGGTTTCGGAAGTAGAAGTTGCTTCTTCTTCGTCTTATTTGGCAGGAGATCATCATAGGTGGAAGTACGATGTATTCTTAAGCTTTTGAGGGGAAGACACTAGGAAGGGTTTCATTGATCATCTCTACTCTCTCTTAAAAGGAGTGGCATCTACACATTCAAGGATGACAAGAGGCTTGAAATAGGGAAATCAGTCTCACCCGCCCTCCTCAAAGCCATTGAGGAATCGAGCATTGCCATCATTGTTTTCTCCAAAAGCTATGCTTCTTTCGCGGTGGTGTTTAGATGAGCTGGTGAAGGTTATGGAATGCAGTAGTAAATCACCAATGGGACAAACAGTTATCTCAATCTTCTACAAAGTTGAGCCTTCGGATGTACGGAAACAAGAAGGGAATTTTGGAGAAATGTTTCGCTAACATGACTCGGACAAGGTCCAAATTTGCAGAAGAACTCTTACGGATGCAGCAAACTTATCTGGATTGGAATTGAACAAAATTGCGGATGGGTACACTATTCCTACACCTTTATGCTCATACATCATAACTTCAATTATATATATAGCCTATTATTTGTTTATCTAAGGTGCCATTTGATTGACTTAAGTCTGAAATGGTGGTCCATTCAGAATTAAGAGGTTTTAAATCTAGGTGGTGGATAAAAATATAAAAATATCAGATCTGAACACTTAACTACCCAATGGTTCAAAATAAACATTCTGCCTTCTACATGTGAATAATGTGCACCCTAGACGAGGAAAGCCTCTTCTCATTTTAATTACACAATTATTTAGAAGTAGCTCCACTATTTGAATGTTTGATTTATTGTGTTCTTGTTCTCCTTCTATTTACTGATTCATTAATCCACGTTGTGACTACATATTTATAATAAATTTTGAACCAAAGAACAAAAAAATTGTCATATATAATCGTTTTGTGTTTCTTTACTATATTTTCTTATTCACATCCTTTATAATCTACAAACATGAATCGAAATTTATGGACTGAATTGTCCAAAAGATTTGGAGTAAACTCCCATCTAAAATTAAAGTTGAAGATGAGGGTCTGGTTAGAATGAAGTCTCGTATAGAGAAGGTGACTTTGCTGTTGGGTGAAAAGTCTAATGTTGATTGCACTGTTGGCATATGGGGATTAAGTGGCATAGGCAAGTCAACTTTAGCAAGGGCAGTTTATCGTCAAATTAAAGATCAGTTTGAAGTTGCCTATTTTCTTGATAAAGTTGGAGAAGCGTCAAAGGAGGACAGTCTCAGAGGTTTACAACATCGCCTTTTTTCTGGAATCCTAGGGGTGAAGGATTTGTAGATTGTGAATGATATTGATGGAATTGCATTAATGAAGACAAGGCTGCGGTCTAGAAGGATTCTTCTTGTTCTTGACGATGTTGATAGTTCAGAGCAATTAGAAAAGTTAGCTGGAAGTCATGAGTGGTTTGGGCGAGGGAGTGGAATTATAATAACAACTAGGGATAGAAAACTTCTTGTTGAGCATAATGAGGTCCAAATATATCAAGCGAGTTTTTTAAATTATGTTGAAGCTACTAAGCTATTCTGTTGGAAGGCCTTTAATGATATGTGTCCTGCAGAAGATCTTGAAGAGCTCTCAGTTCAAGTTATAAAGTATTGTGGTTGCCTTCCTTTAGCTCTTGAAGTCTTGGGTTCTGCACTATGTGGTGAAAATTTGGATTGTAATCTTGAGGAATTGATTCTTCAATGGTGTACAAGTTTGGTAAAGGTTGACCTGTCAATTGAACTTTTGAAAAAGCTTGTTTGCTTAAATTTGGCTAGGTGTGAGAAACTTATAAGCCTTCCAGGCACTATTCATTAGGATTCTCTTAAGGTTCTCAATTTTTCTGACTGCTTCAAACTTCAAAAGTTCCCGGAGATCCGTGAAAATATGGACAAATTATTGCACGTAGATTTTGGAAAAAAATGCTATAAAAGATCTACCCTCATCAATTGTTCACATCCCCGAGCTTATTTCGATAGATTTATGTCATTACACAAACCTTGTGATTTTTTCGAGTACCCTTTGTACGCTGAAACATCTAAAATCACTCATTCTCTTGGGCTGCTCAAAAGTGAAAAAATTACCAGAGGAGATGGGGAATTTAGAATGTCTACTGGAGCTTTTTTTAGATGGAACTGCTGTAACAGAGCTACCACACTCCATAGGATATTTGAAAAATCTCAAGAAATTATCCTTATGCAGGAGCTCATCTCAATCACCAACTTCAATTTTCCGGTCTTTGTTTCAACTGAGAAAATGTAAAAAAACCACGAGGATTTTGGTTTTGGCTCTAATTGGGGTTGTTTAACTTTGTTAACATTTATAGATCTCACTTATTGCAATTTGTTGGAGGGAGCGATCCCCAGTGATCTTGGGTCATTGTTCTCTTTAGAAAAGTTGTGTCTTGGAGGAAACAAATTTGAATTTCTACCACGCCTTAATCAACTTTCTCAACTTGCAATCCTTGAGTTGAATCGTTGCGAAATGCTTAAAGAACTACCGGAGCTTCCATCGAGAATAAAGAGATTGTTTTTCGAATGATTGTGCATCACTGAGAGTTTCTGCAGATCGATTGGCCATGTGCAAAATAGAGTATGTTTGGTTCCAAAATTGGAGGAAATTGCTCGATTATGGAGAGATTGGGATTGTAGCAAATACATTATGGCAGCGAAAGCTTCAGGTTCTCTATTCACTTATATATAAACACGTACACATATTTTTGGTGCAAGTATATGTAATATATATATATACATGCATATAGTATTTTTACTGATTGAATGGCTTCACTGTATTATCTTGGTACGTGTAGGTAACCTTGAGGAGCTTTGCTGGTGCCCCTGAAAACGTCATACTTCCAGGAAGAGCTATTCCAGAGTGGTTCTGCAATCACACTTTTACGGGGCATTCCGTTTCATTGAAGCTTCCTCAAAATTTGTATCACAATCTTAAAGTAATGGGGTATAGCTTTTTTGTCATTTTGGAAGTGATAAAGAAAGTCAAATCATGTAATTATTTCTCTGAAAGCTTACGCAAAACACACCATCATATGAATTTACCCTAGTCGGGCCTGCAACATGGCGGCCCGATTACGGTCGTTGGAGTGGAGTTATCGTTCACAGAGCCTGGTCATGACCACTCAATACACACAGAAACAATTTCCCTAGGGATACAAAGAATATTATTGACTTGGATCATACTATTATGGGCTACCAAATTTTGGACTTTTTTAGTATATGTGTGGTGGAATTAAGGTATCTATTAGATTGTTAAGCCCAGACACAATGGTGGTGAAAAAGTGGGGTGTACGTCTAGCATTCAAGGACGATGACGACGACAACGCGATGACGGAGTATGATGATGATGCAGAAGAAGAAGACGACGATGGAGAAAGAGATTATTATAATATATGATGATGATCATGTAAAGTAATATGAACAGAGGTAAGTAGGCTGCAATGCCACAAGTGAGGCTGCCTTCTCTTTATTATATATTTAGTAAGTAACTTTTACTAGCTCCTTAATTTCCTTTCTTAGCTACATTTATTGCTTCCTTCCATCTCTTACAATTTTTTTATTGTCTCGAGTCTTCCCCTTTTGTTTTTTACTTAAGTACAGTAGAACCTTGATATTTTATTAGTCTAGGGTCCTTAATGGCCTCAATGATTCGGAGCTTCATCTCGGCATAGCTCTTTGTACTCCTCGAGAGTTGTAGACACTTAAGTGAGGATACTTTATTTTAATTTCTCCAATTTAGCTTGGTACTCGGATGCAAGTAAATTAGAGGCATCCTTTGCCTTCTCTAAGTTACTCAAAATTGCTATAAGAGAAGTGTTTGACGACCTAAGTCGGGAAACCTCACCCACAAGACAAGAATTGACGTCCTTGAGTCTTTCAATTTCAGCATTGAAGGATGAGCTCTCCCATTATGTCTTCTTGACCCTTAATGCTTGAAGCTAATATTGAACCATAGTAAACTCCTCATGGGAGACTTGGAGCTGCTCTTATAAATTTTGGGTTGAGTCTAGTTCTCTAAAATATTGGTTTCCTAGATTGTATCATTTGTCCCTTTCTCAGAATGCGGTTATAAATTCGGTTCTTAAGTGGCAGTCTTCCTCCAATTTCTTTTGGGACTTGAATTTCTCAAGGAATTTTAATGATAAGGATATTACTGATTTTTCTTATCTTATGCGTATCATTGGAAATGCACACTTCAATTTTGATTCCGAGGACAAAAGGGTGTGGGGGGGCTCTTCTTTGGGTGAATTCTCTTGTAAGTCTTTCTTGGAATTTCTCTCTTGTCCATCTTCATCTCCGCTTTTCTTGAATGCAATTTTATTTGGAAAGAGGGTGTTCCTTATAAAGTTAGAATCTTTGTGTGGCTTGCTTCTTTGGGTAAAGTTAATACATGTGACAAAATCCAAGTTAGAAGACCGAATTATATGTTGTCTCCTTTAGTTTGGATGCTTTGCAAGAAGTATGGTGAATCTATAGATCATATCCTAGTTCATTGCTCGGTTGGCCTGTTTCATGTGGTCAAAACTCTTTTCTTTACTTGGTGTTCAGGGTGTTATGCCAAAAAAGTGGGCTAATTGTATTGTGATAAAATGGAGTTTTGGGTGGGATCATGCAAAAGCTAAAATCTTGTGGAGAATCGTGGTTTTGGCAATGGCTTGGAGGTTCTGGCTTGAAAGAAATAGTAGAAGTTTTGATGATAAATTCAGTGAAATTGTGGAGATTTGGAAGAGTATTATTTTTTTTACCAAACTTGTGGGCTGGAGCGTTTAATGTTATCGATTCGGCTTAGAGTTTCCTTTTTAGATTAGATTGTTTTAGTTTCTTTGATCAATTTGCAAGCATGTAATGTTGTGTTTTTTGCTCAGTTTCAAACCCAAGAAAAAGATGAGTTTTGTTAAAAATCGGATTGTTCGCTTGAATGATGCAAAAGAGGATTTACGGTTCTAGAAAGATGCAAAAGCACTTTTGTACCCAGAAAATTGCATTCTGGAAAGGTGCAAAAGCACTTTTGCAGTTACGCGAAAAAAGTGCAAAAGTCGTTTTGCAGCTGGGCGAGAAATATGTTTCCTTATTAAACTTGGTTTCCTTGTTTATGTTGGTCTCTATTACCTTGTTAATAGTTTCCATATTTATGTAGGATTATTATTACCTTATTCTAGATTAGATGGACTCTATTGTATAGTTATATATAGATATAATTATTCAATAAATTAAGGCATAAGAGAATTATTCTTCTTTCTGTGGGATTTATGGGAGAGTTCATCTTGTTATGAGAGAGAGGTTAAAGGGCTGTTGATTTTCTTCTTCTGTGAGAGCTTTGAGTGCAATAATTCTTGTGATAGATTTTGTAATCGTTTTCAAAGAATTAGTGAAATCTTCGTTTGTCGAATATTGTGTGTTCTATTATCTATCTTCTTGCTTTTTTCTCATCCTTATTATCTCTAGTTATTAATATCCACTATTTGAATTACGATCCGTGGCTTGATTTATTGTTAATAATCACAACAAGTGGTATCAGAGGGTGTTATTCAAGGAGGTGTGTATTATAATGGAGAAATCTTATAGGATGGAGAAGTTCGATGGAATCATGGATTTCAGCCTATGGCAAATGAGTATGAAAGACTATCTTATAGTGCTGGACTTGGATGATGCCCTAGAAGGTCCACCAACAGTGGAACAAAAGAAGAATGATTCGGATGATATGGAACTGTTTGAGGTTATTGATGATAAGTGGAAAAAGATGGACAAGAAGTGCTTGTCAGAGATTCATCTCCATCTCACGACGAAGGTTCAAGGTCATGCTTCAATCAAGGAGCCTACATCAGCAAAATAGTTATGGGAGTCTTTTCAAGATTTGTTCATGGCTAAGACGATGATAAATAAGATCTATATCAAAGGTCTTATACACGACATGAGGATGGAAGAGAATACTCCGGTTATGGATCATATTTTCGCTTTTGATTCATTATGCTCAAGACTCAAAGCTGTAGGTGAAGAATTGAAAGATCATGATAAATCCTTGCAACTAATTTGGACTCTGCCAGATTCATACAAGATGCTAATTCAGAACTTTACGAGTAAATCATTTTTCACCACCTCGGAGGTGTGTCAAGTGCTGTCTGCAGAAGAGATGATGAGAAAGAGGGATCAAGTCAATACCATTCAAGAAGGCGCATTTGTAGCGAATGAAAAGAAAGGTTCTAGCAAAGGACGGAAGACTATCTTTAAAGGAGATTGCTTTAAATGTGGTCAACCGAGCCATTGTGTTAGGAACTGCCCAAGGAAGAAGGATGACATCAGGGAAAACCCAGTTACTAACCCTGATGGAGCCGCAACTGTTGTGATGACTTCTTATGACAAAGAAGTCGATCTCATAGATGTCCTACTGATGCCTGCAAGCCTTACTAGTCAGGGAGGATGGGTCTTGGATCGTGGTGCCGCTGTGCATATTTGCAACAATCGTTCATTGTATAGCACATATGAAGATTGTAGCGGGTTTGTCTACATGGGGGATGGCTCCAGATTGTTAGTTCATGGAGTTGGTGAAGTCCGCCTGAAATTGTTTGATGGCTCAGTTCAAACAATCATAAATGTCAGACATGTGCCGGAGATAAAGTGGAATCTAATCAGTCTCTCTAGATTAGAATCAATTAGGATGTGGTACTCTACTCCAGGTGGAGTAATAAACGTGTATCATGGCGACGATGTAGTCTTTAAGGCAAGTCATTGCGGGGGTTTGTATAGATTACATGAGAGAATTGTATATAATGGTGCTAGGGAACCAAGAAGCATATGTTCTGGTAGTGCATACACAACAAGGATGAGTTATGGCTTAGGTGGTGGCTCTAGACGGTTGACAACTTAGAGTTACATGCCAGTGATGGTTTCTAATACGGACGTGGTCTGATTATCGACATAGATATCGGATGTGGCTCGATCATTGACATAAATGATTGAGTGGCCCTTGTAAAGGGTGAGACAAAAGAAGATTTCATGTGTCATCAAGGCGAAGAAGAAAAAGAAGATAGCGGTTGGTTTTGTTACATTCGCAAAAGGTGGTGATTGTTGTGTTTTTTGCTCGGTTCCAAACCTAAGAAAAAGATGAGTCGGATTGTTCACTTGAATGATGCAAAAGAGAATTTGCGATTCTGGAAAGATGCAAAAGCACTTTTGCACCCAGAAAATTGCATTCTGGAAAGGTGCAAAAGCACTTTGGCAGTTACGCGAAAAAAGTACAAAAGTTGTTTTGCAGTTGGGCGAGAAATATGTTTCCTTATCAAACTTGGTTTCCTTGTTTATGTTGGTCTCTATTACCTTGTTAATAGTTTTCATATTTATGTAGGATTGTTATTACCTTATTCTAGATTGGATGGACTCTATTATATAGTTATATATAGATAGAATCATTCAATAGATTAAGGCATAAGAGAATTATTCTTCTTTCTATGGGATTTGTGGGATAGTTCATCTTGTTATGAGAGAGAGGTTAAATGGCTATTGATTTTCTTCTTCTTTGAGAGCTTTGAGTGCAATAATTCTTGTGATAGATTTTGTAATCGTTTTCAAAGAATTAGTGAAATCTTCGTTTGTCGAATATTGTTTGTTCCGTTATCTATCTTCTTGCTTTTTTCTCATCCTTATTATCTCTAGTTATTAATATCCACTATTTGAATTACGATCCGTGGCGTGATTTATTGTTAATAATCATAACATGTAATTCTTTTGTGCTCGTGTCAGCGGATATCTTGTCCTCTGTTGCTATTGTATTTTGTTCTCTTGCTTTTTATTAATAAGATTGGCTTGTTTCTTATATTTTTTTTTTATTTTTTTTGCTTTTTCCCCATCAAGGAAGCACCTGGCCTAAGCAGAGGGTTAAATTTCTAAACTAACCCTTGGCTATTAATTGAAAAGACAAATTTCTAAACTAACCTTTGGCTATTATTTTTCATGTATTCCATTTTCCATTTTTTAGAGGGTAAAAAAAATGGTTTTATAATATTTTCAAATTATTTTTTTAAATTGTTTCACAATTTGTGACTGTCAAAAACAGTCACAAATTACTGCCAATTTCGTGACTAACTTGTGACTGCATTGACAGTCACAAAATATGACATTTGTGACTGCTCATAGAGGTCACAAAGTACAAAATTTGTGAGTGCCGGTATTGTGAATTTGTGACTGTAATTGGCAGTCTCAAAATTTGTAATTTATGACTGCCGGTATTGTGAATTTATGACTGTTATTGGCAGTCACAAAATTTGTAATTTGTGAATTTCATTGACAGTCACAAATTCACAAGTTTGTGACTGCCAACGACAGTCACAAAGTGTCTTTGTGACTGCCATGAAAAAGTGGTCACAAAAGTCATCAAAAGGGGATTTGTGACTGTTTTTGGCAGTCACAAAATTTTCTGTGACACTCATTTTTGTGACACGCATTTGTGACTGTTTTAGTCATTTGTGACTGTTTTCGGCAGTCACAAATCTGCGATTTTGGTGTAGTGACCCCTATCTTCCTCCCCCATCAACCTCTTATCTACCAATAATCCTTTCCTAAACAAACATAATCAAGCCACCATCTTAAATCCCTCTTTTAGATCCAACAACCATGTTTGAAAAATAATAATTCTAACAACCACAAGGTCCTAACCTTAACTCACCACCCCTTTTCTATCTCAGGTCCCGATTCCGTTCAAACCCTAACCTTAACTCACCAACCACCACCTAATAACAAACCCTAATTTGATAATCGCAAACCACCAACAAGCTTTAAAGTATGCAACTCACATTATATCGAGCCGAACGAACCCTTTAATTACCATAGACAAATCTGCAATGGACATCCAAAGTGCCAACTTTTTCTCAAAGTAAATCCTCTATTGCCTTAACTCACACTCTCTCTGGTTGTATGATATGTGTA
Source organism: Lonicera japonica (assembly GCA_021464415.1). Lineage (NCBI taxonomy): Eukaryota > Viridiplantae > Streptophyta > Magnoliopsida > Dipsacales > Caprifoliaceae > Lonicera > Lonicera japonica. Next base: position 131,449 of record JAKCWG010000736.1, on the reverse strand, counting down.
GAAACACACACACACATGTATATATTAAGATCAAATTAAACAGATGTTTATGGTGTCAATTGTAAAGAAAGCTAAAGAAAAAAAGGGAGAGATTTTCTTTTTATGGTTTCATATGGAATTGGATTTTTTTTATTATTATTCTTGCGTCGTTGCAGATTTTTTGGCCTTATAAAATGAGTTACATCAGGGGAAAATCTTGGATTGAACATTTGTCTTTCTAGTGACCTTAATTTAATTTATCTTTATCAATTAACTAATTAATTGCATTATTGCATATTCTTAAACTTTTGTTAATTTCATGTGTGAAGAAGCTGAAGAATATGTTAAACCAAATCTAATGCATCTTCCAGTGCTGAAAGGATCATTAGATGTAAATGTAATAAACAAGTTTATCCAGAAAAGAAGAACAGAGTTGGAGGGTTTTTTTTTCTTTATTTATTTTTTATTTTTCAAACAAATATGTATATATAAATATTTATATGTATATATATGTACATGTCTTTTTTTTAATTATTCTATACATATTGTATACATATAAATATGTATTATATAAAGAATGTAATATATACAATCAGAAATTGATTAAACAAAAGGGCATTTTGTTTAGGTCAACAAACGGTTTCACTCTAATTTGGGTGGAACTATCTAAAATGGGTACAAAGGTACAATATACTAAACTTTGGTGCCAAAATTAATTATGATACAATTAATAGGGGTCAAAAGTCAATAACCCTAAAAAATAAGTGAGTTTAGAATGTTTGGGTTAACACATGGTATTTAATATGAAATGAAAATAAAAAACATGTTAACTTGGTAATGCAGTTAATAATCAATATTTTTCATGTTTGGAAACAATTTTTAAAACGTATATATTAAATTAATTGAGTTTCCGATGAACCAAACACTACCTTAATGAATCTGGTGGTTTAACTTAGTGTTGAAACGAGAACGAAATTACCAAACAACGATTGGAAAACACTAGGTTGAGTCGTGAACTAGGTCGCTCTCTTTAAGATGTTTCGCGACTCTGCTCGGTATTTGTGCTAGCAGTTCGAAATGGCCACGCCGTCCTCAGGATACAACAGCCTAGATCTTCCTCTGTCTTGATCTCCTTAGCACGGAGGAAAATCGGAATTCTGACTCCCTTTGTAATTCGGCGGGAATCGGTAAACTATTCCTGCCAAAGGCAAAAAAAATTTTAAGGAATTTTTAATCTTAGTAAAAAGTCAGTGTATCAATGGAGGATTTTTATTGTTGTTGATAATCGACGAAAAATATTTTTTTTTAAAGAAGAAAAATATTTTCGTTACATTGAGGCGTTGACGGAGAGAAAAAAGGGATCGAGGGAGAGACTCCTCTATCCACAATAACGGAAGGGAAAGATGGAGTCAACAATATTATTTCGAAATTCAAAAATAATTTATTTTTAATAAATAAAATTTTTCAAAAGTATTTTGTCCAAAAATATAGTAATTGACCCAAAGTAAGCCCGAGCAAAGCCGGGCCGGTCGGTCCTCGCGCGCTTGTAGTGAACCACACTTATCCAAGTCCTCACCTAATAGCACAAAATTCTAATGCCCAAAGGGCTCAAGCCCTTAGGCAAATTCTCCCTTATAAAAATCCATGAAAGTTTTTATTCTTCTGTTATGTGGGATTTAGGAAAACTCATAGTGTACATTTGTGCTTGCTTTGGTATTGTTTCATTTTCTTCTTCTCCCATTTTTTTTAAATGCACACAAAATTTCAAGAGAGGGCAAGGGAAGGTTCAAAACATGCGTTGAGTGACCACTGGTGGAATCAGAAAAAATTGGGTGAAGATTTTTGAACTCCAAAATACAGTTCTTATCCCGATTTTAGTTAGAAATCTAATTCATCATAATCATACTTTCAATTTTATGTGATGATTTACTTAGTTAAACATACTATTTAATGATTTATTTTGGATTTCTTTAAAACATTTCAAATTATAGTTTCTATAAGTTAATATTTAAAAATGCAAAACAATTCTTTTTTCAATTAAAATATATATATATATATATATATATAATTTTGTTTTGGATATATTTCTAGAGAGAGAAAAAATAGTTACCCTTCAAGAACATCATGATGTTCCCCGCCACCATTAACCTTTATGCCGCCGCCACCTCCACCACCCCCACTGCCATTAAACTGACAACCCCACCATGTTAGGAACAAACTAGATGCTACTAGTTTTCAAGTAGGATCTTGGGATATAAATGACAAAATAAAATTGCTCAATAAAATTATTTGGCACAACAATACACCAATCTCACAACACAAAGAATTACGTGGTATCGGTAAATTACCACTAGTCCACGGAGCGCACCAAATTCACTATATCAAAAGAGTGGTTTACAAGACTGGTCAGCAGACCTATACACGCACACTGTGTTTCTCTCAACACTCAAAAATTGACATTGCAATTTTTCTCACCTAGAAAATTGCTTCTATTTTTCTCACTCAACACTCTGAAAAATTAGACACTGCAAAGCTCTCACTTAGACACTTCACTTCTAATTTTTCTCTCCACTCTCTCTTTTGTTCTCCTCTTAATTTAGAGCTCTTGTTGTTGATAATAAAATGCATACAAGTACCCCTTATTTATACACCAAAAAGCATCCACCAATCTTGAAATTTTACATCCTTAGTTTTCATATTTTGAAAAATTTCACCAAACCATTCAAAAAATCAACATTTTCTAGAATGTGTAGAAAATTGGTCATTTGAATTTTTCTCCCATTCTAGAAAAATATTGACCATTGAATATTTGTTTAATTTTATTTTTTCTTCATTTTCTAACAATCTCCCACTTGGAGAAAAAATAATAGAACCAACTCTGTCAATGATTAGTGTGTAATGGTGTGCTCATCTTTGTCTTTAGTTTTGAAGACTTACTGAAGCTGTGCACAACTCTAGTTTATCTTTGGTCACTGCCTTGGTTAACATGTCAGCTAGATTTTTACTGCCTTGAATGAAATGCTGAATTCTTTGCTAGATGTATAGCACTTTGACTATCACAATGCAAGGCTTTCTTCATATGTCTGAAACCCAATTCTGCTAACAAACCCTTTAACCAAATCATTTCTTTGCTTGCCTCGGTCATGGCTACATACTCTGCTTCTGTAGTGGATAAGGCAACTATCTTCTGTAGTTGTGAGACCCAACTGACTGCAGTAGCACCTACTGTAAAGACATAACTAGTAGTGCTTCTTCTGTGATCTATCTCAGCAGCAAAATCTGAATCTACAAATCCTTGGAGTCTCAGCTCGCCTCTGCTGAAACATAAGCATTTGTTGGTGGTACCTCGTAGATATCGCAATATCCACTTAACAACATCCAAGTGCATCTTGCCAGGATTTGTCATGAACCTACTCACAGCTCCCACTGCATGAGCAATATCTGGTCTCGTGCAAACCATAGCATACATCAAACTTCCAATGGCTGAGGCATATGGTACCTTAGCCATGAAGTTTTTTTTTTCATTATTCTTGGGAGACTGGTCTTTGGATAATCGAAAATGATTAGCCAATGGTGTGCTAACTGGCTTAGCATCACTCATGCTGAACTTCATTAAAACATGGCTAATATACTCAGCCTGAGACAATTGCAAGACGCCCCTTTGCTTGTCTCTATTGATCCTCATCCCAAGAATCAACTTCGTTGCACCCAAGTCTTTCATGTCGAACTCATTCGACAACTGTTTCTTCAACCTTCTGATTTCATCCATATTTGAGCTTGCTACTAACATGTCATCAATATAAAGTAACAAAATGATGTAACTTGATTGAAACCCTTTGAAGTAATAACAATGGTCAGCATTGCACTTGTAATAGCCATTCATTTGCATAAACCCATCAAACTTCTTGTACCACTGTCTTGGAGCTTGTTTTAAGCCATACAAGCTCTTTTGCAATTTGTAGACAAGTTTCTCCTTTCCCTTTACTGAGAAACCTTCAGGCTGTTGCATGTATATTTCCTCCTCTAGATCACCATGGAGAAAGGCAGTTTTCACATCTAACTGCTCAAGGTGTAAATCTTCTGCTGCAACAATACTCAAAACTGACCGAATAGTAGTCAGCTTTACAACTGGCGAGAAAATATTAGTGTAGTCAATTACTTCTTTTTGCTGAAAGCCTTTCACCACCAATCTTGCCTTGTACCTCTTGGAGCCATCATGCTCCTCTTTGACTCGATACACCCATTTGGTATGTAGAGCCTTTTTCCCTTCTGGTAGCTCGGCTAGCTCCCACGTCTTATTCAAGATAAGAGACTTCATCTCATCTTTCATTGCAAGCTTCCACTTGCTCGCATCCTGTACCTGACATGCTTCATCATAGCATTCAGGTTCACCTCTATCAGTTAGCAATAGATAGTTCATGTATCTCCTATTAGGCACATGAGGTCGAGAAGACCTTCTCAATATAGGAGCTGGTGTAGGAGGCTGTGGTGTGTCAGACTGCTGTGCACTACTCTGTCCAACGAGTTCACTTGGCTGAGGACTTGCTACAATTGGTTCCATCGCGTGACTAGTTGGGACATCATCTGCATCTGCAAATACTGGCTCATTTTGCTCTGAATTGTTGGCTTCTATTTTATGCATGTCCTTATACATGACCCTTTCATTGAAAATTACATCTTTGCTACAAATCACCTTCTTGTTTTCGTCATCCCAAATGCGGTAGCCAAACTCATCCTCACCATAGTCGATGAAGGTGCATTTCTTGGATTTGGGATCAAGCTTATTCCTACCTTGATCACTGATATGCACAAATGCTACACAACCAAAAACTTTTAGATGTGATAGTTTTACCTCTTTTTCACTCCATATTTCCTCTGGTATTCTGTGCTCCAATGGAACAGATGGACCTCGATTGATCAAGTAAGCTGCCGTATTGATTGCTTTTGCCTAGAACTGCTTCGGTAGACCTGACTGTATACGAATACTTCTGGCTCTTTCTGTCAACGTTCGGTTCATACGCTCAGCTATACCATTATGTTGAGGTGTGCAGGGCACGGTTCTCTCCATTCTGATCCCGTACTCATAACAGAACTTCTTGAATCCGGTGTCTTCATATTCACCACCATTGTCGGTTCTGAGCCTTTTGATCTTCAGACCTGTCTCATTTTCAACCATAACTTTCCATCTCCTGAAAGTCTCAAACACTTCAAACTTATGCTTTAGAAAGTAAACCCATACCTTCCGAAAGTGATCATCGATGAAAGTCACGAAGTAGTGTTTTCCACCAATGGATGAGATGGTTGTTGGTCCCCAACCATCAGAGTGAACGAGCTCTAGCCTTTCCTTCTTTGGGATTCTTCCACTTGTCTGAAAACTGGCTCTATTCTGCTTTCCAAGTATGCAATCTTCGCACATGTCTATCTCTACTGACTGTAGACCTGAAAGTTTTCCTTTTGAGTGCATAATCTTCATCCTCTTCTCACTTATGTGGTCAAGTCTTTGGTGCCACAGATTTGGTGTTTCATTGCCTGTTGTAACTGCGATCGAACAATGTGCCCCTGTTGTTATATAAGGAGTGCCACTCTTCTTGCCTTGAGCAACAGTCATTGCACCCTTTGAAATCTTCCAATCATCACCATGGAAGATCGTAGTGTAGCCTTCACTAGCCAACTGCCCTACCGAGATTAAGTTCTTTCTCAGGTCGGGAATATGCCTAACATCCTTCAGCTCCCAAACAGACCCATTCAACTTAATCTTCACTACACCTTTGCCAATAATAGCACACGGTTGATCATCACCAAGATATACCTTTCCAAGGTTTCCGGGGACATATTTCTCGAAGAATTCTTTCTGTAAAGTAGCATGAAACGATGCTCCAGAATCTAACACCCAAGATTCTTCCTTGCTCTCCAAAGAGCATATCAATGCATCATCTCCTCCTGAGGTGGAAGTAACATTTGCTTCTGCCTTTGCCTCCTGGTCCTTCGGTGCACTCTTTCACTGATTTTTGTAGTGCCCGGTTTTCCCACAATTCCAACATTCAACGGTTTTCGAGTTATGGGAATTATTGGGATTCCTAGATTTGGACCTCCTATCCTTTGATCTACCTCGGTAGTTTGATATGCCATGTCCATTTCCTCTGGTCGAATTTCTTCCTCTTAATTCTGTATGCAAAACTGAAGAGGTGGAAGATTCACCCGACTCTCTCCGTCGGATTTCTTCACTGAGAACTAGATCGCGAACATCGTCAAATTTCAACTTATTACTTCCCGACGAGCTACTCACAGTCGTGACAGTAGCATTCCAGCTTTCTGGTGGAGAGGACAAAAGTATCAATGCTTGTATTTCTTCATCGAATTCAATTCCAACTGAACTCAACTGGGTTGTAACTGTGTTGAGTTCATTGAGATGTTGAGCTACCGATGCGCCTTCCGTCATCCGCAAATTGAACAAATGCCTCATCAGATGCACTTTGTTTGAGGCCGATGGCTTCTCATACATATTGGAAAGAGCTGCCATAAGACCCGCCGTGGTCTTTTCTTTTGCTATATTGAAAGCAACATTGCGGGATAGCATCAATCGAATAACTCCGAGGGCTTGTCTGTCTAGAAGATTCCAATCTTCTTCCTTCATAGCCTCTAGTTTCTTCCTTGAGAGAGGTTGATACAGACTTCTTTGATACAGATAATCCTCTATCTGCATTTTCCAAAACCCAAAATCTGTGCCATCGAATTTCTCGAGTTTCACCTTTCCTTCATCTACGGCCACCGCTCCCACTCAAATCTGACTTCTTCCGGATCATTTCTAACTATTACTACGAACCACCGTGTATTAGAACACCTCCGTCGACAAACCGATATCGCCGACAAAATTTTACTATTCACGAAATTCACTATTCACGTGAACAGTAACCTTGCAAAAAATTGACATAAATTACCACAAAACCCTCTGATACCAGTTGTTAGGAACAAACTAGATGCTACGAGTTTCCAAGTACGATCTTGGGATATAAATGACGAAAGAAAATTGCACAATAAAATTATTTGGCACAACAATACACCAATCTCACAACACAGAATTATGTGGTATCGGCAAATTACCACTAGTCCACGGAGCGCACCAAATTCACTATATCAAAAGAGTGGTTTACAAGACTGGTCAGCAGACTTATACACGCACACTGTGTTTCTCTCGACACTCAAAAATTGACACTGCAATTTTTCTCACCTAGAAAATTGCTTCTATTTTTCTCACTCAACACTCTGAAAAATTAGACAATGCAAAGCTCTCACTTAGACACTTCACTTCTAATTTTTCTCTATACTCTCTCTTTTGCTCTCCTCTTAATTTAGAGCTCTTGTTGTTGATAATAAAATGCATACAAGTACCCCCTCTCTATACACCAACAAGCATCCACCAATCTTGAAATTTTACATCCTTAGTTTGCATATTTTGAAAAATTTGACCAAACCATTCAAAAAATCAACATTTTCTAGAATGTGTAGAAAATTGGCCATTTGAATTTTTCTCCCATTCTAGAAAAATATTGACCATTGAATATTTGTTTAATTTTATTTTTTCTTCATTTTCTAACACACCACCCTCACACCACCATTTTCTATGGTTACTCATGAAATTTCTTCTCTTCTAACATCATACAAGGTTGGAATCTTGCTTTCATCAAAATTAATGAAAAAGTTTACCAAAATTCCTTACCTTTTTGTATGTTTTTGCTCTTGGGAAAAATTTATCTTTTCAAAGGATCTTCTCCTCTATCAACCTCTTTTCTTGAAGATTATATTACATCAACTTTGAAGATTAACGAAGCTTTGAAGATCTCGCCTCTAGGGTTGGGCTTTTATTCTTTGAAAATTTCAAGTTTGGAGGTAAAACAACAAATCCTCTCTGAGTTATTGTAAGTTTTCTTGCGGCATCTTCAATTGTTTCACTTGGAAACAAGATTTTAAACCTTCATCTAAGTTTACCCTAAGGCATGTTTGGGTTCGGCTTCATGCTCTCCCTTTGGAGTATCGGTATCCCCACATTCTCTACTCTATTGCCACTAGTATTGGAGTCCCCATTAATATTAGTAAACACACTCTCGAAAAATCATTTGGTTATTTTGCTAGTGTCTTAATGGAGATGGATTTGTCTTCCCCACTTTCAAAACAATTTCTTGTTGAAAGAGAAGGTTTTAGTTTTGTTATCTCTCTATCCTACAAAAATCTTCCTCTTTTTTGCTCTCATTGTGGTTTTCTAGGTCACAATGTTTCCCATTGCAAGAATCTTTCAAAGTTCTATTTGAATGACTCATCAAAAAACCAATCCAATGCGCAACAAACTTCACAAAACAGTCAGTTTTTTGGTGCTTCAAAGTCCAAATATGTTTCGAAATTCTTCCCTGCTATATATGCCTGTCAACACGCCTTCAGCGCGGAACTCCAGGCGCAGTACAGTAGCGCAGTCAGCTACTCCTGCTTATTTGCAGCCTGTTTGTATAGTTGGGTCTTTGGAACAAAATAGTTTTTCTCAGCTGGGAATTAATTTTTATAGTTCCGGGCCTTTGTTTAATCAAGCTCCTAATATTTTTTATGGGCCTTGTTCTTTTCAAAACTCTCTTGCTAAAATTCCCAGCAGCGGGCCTTTCCTTTCTCCCATCAATGGGCCTCCTTATTTTCATGAAATTGAGCCGAATCATTCTCATAGTGGATCTGTCCATTTTAAGCACAAGAAAAGGAGCTTCTCCTCTCCCATGAATCCCACGACTTCAGCCTTCCTCCAGCAATTTGGATTTATTTTAACTTCAAAACCTTATTTTAACTTCAAAACCTTATTTTAAATTTACAAGTGGGTCTCCCATTCTTTTTAATTCTCCCAGCCCATGCGGTGGGTTTTCCTCTAATGCTCGTATCAGTGGGCCTCCCCCTCTCACAAGGGCTCGGCACAATTTTTCGAAGGTTAAAAATTCGGATTTCATAGATGGAAATAAAAAATAAAATCTCTTTTAAAGATTTTATTTTGGATTCTTCCCTTGGTGAGGTAGATTTGTATGATGACTTTGACGATAATTGGGATGAGACTAACATTGTTGATGACCCCTCTCTTGATAATATTTATAGCTCTTACTTGAAAAATCATGTAAGAGTCACACCCTTGAGACTCCAATTAAAGATTTTTCAAGGGATTCTAAAATTAATAACATTAATAACACTCATAATGTAATTAATGATCAAGCTTTGGGTCCTTTTCCATGTTTCCTCATCCTTTCACTAACTCCTACAAAAATGCGCTCTTGGCTTCTCCTTCTTCCTTCTTGCTTTTGTGTACAACCTCCTCTCCTAGCCTATATGTGAGTTGAGATCCAACATAAAAAGAAAGCGGAAGAGGAAAAAGAAGCCGGGATCCAATCATTGTAACAGGAATTGGTGCAAAAATTACAATGATTGTTGTAAGGATTACAACCACATGCTCGTTCTTTGAAAGGCCCACATCTCCAACAAAGAAGCTAGGATCATGGTTAAGCCCACTCTTGAGCGCGCCACATTCCTTAAAAGTCCTCCTGAGACTACTTGGGTTGCTATGCTTCTCCAAAGCATTCAGTATTTGGTTTGATTGTACAGTCGTTTCTAGCCTTTTCTTTCCATGTATTTCTCATCGACTTTGTGTTTTGGCCTTTTTTGTTATTCTTGAGTAGTGAACTTTGTTGTATAGGCTTAGTGTAAGACCCATAAATTTCTAGTTTTTACTTTTATATATAATACATGGGTATTATGGTAATGTTACATTAAGTGTCTATATAATTATAATTAAGATTTATTTATTTATTTATTTTCTAACATTTGTGTAAGGTTGGCCTACCTCAGCATTCTTATAACTATTAATTTAAAGTTTTGTAAATGAATGTGATAAGAAACTAAACGCCACATTTTTATCGGAAAACTACGATTTTGTCTCGATAAGTATGTGGAACTACATGCCTTGCCTCATGATTATTTCAGTTACAAATTTGTATTTATAATAATTGCATCATGGACATTGTTGGGTGAACGAATCAACTTATACCAGTATTTTATACTAACCCAAGTTGTCTTTGTGCTTCTTGTGTACGTTCTCTTTATGAGCGTAGCTAAGGGGTTTGCAGGAATTTACGTACTTCCTGATCGTGCTAAGACATGCACTTGAAGTATGCTTATTTTGTAAGTTTCTTTTGGTTTGATGTACTTGGAAAGTGGGGGCGATTTAGATGTACTCTGGCCAAATAATTTTTGTAAAGCAAATGAAATTGGATTTTTGTATATATAAGATTGAACATTTTAATTTTATTTATTCCGCAAAATATTTATTTAAAAATGAAAGTTTTTGTTTTATTAAATTTATATTTTGGTTTTCGAGCAATAGTTTAAAGGTAAATATGGTTTTAAAATTTTTACACCCGGTAGTTGGATGGCTGAGTAAGTGTGGATTAATGGATACTCGAGGTCCAAAAATCAAGGTGTGACACTTAGTTCATTTTTCAAGTTCTATTGATTTGTTTTTCTAAGTCCTCTCGAAGGATTTGTTGTAAGCCTTTGGGGCGGGCCTTTGTAGCCCCCACCTTTCTTTTTCGTTTTTATGGGAGCACTCTTTCTCGGGTTTCCAAGTTAGGGGACTTATTTAAAAAAAAAAAAAAAAACAAACACTTTTCCCCTAATCGAAAGGAAAAGTTTATAATTGAAAAGGAAATTGATTCAGTCTTCAATCTTGACTCCCTCAATCACCACACAAAGTATGTTTGCAATTTCTTTTATTCTCGATCAATAAATCTAACCTAACTAACTAACATACTAACTACTCTCCAGCCCTAAGATTATCATCTACTCTAGGTTTTCTCTAGATCATTGTCTCATTATATGTATGTATGTAGGCAATCTTTTATTTATAAATAATATTTTGTTTAGGGTTTAAAATGGTGGATGGATTCAGAACCCCCAATTTCTCGTTGTTTGTTTGTAATTGTATAGAGCAGGGGAAGAAAGCTTCAAAGAGCTTGCACTTGATTCAAAGAATTATTTGAAGTTTATGCTAGTTACTTCATTACATTTGTTATATACATATCTCTTTTTGATTTTGAGGTGTGTTCATGATAGGATTAAGTTTTAGCATATATAATATATATATATATATATGTATCAAATTTTTAATTAGTTAATCTACTTCCTGGTTGGATTTTTTGATAAAATTTTGTGGAGAAGATCTAATAGTCATGGAGTTCATCCAAAAACCTCATATTTTTGCCCTCTCAAAAAGACATATTCGTACATATTGGTCCTTAAACTTGGTTCTTACTTGAAATCGACTCTCTTTATATATATCCTTTTTGACCGGATTGGGTTTTATACATACCCTAGGTTAACCAGTGCTTTTGCGGCACTATAGTGTTCGTGTTTTTCTTTTTCCCCTTTGTCACCGGCACAAAAGTCCCAGGTGAAGAGAGAAGGTAAAAAAGATAGGGAGAGGATATACTTTACCTTGTAATAGAGAAAGTGAGATTACACATCTATATTATTTAAAGTTAAATTTGAATTAAAATTCTCAGATCTACGTTCAAATTATACTACTCAATCGCAGCCATGCAAAGTTTTATCCCTTATATATTTTCTCTCTTCCACTTTATTATTATAGATATATATATTTATTTGCCTTATTTATTCTTTTCTTTCACACATTCATCCAATCAAAGAGGCTCAATATTGTAATATCCCCTTCCCTCCTACTTAACAATGATTTCTTTGCTGAATATTTGGTGTTCTAAACTTATACATACCCATATTAATTATTAGTGGTATTTGAATTGAATTTCAGTATGTGGGTAATGCTTTTAGGCTTGACTAAAGTTATCTAGCCTTGTTAGAGCTACTCATCTTTTGTTATCTTCTTCTATCATTATATAGAAATATTTAAAAAAATTGTGGACTGACTTTGATTTTTCTATGAGCTGAATCAATGTACTGTACTTCATAAATATCTAGGATTTTGCATTTTAATGTTCCCAGGACTAGAGTGTAATCAGCGATTTTACCATGTGGCTCAATTTGGTGTCTATCTTTCTTTTTCTTTCTTTAAAAACTAGGAAGAATTGCATCAGTAACTAACTTTGGTTAAATTATATGAGCGAATTGCACACGGGGATCAAAGTGAGAATTTTATTTGGTATGTTCTTTTTATTCTTCCTTTCCATTTTTTTGTTATTTTTTTTTAATAATAGAAAGTTCAAATTCTATTGAATGATTCATTTGGAATTTTAGATTGATTTGGTTCCTTATATATATATATATATATATATAATATTTGCCTTGTTTATTCTTTTCGTACACACATTCATCCAACCAAAGTGGCTCAATATTGTAATTTATCCCGTCCCTCCTAAGTTTTGGTTCTACTTAACAAGGATTTCAGTACTATTTATTTATATTTTGTTTAAGGCTTAAAATGATAGATGGATTCGGATCCTTGATCCAGATCCGAATATATATATATATAACATAGTTATACTTACATTTTCCTAAACTTAATACAAAACTATTTCACAAAAGAACTTATAAATATTAATTAAGTATGGACGGCAACAAATGAAATTTTTTTATTTTTTTTATTAGCATTATTTTTTTAAGGTGGGCAAACTTTAAACTTATTACACTTTGACCATATTATTTTGAAAAATAAAATTTTTGGTAACATTTTTTTTTCCATAGCAAAGAGTAAGATGGGCAGCCACCTGTGAGGGACATACTTCATAATATTCATTCACGTGAAAAATAGGATAAAATTTGAAAAAGTGCATACAAAAACAAACTATATATTACCTATAAAAAAAAATGCATAAATGTTTTGGGTGGTGATACTCTAAGTTTCCATTTGGTCCTTGAGTATAGAATAAGATAATGGCATACTCGGCCCCTAAGTATTGAGTTTATAGGCTTATACTCGAGCTTTTAGAATTGAATAAAAGTAAGAGTGGAACCAAGTGTTTTGTGGGGTGAAAATATCACTCCCAAACGTTTTTCATACAAATCGTACATTAATATAATGCGAGATGTGCAAAAGGAAACAAAAATTGAAACGGTTTAAATTCCGTCCACAATACTAATTTTTGAACTCCAAAACACATTTCTTATCCCGACTTGGGGAGGGGGGGGGGGGGGGGGGCGGGGCTTGCCTTTGAATGTTTTAATGGAAGGGTTTTAATCATAGGCTCACTTTACACTAAAAAAATGGGAACCTTAGAAATATGAAACAAGTTTGCAACATGAGAGTTGGCGAAGGGATCAACAGTCTTCTTTTAGTAAGGGTCCATCCGAGTGTCTTCGCCCACCTTTACATATTTGACTGTTCGCTGGACCTGGCTACCCAATTATGAAATATATATCTATCAAAAAAAGCTAGAAATAGATCTAAACTTAGTCCAGAGGTGCAATTTTTTTTTAATAATTACGAGGTTAACAAATATATTTTTATTGATTAAGCATTCGGCATTAAGAAGTATCAGCCCCGCTGAATCCTTAATACTGAATTTAAACTATTATTTTATTCAAATACTAATATTCAAAGAGTCATTCATAATACAAAAACAAATATCATTTTTAGAAGTTGAATTCAACATTTAGCAATCAAAGGTTAAAAAGAAAAAAAAAGACAAATACACCCTTAATTAATTATTTGATCACACCCTCAATTTTATGTGATTATTTACTTTGTTGAACAGATTATTTAATGATTTAATTTGGATTTTTTAAAAACATTTCAATATATATTTTCTATAAGTTCAAATTTAAAAATGCTAAAATAAATCTTTTTTTCATTTTAAAGGGAAAGCATTTTTAGAACTAAACTTAGTCCAAAGGTGCAATTTTTTTTAATAATTAAGAGGTTAACAACTATATTTTTATTGATTAAACATTCGGCCTTAAGAAGTATCAGCCCCGCTGGATCCTTAATACTGAATTTAAAATATTATTTTATTCAAACACTTAATATTCAAAGATTCATTCATAATACAAAAACAAATATCATTTTTAGAAGTTGAATTCAACATTTAGCAATCAAAGGTTAAAAAAAAATAAAAAAAATATACCCTTAATTCATTATTTGATCACATCCTTAATTTTATGTGATTATTTACTTTGTTGAACATATTATTTAATGATTTAATTTGGATTTTTTTAAAACATTTCAATATATATTTTCTATAATTCAAAATTTAAAAATGCTAAAATAATTCTTTTTTTCATTTTTAAGGGAAAGCATTTTTAGTTTATCTAGGGTTCAATAGGGGGTGTTGTCGAGAACCCGAAACTTGAGCAACTGAATTATACCGATTCATTAAAAATTGAACCGAAAAAAAATGAAGACAAAGAAATCGAACTCAAACCAAATACGTTTGGTTCGAATTTAAGATGTGCTAGTGTAAAGCCAAAACGAATCGAGCCAAACCAAATCATTGCATATATAATTCGAAAATAATATTACTTTACTATCTAAATTTTATGTTCCTAAAATCTACTAGCTCTAGTGGGAACCCAACTCTTTGAGTTACGAATGGAGTCAACATTTTCTTCTAATAATTTTCCACTAAATCAGTGGTCCATAATTTGTGTTTAACACTTTTGGAGTTTTTTTGGCCCTTAGATATGTTTTTTACTTACATAAAAACATCAATTCATACTCACATATATTTCATACACACAAAATACTCTCATTTACTTTATCTCTCATTAACTTTTAAAAAACTTAAAATAACATAACTTTAAATCTAAAATTCGGAATTTAATAAAATTTATAAATTTAAAACCTACTCATCAAGATTTACAAAATGAGATCCATTGTGTTTTTTGCATTTGATATTAATATTTTTGATTCTCAATATCTTTTTGGTAAAATTATATATATTTTTTATAAAAACAAGTATATGAAAGATCACATTACAACATAACCAAATATTAGTAATTGTTATATATACTTGGTATATTTAACCTTATTATAGATCATCGCATACAAAAATTTAACTGTGATTTAATCTATTATTAGTAAATGACAAAAATATTTAATTTAAATGTGTTAATTTTTTTTTGTTTCATGTGCCATCCGGCACGGCCAATACCTAGTATTATATATGTAAGAGTTAATATATTTTTTTGTCCAAAAAATGTAATTATTGCCGTACAATTTATCTATATTTAAAAAAATAAAATTCAAAACCGAATAAAACCAAACCAAAAAATTTGATTCGGATATGAGTTTGGAAGATTTAAAAGTGTAGGTCGGAAAATACCCTAGAGGGGGGGTGAATAGGGTTTTTAAAACTTAATGGGATTTTTAAAATCAATTTAAAAATGTTTGATGTCTATATCAATCAACCAACCAATAAACAAAGATAAATCCAATCACAAGAAACAAATAACACAATATAAGAGATAAAGAGATAGAAAGATTGAACCGATCAAAGTCAAAGACTTTTTGTCCACACGGTTCGGCTTGTTAGCCCCTACTCCGCGCTCGGTTAGTACGCCGAGAAATTCCACTAATTCCAATCTTCTTCCGGGTGAAGATAAAACCACTACAAGTGTTGTTGTCTCACTACACTCTTTACAAGTATTGATATTCTCTCAATACTCACACAAGAAAACTCTCTTGCTATCTTAAGAGATAAACCTCTCTTAATGTTTGAAAGAAATGATTTGGTGACTAACACCAATGTACAATAGCTCTATAGTGTATGAAGATTACAACTTAAGCTCACACTAAGAGATGTCAACTTTGATCAATAGAATATAGCTCAAAATAAGAATGATTGATCAAAAGAATTATTCTTGAATCTTTAAGAATGAATGTAGATGAAGAGAATGGTGTAAGAATGATTCAAGTGTGTTTAAATAAGTCTTAGAAGGTGTATATATAGTCTAAGACAACATATGGCCGTTTGGAGGGAGTTGGTAAGAGTTTGGTGCCAAAAATGGTAAAAAATCAGAACTCCAATGGCTAGTTTCTGGGCCATCAGTCGACTGAGCAGTGCTCCTTAGTCGACTGAGCAAGCCTCAATCGACTGAGCCTCTCTGCTTAGTCGACTGATGGGCTCTGTCCATCAGGCCAAAAATCCAAATTTTGTATATGTGCATTTAAGCTCTAAAACCAATTTTAATGCTTGGTAAAGGTAGAATATAGGTTCCTAAGACACCTATTTTTGTTCGAGCAACAATAAGATTTTTTTTTGAATTAAAAATGAATTAATTTCAAAAACGGTTTTTCCTTAAGAGAGGGTTTTTGAAAGGATTTTAATTCAACCTTTGTTTTGATCAATCTTATGAAAAGGAATATTCTATGAGCTTATTATAATGATCAAATCGAAACCTTTACAAGGAAAACTAAAGCACTCACTCACATAAACAATAAGGAGTCTTTAAGAGCTTTGTTTGTATTGCTACGTTTCTTTTCTTCCTTCGCTTCATTGTACATCAAAGAGATCTCATGGAAGTTGTGTGAGGTGAGTGGCATGGATTGCAATACTTTGTAGATGAATGACCTTGAATCCGGCTTTTCGGTTAAGTCCACATATGATCAATTTGTTGTGGCTATAACTTAAAACACCAACTAAGTTAAATTACACATGATTAACTTTATTGTTATTATCAAAACAAGATTAGTGACTTTCAAGTCAACAATCTCCCCCTTTTTGATGATGACAATAAATTAATGTGTGTTTGCGATTAGGATCATTAGTTGAGTTTTCTAACAGGAAAACTCCCCCTCAAACTATGCATATAAAAAATATAATAAGCATGCATAACAACAAATCAAACCAATGCAAGATTATAATAGAAACTTAAAACTTTAACTAAGTTCAAATAAAATACTAGAGTTAAACCATATGAAAAGAAAGGCATAGTACTTAAGTTCATAGAGTAACCAATAATAAAACTTAGAAGTTTCATAAAAGAGAAATAAGCATACTAGCATACTAGAGTGTGTACCAAACACTTATTATTTTCTCCCCCTTTGTCATGATCAAAAAGAGGAGAAGATAGGAAGATCACTCGTCGGGACCTTATTGTGGCCATTGACCCCATCCTTGATTCGCATTCCACGGGTTCCATGGTGGAAAGACATAGTCGGGGTGGTAGTGGAGGAATGCGGCTTCATGTGCTCTTTGCCTCTCCTCAATTCGGTTGAACCTATTATCCATGGTCACCGATAGATTTTGAATGGCTTGCAAGATTGCTTCATTTGGATGTGGCGTGTGAATGCCTTGTTGAGAGCTAGTAGGAGCTTGAGTGGAAGGGCCTTGCGGTGGTATGTCTTGTTCCATGGGCTCGGGTTGAGCTAAGTTTACATCATCATCACTATCCCCGTCCTCATCAATGTCAAGGGGATCATTTGAGACCCATTCTCCGTTTTCAATGTGATACCCCATTTGACGAATGTTCTTGGTGCTATATGTTTCCTCATTTGTTGGGACAATGATTTCCGTTTTATTTTCAAGAGGAATGTCATAAAATTGGAATAATCTAGTTAGTGCCATAGCATAAACCAATCCTTGTTTCCTCCTATTGGTGATACTAAGAAAATGATTGAACATAAGATCGGCATGGTCAAGCTTGTGCCCCATAGCAATCGCCCATACTAAGAAAACGTCCAAGGCATTGACGGAAGCCCTACTACCTCGTCTTGGAACAATGGAATACCCGATTATGGAATGGATAAGGCGGTTTTGCAAAGTAAGCATAGAGTCCTTGATTTCAAGTCCCACGCCAGAGTTTTGAAATCGATGACGGCGCTTAAGGATGGTAGATAATGCCGCGGATTTCTCAAAGCCAAATAGATTCCCAAAGTTTGACGGTACGTCCGTCACATTTTCCGTCGGAAAGCCAAAGATTCGACTAAGATCAGATTTGGTGAAACTGACCATACGTCCATTGACAAGTGAGCTAAGTCGTAGTTTGTTGGCTCGGCCGGAATCAAGTGTGGGGTGATGAAGATTAGCATAAAATAAACGAACAAGACGTGGATAGACATTTTCACGAATGGTAAGAAAATTTATGATGCCTTGTCTACGAAAAAGACCAGTGATGTTAAGACCATATGAAGAAAATACTTCAATATTGAATTGTTTACCTTCAACAATAGTACGAACGGAATAGTCGGAGTTGAAGTTTGCTTGAGCTTCGTCGGAGATGAATAATGGTTGTTGAGGAATTGAGGCAGGAGTGGGTGAAGAAGTTCCCACTTGTGGTACAGATTTTCGTGGTCGACGAGGGCGGGTTTGTTGAGACATGGCTAGAGTGTATGGTAGAAAAATTTAGGTTTTAAAGAAGGTTAGGGTTTGAGAAGAAATTTGAGATTTTTGGTTTTAAAGGCTTGATTGTATAAAAAATAGTTGGAAATAAGATATAGAGATGAATTGTGAAGGATTGGTAGAGAAAAAAAATTTGGCTTTTGATTGAAGAAGAACAATGGAGGCTAGGGTTAGGGTTGAGAAGGTATGAGATGGGTTTGATGGATTTGATATGAAATAGGTGTGATTTGTAATAGATTTGATGTGAAACAATGAAGATTGATGGTTTAGAATGAGTTTTGGTGATGATTTTAGAGATATATGAAGGTGTTGGGTGTGTATGGAGAGAGAGGGCTCGAAATAGATGGGGAGAAGAATGAATAAAAAACAGGGGAAAGCAGAGAATAAAATGTCAGCTCTCAGCCACTCATCAGTCGACTGATGAAGCCCCTTCAGTCGACTGATGGATGCTTAGTCGACTGATGAAATCCCTTAGTCGACTGAGTCACTCAGTTTAGCCCATATCAGTTTGTTCTTGCTCCGAAAATGATTTTGCTTGTTATTCCATCATCAATTAGCATACTATAGCTGCAAAGATACTTGTTAATTGTCACAATAACATGTAAGATTAACTCAAGACAAATACAACACTAGAATTATGAAAAATTTAGTACAACAAAAGAATGTGTGCTCAAGAATAAGCACTATATTTACTTTTTATGAACTTTTTGGAATAAACTAGATGTCACAAGCTCTAGTCATACCGAGTTCACGTCGAATAGTGCAAAAGCGATCATCGGGAAGTGGTTTAGTGAAAATATCCGCAAATTGCGATTCGGTGCCAACGAATTCAATATCAACATCACCTTTTTGCACATGATCACGAATAAAATGATATCTTATCTCAATGTGCTTAGTACGTGAATGTTGTATAGGGTTCTTGGTCAAGCTAATAGCACTTGTGCTGTCACACTTAATGGGAATGTGGCTAAGACTTAATCCGAAGTCTTCTAGTTGTTGTTTAATGTATAAGGTTTGAGCACAACAACTTCCGGCCGCCACATATTCGGCTTCGGCCGTTGAAAGGGCCACCGAGTTTTGTTTATTACTTGACCAAGATACTAGTGCGTGTCCTAGGAAATGACAAGTGCCACTAGTGCTTTTCCTATCGATTTTGCAACCGGTAAAATCCGCATCGGAATAACTAATCAAGTCAAATGAGTTCTCTCTTGGGTACCACAAACCCAAGGAGCTAGTACCGGATAGATAACGGAAAATCCGTTTTACGGCAAGTAAATGTGACTCTTTGGGATCCGCTTGGAATCGTGCACAAAGACATACACTAAACATAATATCCGGCCTAGAGGCCGTCAAATATAATAAACTACCGATCATACCTCGATATTTCTTGATGTCTACGGTTTTACCGATTTCGTCTTTGTCGAGCTTCAATGTTGAACTCATAGGAGTGCTCGTGGATTTGGCACCTTCCATGTCGAATTTCTTCAATAGCTCCTTCACATACTTCTCTTGATTGATGAAGATGCCTTATTTGCATTGCTTCACTTGTAATCCAAGGAAGTAATTCAATTCACCCATCATGCTCATTTCGAATTCTTTTTGCATACATGAGGAAAAGTCCTTGCAAAGATTTTCGTTAGTAGAACCAAATATAATATCATCAACATAGATTTGTACAAGTAGCATGTCATTGTCATGATTTTTGATAAATAAGGTAGTATCAATTTTACCTCTAACAAAACCATTGTTAATCAAAAATGAACTAAGTCTATCATACCATGCTCTAGGTGCTTGTTTTAAACCATACAATGCTTTCGATAATTTAAACACGTAGTCCGGATAAAATGATTTTCAAAACCGGGAGGTTGTTTCACATAAACTTCCTCATCGATAAAACCATTTAAGAAAGCACTTTTCACATCCATTTGATATAATTTGAAATTCTTAAAACATGAATAAGCAAGTAACATGCGAATAGCTTCTAGACGTGCTACGGGTGCATATGTTTCTTCATAATCAATGCCCTCCTCTTGATTGTATCCTTGGGCAACAAGTCTAGCTTTATTTCTAACTATTACACCACTTTCATCCTTTTTGTTACGAAATACCCATTTAGTACCAATAATAGTATGATCACTAGGTTTGGGAACAAGTGTCCACACTTTGTTTCTCTCAAATTGATTGAGCTCCTCTTGCATAGCCATCATCCAAGATTCATCTTGTTCGGCTTCAATAATGTTTTTAGGCTCATATTGAGAAACAAATGCCACGTTATTGCATACATTTCTTAAGGAAGATCTAGTCATAACTTTACTAGATGGCTCTCCAAGAATTTGATCAATAGGGTGGTTGGACACAAATTTCCAACTCCTAGGCAACTCATTCGAGTCTTGCTCGGTTTTGTTTTCTAACTCCTTAGAAGGAGCTTGAGCACTCGATGGTTCTTCCTTAGATGTATCATTGATTTGAATATCCGAAAACTTTTGGACAATCTCAACATCATCATCGTAATGTACTTTGGGTGAGAAAGGATTTGACTCATCAAATACAACATGCATAGACTCTTGGACTACCAAACTTTTCTTGTTATAAACTCTATATGCTTTACTATTAGTGGCATACCCAAGAAAAATTCCTTCATCGGATTTAGCATCAAATTTGCCTAGGTGATCACGATCATTCAAAATAAAACATTTGCAACCAAAAACTTTAAAATAAGCAATATTTGGTTTCTTGTCATTCCATAACTCATAAGGTGTCTTATCTAACTTTTTACGAATAATAGTACGATTAATCACATAGCATGCGGTGTTAACAGCTTCCGCCCACAAATACTCCGGTAAAGAATGTTCATTAAGCATAGTCCTAGACATCTCTTGAAGAGATCTATTTTTCCTCTCAACAACACCATTTTGTTGAGGAGTTCTAGGTGCCGAAAAATTATGATCAATACCATGCTCATCACAAAAGTTCTCAATATCAACATTGTCAAATTCTCTACCTCTATCACTACGAACATGCACAATAGAGACGCCTTTTTCATTTTGAACTTTTCTACAAAATTTAGCAAAAACATGTGGGGTTTCACTTTTGTGGGTGAGAAAGAACACCCAAGTGAGTCTAGTATAATCATCAACAATAACAAACGTGTATAACTTGCCACCTAGACTAGCAACCGAAATAGGACCAAACAAATCAAGATGCAACATATCAAGTGGTCTAGATGTAGTAATATCCCTTTTAGACTTGAAAGAAGATTTGTGTTGTTTACCAAGTTGACATGCATCACAAATTTTATCCTTAACAAATTTGGTTTTAGGCAATCCTTTAACAAGCTCTTTCTTAGACAAAGCATGAATTAAATCCATATTAGCATGTCCTAATCTCCTATGCCACAACCAAGATACATCATTTATAGCGGATAAGCATTTAACATCTTGTTGAGATAAATCATCAAGCTCAAGAGTATACACATTGTTAGTTCTATATGCAACAAGTAAAATGGAATCATCACTAACATTCTTAACAATGCAACGATCGGATTTAAAAATAACTTCACAGCCCTTATCACATAATTGGCTAATGCTAAGTAAATTATGCTTCAAACCATCAACTAATAGAACATTATCAATGCAAGTAGAATGCTTACCAACCTTACCTATACCGATGATTTTGCCCTTGGCGTTGTCCCCGAAAGTCACATTCCCTCCTCGCTTGGGAATTAGACTTAAGAAGTTGTTCTTGTCTCCCGTCATGTGTTTTGAGCAACCACTATCCAAGAACCACTTGGTTTTGCTACCCTTGGCTTTCAAGCATACCTACACCATGACTTTAAGTAACTTCTCCTTTGGTACCCAAAATGTATTGGGTCCCTTTGGGTTAGCAAACATAATGGTTCCTTTTGGAACCCAAGCAAGCTTCCTCTTAGGGAAACCTCATCGTCTCTTTCCATAAGGCAAAGATTTGCCGTCTCCTCGTCGCTAGAGTCGGCATCGGATTCACCTTCTTCGGAATCACTCCAAGTCCCCTTGAGGGCATGCCTTACTTGTTTGAAGGCTTTATCTCTTTTATCTCTTCTCTCCTTTCTTCTAACCGGGCAATTGGTTTTGAAGTGTCCCGGTTCATGGCAATGGAAACATTTCTTGACTTCTTCGTTTTCAACTCTTGGTTGAATTGATCGATCATTGTTCCTCTTTGATGAAGAACCAAAGTTGTTTCCTTTTCCTTGAAACTTCTTCTTCTTGGCTAGAAATTTCATGAAGTTTCTAGAGAGGAGAGCCATGTCATCGTCACCGCCCATTGACTCTTCATCATCCTCTCGTTGACTTGCCTTGAGAGCAAGAGTCTTCTTGGCTTTTGAATCAACTTCTTCTTCTCTCTCTATCAATTCCTTCTCGTGGGTTTTAAGTGACCCCAATAGTTCATCCATGCTTAACGTCTTGAGATTTTTGGCTTCTTGAATAGCCGTTACTTTGGGTCTCCATTTCTTGGGAAGAGTCCTAAGAATCTTTCGAATCTTGTCTTCATTGGAATAAACCTTTCCAAGGAGATCTAGAGCATTAGTAATAATGGAGAACCTACTATACATAGAAGCAAGTGATTCATTAGGCTCCATTTTGAAAAGCTCATAATCATGAACAAGCATATCAATATTGTCATCCTTGACTTGCGAGGTTCCCTCATGAGCAACCTCTAATTTGTCCCATATTTCTTTTGCGGTTTTACAACTAGAAATTTTGTTGTATTCATCCATAGTTAATGCACAATGTAGAGAGTTTAAGGCTTTAGCATTAAATTGGATTTTCTTAATGTCATTCTCATCATAATCGGAAATTGATTTAGGAGTGACATTACCCCTTTCATCGGTTTTGGTAATCTCATAGGGTCCAATGAGTGTAACCCTCCATTGTTCAAAATCACTAGCTTGAAGAAAAGTACACATGCGATTTTTCCAATAGCTATAATTTTTGCCATCAAATAGAGGTGGCCTAGTGGTTGAAGAACCTTCGTTAAGTCCGGTTCCTTGATAAATAGACATGATCGTAAACTCTAAGATTGTAAAATCAAATTACAAGAGTACAACGGCTTATTCTGATACCAATTGTAGGTCGGAAAATACCCTAGAGGGGGGGGGTGAATAGGGTTTTTAAAACTTAATGGAATTTTTAAAATCAATTTAAAAATGTTTGATGTCTATATCAATCAACCAACCAATAAACAAAGATAAATCCAATCACAAGAAACAAATAACACAATATAAGAGATAAAGAGATAGAAAGATTGAACCGATCAAAGTCAAAGACTTTTTGTCCACACGGTTCGGCTTGTTAGCCCCTACTCCGTGCTCGGTTAGTACCCCGAGAAATTCCACTAATTTCAATCTTCTTCCGGGTGAAGATAAAACCACTACAAGTGTTGTTGTCTCACTACACTCTTTACAAGTATTGATATTCTCTCAATACTCACACAAGAAAACTCTCTTGCTATCTTAAGAGATAAACCTCTCTTAATGTTTGAAAGAAATGATTTGGTGACTAACACCAATGTACAATAGCTCTATAGTGTATGAAGATTACAACTTAAGCTCACACTAAGAGATGTCAACTTTGATCAATAGAATATAGCTCAAAATAAGAATGATTGATCAAAAGAATTGTTCTTGAATCTTTAAGAATGAATGTAGATGAAGAGAATAGTGTAAGAATGATTCAAGTGTGTTTAAATAAGTCTTAGAAGGTGTATATATAGTCTAAGACAACATATGGCCGTTTGGAGGGAGTTGGTAAGAGTTTGGTGCCAAAAATGGTAAAAAATCAGAACTCCAACGGCTAGTTTTTGGGCCATCAGTCGACTGAGCAGTGCTCCTTAGTCGACTGAGCAAGCCTCAGTCGACTGAGCCTCTCTGCTTAGTCGACTGATGGGCTCTGTCCATCAGGCCAAAAATCCGAATTTTGTATATTTGCATTTAAGCTCTAAAACCAATTTTAATGCTTGGTAAAGGTAGAATATAGGTTCCTAAGACACCTATTTTTGTTAGAGCAACAATAAGATCTTTTAGAATTAAAAATGAATTAATTTCAAAAACGGTTTTTCCTTAAGAGAGCGTTTTTGAAAGGATTTTAATTCAACCTTTGTTTTGATCAATCTTATGAAAAGGAATATTCTATGAGCTTATTATAATGATCAAATCGAAACCTTTACAAGGAAAACTAAAGCACTCACTCACATAAACAATAAGGAGTCTTTGAGAGCTTTGTTTGTATTGCTACGTTTCTTTTCTTCCTTGGCTTCATTGTACTTCAAAGAGATCTCATGGAAGTTGTGTGAGGTGAGTGGCATGGATTGCAATACTTTGTAGATGAATGACCTTGAATCCGGCTTTTCGGTTAAGTCCACATATGATCAATTTGTTGTGGCTATAACTTAAAACACCAACTAAGTTAAATTACACATGATTAACTTTATTGTTATTATCAAAACAAGATTAGTGACTTTCAAGTCAACAATCTCCCCCTTTTTGATGATGACAATAAATTAATGTGTGTTTGCGATTAGGATCATTAGTTGAGTTTTCTAACAGGAAAACTCCCCCTCAAACTATGCATATAAAAAAATATAATAAGCATGCATAACAACAAATCAAACCAATGCAAGATTATAATAGAAACTTAAAACTTTAACTAAGTTCAAATAAAATACTAGAGTTAAACCATATGAAAAGAAAGGCATAGTACTTAAGTTCATAGAGTAACCAATAATAAAACTTAGAAGTTTCATAAAAGAAAAATAAGCATACTAGCATACTAGAGTGTGTACCAAACACTTATTATTTTCTCCCCCTTTGTCATGATCAAAAAGAGGAGAAGAGAAGAAGGTCACTCGTCGGGACCTTCTTGTGGCCATTGACCCCATCCTTGATTCGCATTCCACGGGTTCCATGGTGGAAAGACATAGTCGGGGTGGTAGTGGAGGAATGCGGCTTCATGTTCTCTTTGCCTCTCCTCAATTCGGTTGAACCTATTATCCATGGTCACCGATAGATTTTGAATGGCTTGCAAGATTGCTTCATTTGGATGTGGCGTGTGAATGCCTTGTTGAGAGCTAGTAGGAGCTTGAGTGGAAGGGCCTTGCGGTGGTATGTCTTGTTCCATGGGCTCGGGTTGAGCTAAGTTTACATCATCATCACTATCCCCGTCCTCATCAATGTCAAGGGGATCATTTGAGACCCATTCTCCGTTTTCAATGTGATACCCCATTTGACGAATGTTCTTGGTGCTATATGTTTCCTCATTTGTTGGGACAATGATTTCCGTTTCATTTTCAAGAGGAATGTCATAAAATTGGAATAATCTAGTTAGTGCCATAGCATAAACCAATCCTTGTTTCCTCCTATTGGTGATACTAAGTAAATGATTGAACATAAGATCGGCATGGTCAAGCTTGTGCCCCATAGCAATCGCCCATACTAAGAAAACGTCCAAGGCATTGACGGAAGCCCTACTACCTCGTCTTGGAACAATGGAATACCCGATTATGGAATGGATAAGGCGGTTTTGCAAAGTAAGCATAGAGGCCTTGATTTCAAGTCCCACGCTAGAGTTTTGAAATCGATGACGGCGCTTAAGGATGGTAGATAATGCCGCGGATTTCTCAAAGCCAAATAGATTCCCAAAGTTTGACGGTACGTCCGTCACATTTTCCGTCGGAAAGCCAAAGATTCGACTAAGATCAGATTTGGTGAAACTGACCATACGTCCATTGACAAGTGAGCTAAGTCGTAGTTTGTTGGCTCGGCCGGAATCAAGTGTGGGGTGATGAAGATTAGCATAAAATAAACGAACAAGACGTGGATAAACATTTTCACGAATGGTAAGAAAATTTATGATGCCTTGTCTACGAAAAAGACCAGTGATGTTAAGACCATATGAAGAAAAATACTTCAATATTGAATTGTTTACCTTCAACAATAGTACGAACGGAATAGTCGGAGTTGAAGTTTGCTTGAGCTTCGTCGGAGATGAATAATGGTTGTTGAGGAATTGAGGCAGGAGTGGGTGAAGAAGTTCCCACTTGTGGTACAGATTTTCGTGGTCGACGAGGGCGGGTTTGTTGAGACATGGCTAGAGTGTATGGTAGAAGAATTTAGGTTTTAAAGAAGGTTAGGGTTTGAGAAGAAATATGAGATTTTTGGTTTTAAGGGCTTGATTGTATAAAAAATAGTTGGAAATAAGATATATAGATGAATTGTGAAGGATTGGAAAAAAAATTGGGTTTTGATTGAAGAAGAACAATGGAGGCTAGGGTTAGGGTTGAGAAGGTATGAGATGGGTTTGATGGATTTGATATGAAATAGGTGTGATTTGTAATAGATTTGATGAGAAACAATGAAGATTGATGGTTTAGAATGAGTTTGGTGATGATTTTAGAGATATATGAAGGAGTTGGGTGTGTATGGAGAGAGAGGGCTCGAAATAGATGGGGAGAAGAATGAATAAAAAATAGGGGAAAGCAGAGAATAAAATGTCAGCTCTCAGCCACTCATCAGTCGACTGATGAAGCCCCTTCAGTCGACTGATGGATGCTTAGTCGACTGATGAAATCCCTTAGTCGACTGAGTCACTCAGTTTAGCCCATATCAGTTTGTTCTTGCTCCGAAAATGATTTTGCTTGTTATTCCATCATTAATTAGCATACTACAGCTGCAAAGGTACTTGTTAATTGTCACAATAACATGTAAGATTAACTCAAGACAAATACAACACTAGAATTATGAAAAATTTAGTACAACAAAAGAATGTGTGCTCAAGAATAAGCACTATATTTTTTTTATGAACTTTTGGAATAAACTAGATGTCACAAGCTCTAGTCATACCGAGTTCACGTCGATTAGTGCAAAAGCGATCATCGGGAAGTGGTTTAGTGAAAATATCCGCAAATTGCGATTCGGTGCCAACGAATTCAATATCAACATCACCTTTTTGCACATGATCACGAATAAAATGATATCTTATCTCAATGTGCTTAGTACGTGAATGTTGTATAGGGTTCTTGGTCAAGCTAATAGCACTTGTGTTGTCACACTTAATGGGAATGTGGCTAAGACTTAATCCAAAGTCTTCTAGTTGTTGTTTAATGTATAAGGTTTGAGCACAACAACTTCCGGCCGCCACATATTCGGCTTCGGCCGTTGAAAGGGCCACCGAGTTTTGTTTCTTACTTGACCAAGATACTAGTGCGTGTCCTAGGAAATGTCAAGTGCCACTAGTGTTTTTCCTATCGATTTTGCAACCGGCAAAATCCGCATCGGAATAACTAATCAAGTCAAATGAGTTCTCTCTTGGGTACCACAAACCCAAGGAGCTAGTATCGGATAGATAACGGAAAATCCGTTTTACGGCAAGTAAATGTGACTCTTTGGGATCCACTTGGAATCGTGCACAAAGACATACACTAAACATAATATCCGGCCTAGAGGCCGTCAAATATAATAAACTACCGATCATACCTCGATATTTCTTGATGTCTACGGTTTTACCGATTTCGTCTTTGTCGAGCTTCAATGTTGAACTCATAGGAGTGCTCATGGATTTGGCACCTTCCATGTCGAATTTCTTCAATAGTTCCTTCACATACTTCTCTTGATTGATGAAGATGCCTTCTTTGCATTGCTTCACTTGTAATCCAAGGAAGTAATTCAATTCACCCATCATGCTCATTTCGAATTCTTTTTGCATACATGAGGAAAAGTCCTTGCAAAGATTTTCGTTAGTAGAACCAAATATAATATCATCAACATAGATTTGTACAAGTAGCATGTCATTGTCATGATTTTTGATAAATAAGGTAGTATCAATTTTACCTCTAACAAAACCATTGTTAATCAAAAATGAACTAAGTCTATCATACCATGCTCTAGGTGCTTGTTTTAAACCATACAATGCTTTCGATAATTTAAACACGTAGTCCGGATAAACATGATTTTCAAAACCGGGAGGTTGTTTCACATAAACTTCCTCATCGATAAAACCATTTAAGAAAGCACTTTTCACATCCATTTGATATAATTTGAAATTCTTAAAACATGAATAAGCAAGTAACATGCGAATAGCTTCTAGACGTGCTACGGGTGCATATGTTTCTTCATAATCAATGCCCTCCTCTTGATTGTATCCTTGGGCAACAAGTCTAGCTTTATTTCTAACTATTACACCACTTTCATCCTTTTTGTTACGAAATACCCATTTAGTACCAATAATAGTATGATCACTAGGTTTGGGAACAAGTGTCCACACTTTGTTTCTCTCAAATTGATTGAGCTCCTCTTGCATAGCCATCATCCAAGATTCATCTTGTTCGGCTTCAATAATGTTTTTAGACTCATATTGAGAAACAAATGCCACGTTATTGCATACATTTCTTAAGGAAGATCTAGTCATAACTTTACTAGATGGCTCTCCAAGAATTTGATCAATAGGGTGGTTGGACACAAATTTCCAACTCCTAGGCAACTCATTCGAGTCTTGCTCGGTTTTGTTTTCTAACTCCTTAGAAGGAGCTTGAGCACTCGATGGTTCTTCCTTAGATGTATCATTGATTTGAATATCCGAAATCTTTTGGACAATCTCAACATCATCATCGGAATGTACTTTGGGTGAGAAAGGATTTGACTCATCAAATACAACATGCATAGACTCTTGGACTACCAAACTTTTCTTGTTATAAACTCTATATGCTTTACTATTAGTGGCATACCCAAGAAAAATTCCTTCATCGGATTTAGCATCAAATTTGCCTAGGTGATCACGATCATTCAAAATAAAACATTTGCAACCAAAAACTTTAAAATAAGCAATATTTGGTTTCTTGTCATTCCATAACTCATAAGGTGTCTTATCTAACTTTTTACGAATAATAGTACGATTAATCACATAGCATGCGGTGTTAACGGCTTCCGCCCACAAATACTCCGGTAAAGAATGTTCATTAAGCATAGTCCTAGACATCTCTTGAAGAGATCTATTTTTCCTCTTAACAACACCATTTTGTTGAGGAGTTCTAGGTGTCGAAAAATTATGATCAATACCATGCTCATCACAAAAGTTCTCAATATCAACATTGTCAAATTCTCTACCTCTATCACTATGAACATGCACAATAGAGACGCCTTTTTTATTTTGAACTTTTCTACAAAATTTAGCAAAAACATGTGGGGTTTCACTTTTGTGGGTGAGAAAGAACACCCAAGTGAGTCTAGTATAATCATCAACAATAACAAACGTGTATAACTTGCCACCTAGACTAGCAACCGAAATAGGACCAAACAAATCAAGATGCAACATATCAAGTGGTCTAGATGTAGTAATATCCCTTTTAGACTTGAAAGAAGATTTGTGTTGTTTACCAAGTTGACATGCATCACAAATTTTATCCTTAACAAATTTGGTTTTAGGCAATCCTTTAACAAGCTCTTTCTTAGACAAAGCATGAATTAAATCCATATTAGCATGTCCTAGTCTCCTATGCCACAACCAAGATACATCATTTATAGCGGATAAGCATTTAACATCTTGTTGAGATAAATCATCAAGCTCAAGAGTATACACATTGTTAGTTCTATATGCAACAAGTAAAATGGAATCATCACTAACATTCTTAACAATGCAACGATCGGATTTAAAAATAACTTCATAGCCCTTATCACATAATTGGCTAATGCTAAGTAAATTATGCTTCAAACCATCAACTAATATAACATTATCAATGCAAGTAGAATGCTTACCAACCTTACCTATACCGATGATTTTGCCCTTGGCGTTGTCCCCGAAAGTCACATTCCCTCCTTGCTTGGCAATTAGACTTAAGAAGTTGTTCTTGTCTTCCGTCATGTGTTTTGAGCAACCACTATCCAAGAACCACTTGGTTTTGCTACCCTTGGCTTTCAAGCATACCTACATCATGACTTTAAGTAACTTCTCCTTTGGTACCCAAAATGTGTTGGGTCCCTTTGGGTTAGCAAACATAATGGTTCCTTTTGGAACCCAAGCAAGCTTCCTCTTAGGGAAACCTTCATTTCGATAGAAACAATGATCCACATAATGAGTATTTCTACCACAATATGAGCAAATATGAGTGGGATCATGAGGTGTATATGTTTTAAAAAAGTTTTCGTAATCCTTTTGGTTGTCAATTTGGTTGTAGCCCAATCCGGCTTTGTCAAATACACACCTTTGCATTCCTAATAGTTTATCCAAATTATCCCTACCATTGGTGAATTTGGCTAAGCTATTGGTTAGATCATCCACTTGATCTTTTAATTTGACATTTTCTAGTACAAGTGTGTTTGGAATTTCCTTTTCCTTTCCTTTCTTCAAAGTATTGATTTCATTTTTCAAAACCATGTTTTCTTTTTCAAAAGTTTCACACTTGTTAGAAATTATCAAATTCTCCTTTTTGAGGCTTGCAAACTTCTTGGAAAAATTTTCAAATTTGCTATGCAATTCCTCAAACATTTCATATAACTCATCATAGTCATTTTCATCATGAGCATCATCATTTATAGAAACATTATCATCGCTAAATGAATCATAAATAGAGTCTACCTCATCGTCTCTTGCCATAAGGCAAAGATTTGCCGTCTCCTCGTCGCTAGAGTCGGCATCGGATTCACCTTCTTCGGAATCACTCCAAGTCCCCTTGAGGGCATGCCTTACTTGTTTGAAGGCTTTATCTCTTTTATCTCTTCTCTCCTTTCTTCTAACCGGGCAATTGGTTTTGAAGTGTCCTGGTTCATGGCAATGGAAACATTTCTTGACTTCTTCGTTTTCAACTCTTGGTTGAATTGATCGATCATTGTTCCTCTTTGATGAAGAACCAAAGTTGTTTCCTTTTCCTTGAAACTTCTTCTTCTTGGCTAGAAATTTCATGAAGTTTCTAGAGAGGAGTGCCATGTCATCGTCACCGCCCATTGACTCTTCATCATCCTCTCGTTGACTTGCCTTGAGAGCAAGAGTCTTCTTGGCTTTTGAATCAACTTCTTCTTCTCTCTCCAATTCCTTCTCGTGGGTTTTAAGTGACCCCAATAGTTCATCCATGCTTAACGTCTTGAGATTTTTGGCTTCTTGAATAGCCGTTACTTTGGGTCTCCATTTCTTGGGAAGAGTCCTAAGAATCTTTCGAATCTTGTCTTCATTGGAATAAACCTTTCCAAGGAGATCTAGAGCATTAGTAATAATGGAGAACCTACTATACATAGAAGCAAGAGATTCATTAGGCTCCATTTTGAAAAGCTCATAATCATGAACAAGCATATCAATATTGTCATCCTTGACTTGTGAGGTTCCCTCATGAGCAACCTCTAATTTGTCCCATATTTCTTTTGCGGTTTTACAACTAGAAATTTTGTTGTATTCATCCATAGTTAATGCACAATGTAGAGAGTTTAAGGCTTTAGCATTAAATTGGATTTTCTTAATGTCATTCTCATCATAATCGGAAATTGATTTAGGAGTGACATTACCCCTTTCATCGGTTTTGGTAATCTCATAGGGTCCAATGAGTGTAACCCTCCATTGTTCAAAATCACTAGCTTGAAGAAAAGTACACATGCGATTTTTCCAATAGCTATAATTTTTGCCATCAAATAGAGGTGGCCTAGTGGTTGAAGAACCTTCGTTAAGTCCGGTTCCTTGATAAATAGACATGATCGTAAACTCTAAGATTGTAAAATCAAAACAAGAGTACAACCTCTGATACCAACTGTAGGTCGGAAAATACCCTAGAGGGGGGGGTGAATAGGGTTTTTAAAACTTAATGGTATTTTTAAAATCAATTTAAAAATGTTTGATGTCTATATCAATCAACCAACCAATAAACAAAGATAAATCCAATCACAAGAAATAAATAACACAATATAAGAGATAAAGAGATAGAAAGATTGAACCGATCAAAGTCAAAGACTTTTTGTCCACACGGTTCGGCTTGTTAGCCCCTACTCCGCGCTCGGTTAGTACCCCGAGAAATTCCACTAATTCCAATCTTCTTCCGGGTGAAGATAAAACCACTACAAGTGTTGTTGTCTCACTACACTCTTTACAAGTATTGATATTCTCTCAATACTCACACAAGAAAACTCTCTTGCTATCTTAAGAGATAAACCTCTCTTAATGATTGAAAGAAATGATTTGGTGACTAACACCAATGTACAATAGCTCTATAGTGTATGAAGATTACAACTTAAGCTCACACTAAGAGATGTCAACTTTGATCAATAGAATATAGCTCAAAATAAGAATGATTGATCAAAAGAATTGTTCTTGAATCTTTAAGAATGAATGTAGATGAAGAGAATAGTGTAAGAATGATTCAAGTGTGTTTAAATAAGTCTTAGAAGGTGTATATATAGTCTAAGACAACATATGGCCGTTTGGAGGGAGTTGGTAAGAGTTTGGTGCCAAAAATGGTAAAAAATCAAAACTCCAACGGCTAGTTTTTGGGCCATCAGTCGACTGAGCAGTGCTCCTTAGTCGACTGAGCAAGCCTCAGTCGACTGAGCCTCTCTGCTTAGTCGACTGATGGGCTCTGTCCATCAGGCCAAAAATCCGAATTTTGTATATTTGCATTTAAGCTCTAAAACCAATTTTAATGCTTGGTAAAGGTAGAATATAGGTTCCTAAGACACCTATTTTTGTTAGAGCAACAATAAGATCTTTTAGAATTAAAAATGAATTAATTTCAAAAACGGTTTTTCCTTAAGAGAGCGTTTTTGAAAGGATTTTAATTCAACCTTTGTTTTGATCAATCTTATGAAAAGGAATATTCTATGAGCTTATTATAATGATCAAATCTCGAAACCTTTACAAGGAAAACTAAAGCACTCACTCACATAAACAATAAGGAGTCTTTGAGAGCTTTGTTTGTATTGCTACGTTTCTTTTCTTCCTTGGCTTCATTGTACTTCAAAGAGATCTCATGGAAGTTGTGTGAGGTGAGTGGCATGGATTGCAATACTTTGTAGATGAATGACCTTGAATCCGGCTTTTCGGTTAAGTCCACATATGATCAATTTGTTGTGGCTATAACTTAAAACACCAACTAAGTTAAATTACACATGATTAACTTTATTGTTATTATCAAAACAAGATTAGTGACTTTCAAGTCAACAAAAACAACCTTGCCATATAATCATATAAACATTTCTATAACTAAATATAATACTACATAAATCCAACGGAAGATATCTCATATCAACCATTCTAAATAGTTTAATAACTTATAAACAATGGTTTAGTGACATAAAATCACCACTTGAACCCATACAAGTAAACATTTAGCTTTGAAAAATAATTCATCAACAATCACATGGACTCCAAGTGGGTTTTGTGCAAATCAAGTGAATAGCTTCAATTCTTTGTTGAGACATGTGTTTTGTTCCGTATATAGACTAGTTGAATCATTAATTTTGATCTCAACACAAGATCTCAACATAAGTTCCGAACCCATGTATACGAGCTATGTATTTATATATATACATGGTAGAATCGTAATCAATCGATAAGAAATTGAAAAAAATAGAGTTTAATAGTTGAAACAAGTATTTTTAACACATTTATGTGTACATATATAGGCTATTCAAACCATTGGGGAAAGTATGAACTTCATATCAAAAGTTACATTTCATGGAAATTGGGTTCCAATTGGGTTTTGCTTAAAACAAGTGATTCATTGCAAATAGCTCATTGAACCAAGTTATTTTAACAATATGCAAGCCACTGGGTTCATTAATTCTAACATTTCATCACCCTTTCATCATATACCCAAAACATGTATGTGTATATATATACAACCTAGGGTTTAAATGCTAACATTTGCTAAAACTAGAAATTAATCAATAGTAATGTAAGAAAATAGGGTTGAGTATGGATTCCCCACCTCTTTGTAGCTAGAAGTGTGGATTTGAAGGCTAGCTTGAGCTCTCTCCTCAAGAACACCAAGCCCTAGAAGCTCCACCAAGCTTCAATGGAGTTCAAGGAAGAAGATGATGAAGGAGGAGATGAAATTTATTGGATTTGCTCTTTGATTCTTGAATTAATTGAAATAATCTCTCAAAACTCCTTAAGATCCCTCACAAAATTAGCTCTCAACCTCTCTATCTATCTCTCTTTAAAGCTCTCGGTGGTTATGTGGATAATGAGCAGAAAAGGAGATGAAGGTGTGCATATAAATCTGGTTCTCACTCACGTGGTTACTGTTCACACGTGGGGGAGTTGCAGCACTGAACTTTAAACGACCATAACTTCTTGCTCAGATGTCCGATTGAGGTGATCTTATGTCCACATAAATCTTATTCGGATCTCTACAACTTCTTAAAAGGAAGCGTCTCCAAATTCTGGATAGATAATTCCCAAAAATTCGACGAAGTCAGCGCATTAATGTTATCGAATGAACAACTGATAGCGATTTGCCTATTTCGCACTCAGTTTCGACCTAGCAGGAGTCTAAATTTGCCTTCGTCCAAAACACAAAAGTTGTAGATTACCTAAAAATTTAGATGCCTACGTGTACGAAAACTCAATATGGCGAGGAAGGAAGAAGTTACGTTTCCCCCAAGTTGTCCAAAATTATGAAGTCGCGTAAATTAAAAACCCACAGTTGACATACCGATTTCAATTTGAACCATCCGAATTGTGAAACAATCACTCTTACAAGTTTAGTACATCTAATATGACATGCTAGATATGTTGGACTGACTTGGAAGGGTTCGAAAATAATAATTCAAGCCCTAACGGGACTGCAAGCTTCTATCAGGCCTACGAATGGTGTTTAGCTTGTAAATGAAACACGGGGTATTACATTGGTAAAATTCGAACTCAGCTCATTTGAAAAGTATGACGGATTCCAGTATCTGTCGCACTAGAAGCATAACTTACTTTAAAAAGAAACTTGAATTTGTTCGTTTCTACGCATTTTATCGAATAAGCCATGCCCTTTTTGACACAACACTACCTATTCTAATTATGTGTATATATATAGAGTCCTCTTTCTTAAAAGCCATTCTTAAGTTAGCTAACTTAAGAATTGTATATTTTGAAGGGGTAAACAAATGATTTGTTTTTCATAAAACTTAGTGGAGATGATCTAGTCATTGCCACCAAATTGTATATAGATCATCTCCTCCAAATTTCATCAAAAAAAATCAATTGAGATTTGGGTTAACTAAAATTTATATATATATATATATATGTATTTCTAGACATTGAAATTTTAGATATTTAGTTAACATGCTTCCCAGTTTAGTTTTTTGATGAAATTTGGTGGAGATGATTTACTCATTATAGAGATCATCTCCACCAAGTTTCATGAAATATACATTCGTTTACTCTTCAAAATGGACGGTAACTTAAGGACGGTCCTTAAGAGAAGGGAACCGTATATATATATGAGTACTGGAATGGTAGATACTCTCTAACATAGGTTGTGGTGTGTAATCCTCTAAATTAACACATCTTTAGGATTTGAGCTAGTGATTTAGCATTTTAATTATGTTTACATGATGTTAAAAAGATTAACGGTTCAATTTGAGGTTTTTTTCAGAACTTAAACTATTAATTTTGATTTTTTTTAATTAATATAGAGTATTCACTATGACGTGTGCATGCATACCATAATAAGTTACACCCCACCATTATTTACCACAAATTCATAAAAACATCAAGTGCTTATCATATTAATCATCGTATATATAGTTAATGTAACAATATTTGACGGATCATCACCCCTAAATACAACAAAAATGTACAAATTTAGAGAGGTACGTTTCCACCATAGCTTATGGTGGAAAGTACCAACTATTCTGCTACCATATATATATATTATGAAAGTATTTACTAAAACAAATATTATATTCAAGTCAAGTCAGGTAAAAAAATTAAATATACGTGAATGGGAAGTCAAAGCACAGATATATGATCTACACTTAGACTCAGGCTTGAACATATATGCCTGGTCTTTAACTCTCTCTTGTGCAAGAGATTGGGGCTTGAGTTCAAGTGGTTGAAAGTATGAGTATTTACGCAAGGCGCTTAGATATGATTCCCATCCCCCCCTTTCCCTCGAACTACGCAGATCTATCCATCGCTTATATCAAAAAACTATCTCTTGTGACTATATTTGGTAATAAATACAAACCAAACCAACAGTGTGCTAAATTTAACTCGGAGTATAGAGTTGAGACCTAAGAATAGTGGCATATAATGCATAATTTTTAGTGTAACACAACAATATGGAACAAATGTGTCTATTAGTCACTTGTTGTCTTAGCATTATATCACAGCAGTGAGTGCGGCCATGTAGGTACCGGCCTCACTAAGTCGGTTAAAAATCCTCAGTTAATGTGGAGGAAACTGAGCTGCTAGAATATTGGGTTGATTTGCAGAGACATCTTGGTTAGGAACTCGTTTAGTGTGCTGGAATGTTAGGTTGATTTGCAGAGAGACAAAGAGGTCTCTGGGCTATGCCTTAAAACTTCCTATTCCTTCTGGGGGGGGGGGGGGTTGAACTGTCTTTTGGTGGAGGAAATTGGGCTGCTGGAATGTTGGGGTTATTCCGAGACATATCGCCAGGAGCACGTTTAGTGTGCTGGAATGTTGGGTTGATTTGAGGAGAGACAAAGAGCTCACTAGGCTATGCCTTAAAACTACCTACTCCTTCTGCGTAGTCGAACTGTCTTTTGGTGGAGGAAACTGAGCTACTGGAATGTTGGGTTGATTTGGGGAGACATCTTGGTCTGGAGCTTGTTTAGTGTGCTAGAATATTGTCGGGTTGATTTACAAAAAAAACACCTCGTGTAATTGTTTAGTTTGTTAGAATGTTGGGTTGATTTGCGGAGAGACATCTTGTGAGCTCTTTTAATGACCTCTAAGCTCTCCCCGAGTGCTTCTACATGTCATCTGGTCTTAGTTGCCCGGCCTCTACCACGCTAAGTGGCAAGTTTTTGTTTTGTAATATTGATATTCATGTATTCTCAAGATATAGCAAATGTCATATCTGATTGCGAGAATTCCTTTTTACAATTGTTTAACTATAACAATAGGAGACATTCTTGATAAAAATCAAACAAATTCCATGATTAAGAACAACTAAAATCGAAACTGAAAAATACCAAACATAAAATGAAAAATTTGAAAATTTCACAAAACACAAGCAAACATTATCACACTAGCTAATTATCAACTTAAACTTTATTAATTATCCAAAATATAAGGTAGGGGTAGCCCTAGCCCTAACCCTAGCCCAAACCCTAACCCTAGGTCTGACAATCATGATATCAATAGCACATAATGTATGGATATCCAATGGGCTGATCACAATACCCCTCAGGATGA
The DNA here is from genome assembly GCA_021464415.1 of Lonicera japonica. Classification (NCBI taxonomy): domain Eukaryota; kingdom Viridiplantae; phylum Streptophyta; class Magnoliopsida; order Dipsacales; family Caprifoliaceae; genus Lonicera; species Lonicera japonica. The sequence goes on along the minus strand of JAKCWG010000736.1, from coordinate 93,765 downwards.
CGAAAATTAAAATAGCTATTGCACCTTCTCTTGCAACAATCCTCATCGCAATACTCTATGCTACAAGGCCCCAAATTAGATAGACATTTATAATCATCCATAGCTGAAACCATCAATGGTTGAGGTTGTGGAGAAAGTTGGGGAGGATTACCTAAACTTGTAGCATTGATGGAGTCTCCTTTACTTCCCACAGTTTTCGATGTACCACTTACTGCATTAAACAACATTCGAAATAATAACAACCAATGAATGCATTCGGTATGAATAAATAGTTGATGAAACATGTAATTACATCAATATTCTTAAAGTATATAAAGTAAATAACCCTCAATATTGGGTCGGGGGCGAAGTCAGGATTTGATATTGGGGAGAGTCCAAAATTTACGATCATCCCAACCTAAAAATTCAATATGTTTTCTTACTAATATTTAGAACTAGACTTGTGGGGTGTATAAATACATATTACTTTTTTTTAATCTCTAAATGATGAAAAAATAGACTATAATATCTTCTTAGTTTAAATGTTACAAAATAATAAAGATAATCATTGACAAAAATATATTATCAAGTCTGAATTCGTAAATGTTATATCTATATCTATAATCTATATCCATAATCTATAATCTACACCTATAATCTATAATGATAATATAATAATAGTATAATATATATATATATATATATATATAAGTATGAATAGCTTAAATGTTTTTCCTTTTTTTGTGAAGACAAATATACCCCTTGATTTTAAACAAAAGATTTTAAGATTTACAATATAACTCAATATATTTTTATATTAGTATTAGTATTTCAAGTAAATTCAAACTCTACTTTATTTGGATAAAATAATTAAATAAAGATTTTAAGATATATTTAGATTAAATAAAATAGTATAAGTGTATAACTCTATATATTTTTATATTAGTATTATTATTCCAAATAAATTCAAACTCTACTTTATTGGCTAAAATAATTAAACAATTTAGATTTTGTGTTGAATTATGGTGTTTTGTATAAAATTTTTATATAACCTCATAACAAATTTCCCAAGAATAAGGCTATTTAAGAGATCATATTAAAATTACAAAACTTTTAGCGTGAATTAGAATTTTGTTCCAAAACTCACCATAAAGGTATGTATATTAAACTTTATTTTGCTCGATTTCTTTTAACATTATAATAAATCAAATATATATTAATTTATATATTTTAAAGCTTATTTGTTTATTTATAATTATGTTTAAATAAAAAAATATGAATATATTGTAGTTGTGGATCAGTAAACATTCATGTTAAATTTGTTTTTCTACCATTTTAATATTTTCGTTGTTATATAATATAATATATTATTTATACGAGTGTTATATTATTGTTTGGTACTGTGCATAATAATCCACATACGTTTAATAGAATTAATTATCTACAAATTCTAAAACTTTAGTGAAAATATATTACTCTCTTATATATCTTATTAAGAATATGTTTGGCTACTTAAATACTAAAAAAATTCAAAGCAGCAAATTTTTTTCATGTATGTACAACATTTTTTATACATAGTTGACCGATTATATGATTTTCTTATAACTATTAATTGAATTTTACACCTGATGCTATGTTTTGTTTATACGTTATTGTTTTTATTTTGTACTAATTATTCAATTTTTAGTATATACGTATTCATCAATAAACTTATTGATATTTGTCAAGCATTAAAATCGTGTGCAACGCACGTGCACAAAAAATTAGTAACTCTAAAGTCTTAAATAAAGAACTCATAAAAAAATATTAGGAGGGGCAATAATGTAAAATTCAGACGGAGTATATTCTAATCATATTTAACATAAAGAAACATGAAATCACAAGATCTTACCAGCTTGAAAGAGGAGAAAGGCTATAAATATATCCTTCTGAATTATAATTCCTTCAAAATTAAGCAAAATTCCTTTTAAATGAAGTCATTTCCAATTTAAGGGCTAAACATATGATTTTTTTTTCATAAAACCTGTAGATATTATATCTACAGTGAGTTCATTTGCACAAAATTTTATCAGAAAATTTAATTTAGAAGTAGGTGAGATGATCATAAAAAATTTCAATAGACGAAAATAAACATATGTATCAAGTTTTTATTACACATACTTCGAGTTGAGTTTATTGATAAAAAAATTCAAAAATAATATATTTATTATATAAATTATTTCCACCAATTTTTTGAAAAAAATTCATGCATTTAACATTCAAATTAAGACGTTATGGGGCCGCGAAGAACAAGCTTAATACCCTTCATAAAAAGGGCCCAAAGTTTATAGATTTAGTAGTAGGCAAAGGACCCAATATTAAATAATGTGATAAGAATATTAGAGAAAAGGGTCCAGCAATATAATCTTGGAAAGCCCAAGTTTGAGATTTTCAGGTAAATTGTCAATTGTCTTCTAACCCAAATACACCTTCCTTCTTTTTTTGTGATATTTTTTTTGGCCTGCGAACACATTGTATGTGTGTGTAATAAAATATTTATTTATTGGCAATAAAAATATTTAATGACAAAAATAAAAATAAAATGCAATGTCATTTAGTTCAGTAGTAAGTAAATGCCCATTTTAGTATATAAGGTCACGATTTTAAATCCCGCCTTAAGTAATTTTTTACTGCAATTTTTGGAATGAGAAGGGTATGTTAGTAATTTTCTGTAAATACCAAAAATGTGTGCTCGTATAAATAAAGTAACTTATTTTTTCTTTTCAAATTACTGGACAACAACGCGCACATAATTAAGTCTTCCCTCTCGTATAATATTATCTCTCTCTACTTCATATCACATTCTCTCTTATTACAAAAATGCACTACATAATTTCTCATAAACCAATTAAAGTACAAATATATATACACATTTGATATGGCCAGGGCTAGCTCTAGAGATTTTGAGACCACAAGCGAAACTTAATATCGACAAAAAATGGGGGCCCATATCATTGTCTTCTACTTCAACAAAAAATCTTAAATTCATATTATTTAATAATTTGAAGCTAAAAAACTCCAAAAAATAGATCCAATCAATTATCGAATTTTAAAAAATAAAAATTAAGACAACAATTAATATAAGATTAATAGGTAAAATTTTCGAATTTGTAACAAAAATATGCAAAACCAACATTGATTCCTTTTAGTACTATTTGGGATACTTTTAATTAAATTTTTGGTTCCGTAAAAAACAATGATATATAGGCTCCAACTCGCCCCCCCCCCCCCCCCCCCCCCCCCCCAAAATGGGAAATAGCATAATAGTATAAGAAAAGCATAAGAAAATGGTGAAGATAATGATTTCTTTCCTTTTAAAGGTCACTCACGTTTCACAAATAGAGTTTCAGTCTTTCAAATAGAATAATTGGTGTTTTTCTGTCAAAAAAAAATTAGTGTTTACAACTATTTTTTAGTTTCTTTCGTTTAATTAACTTATATTTTTTAAGAGCATGGAGAGAGTAAAAAAAAGATATATAGAGAGAGACTTAAAATAAGAGCTAGTTGATTTTTAGTTTCTTTCGTTTAATTAACTTATATTTTTTAATAAAATTTTTTTAAAACACAACAATTATTCATTTTTCTTTCTTTTTTATACAATTCTACAACAACTACATAATGTGTGAACAAAAAATTGGTGGATTAAAACTACCACAATGAACGGACACAACAAAAGATGCTTAATATTATATTCATGTGGATCGTATTCATGACATTCTTATTATAAGAATAAAGAAAATGCCAACATTGATGTTGGCATTTTGTTTAACTAATAAACTTCCTACGATAAGATATGCATTACAGTGGTAAGATTTGAAGAAAAAAATAAAATTTAAAAGCTTTAATGAGAGACAACTGGTATCCAGTTAGCAGTGCACAATATGTTATTACTTCATATACAAGACTACCATTAATTAATGTTAATAAATGTGTTATTGCATTTCCAGTATTATATAATATTATTAATGTTGTTTTAATATTAATAAATATACTAATATTAATGATAATTCTTAAAATGTCCAGGCATCCAGCCGAATATACACTTATCTATAAGTATTTACCTAAATTCACTAAATTATATTAATTAATATGATATATCTCCAAATATATTATTTTGAAGACGCTGGGATTTTCCGATTCCAACAAAATTGTGATACGTAGGTTAACTTCATTAAACAGCAAAAAGTTTCACTTGGTGATTAATGGCTGCCACAAGATCGCATTAGATGGAGTTAAGGTCTTGGCCTCGGGAAGTCCAAATACATATGGAGCCCACGTACAATTATCATCAGAAGTGAAAATAACTTATTAACTATGTACGGGGGACAACCGCGTTTCAATTGGTTCGAGCACTACTAATTTGTGGATTATAGATGTATGAAGTGAGACAAATAAATACTTATATAACCCCTAAATATTTCTTTCATACAATTCGGTACCCGTAATTATAAATTTTTACATATAAGCCCTTAATTTGTTTTTGGTACCCTATGTCAAAGTGGGACCCTAGAAAAATGCCTAAGTTGCCTCCCCCCTAAATAGTTCAAGTTATTGTCGTGAGTTTCTCAAAAAAGAAGAAGTTATTATCGTGAGTTTAGTTGGTTAATACATTTTTTTTTCAATAAATGAGTATATCAAGTTTTTAATAATTACACTAACTTTTAATTTGAATTTCTCTTTGAAATTTTGTGGATATAATTTACTAATTATAGATCGAGATATCTACCAAATTTTATAAAAAAAATTCATCTGAAAAAATTTGAAGTAAAAGAATAATGGAGATCTAGGAGAAAAATTCATGTATAACAAACCCTCATAAAACACCCCAAAACACTAACACTATTGTTCTTTCTTCTAGGAAATCCTAGACACAAACAATTTTAGATGACATATTTGATATTACACACAATGGTTCTTTTTTGGGGCCTTTATTTTATTAATTATTTTTTTTGAGTTAAGAGGTACGTTAATCTACATTTTAGCTTTTTTATATTTGTGCTAACACATCAAAGTAATTTACAAGTTATTTAAACATTATTGTTGGGCTTTTACAAAAAAGGGTGAGATCATATACATGTATGAAATCATTCGTTCGATTATGTTTTTATTATATTCTTGTAAGCTACTATATTTGATTTGCCTTATAAAGCCTTAATATGTTTATACAACGTGCTAAATCCTTTCACATTCCTTAGATATTTTAAGCATTTAGTCATTAATCTTGCAACGTGTCTGAATAGAATATGGTGATTTTATTTATACACGTAACTTCTTGCAGTTTATCCATATATGTTGTTAAGTTAATCCCTGATGTCCATATATTAAGTTTAACCACGAGGTGGGAAAAACTTACAAAAAAATTAATGACCTAATTTTTATAAATAACATTTTTTTAATAATTAAATGTTACAATATCCACCAAACTAATTAATACATCCACCTAAATTGAAAATCGTAATTTAATTGTAAAAAAAAAGAAGTTAAAAGTAAAGTTAAAGTTTGGGTAGTCATCTTCTTCTACTACAACAACAACTACTATACTACTATTTAATTGATGGATACATGACAGCTTTTTAGATGTTAGTAGGTTATGAATTTTGTTGCTTCTTTTTGTTTAAAAAGAAATAGAAATAAACTCCATGACTATTTATCTCAAGCTTGGCGCATATAGATCAATTGTTTTATAATGACTTTGTTATGCCTATTTCTTCTTAAACCTTTGAAAATCAAAATGGATGATACCTCACTTTCAATTTCATCACCCATCTCTTCATATAACTAGTTGGATTAGCTAGTCTACATTCAACTTCACCAATTGTGATAGTATCCAAGAGTGATGGACTAATTCATTCAAAATTATTTACATTACATAGTCTAGAATTTCCTTTGGGGTGTCTGTGTATATACATTTGAAATTCTAAAACTAAAATTGATTGGTACATTTAATTATCAACGGAATCAATTAATTTGTCCTTTTGGTATTGATGGTGTAAATTAATAATCCAATTTACCCAGCTGACTCGGCGAAAAATAACGCGAGTTATTACACCCAAGTGCAGGTGGTCAGTCAAATAATAAATACTCGGTAAGTCCGAGGTCGATCCACGAGGAGGAGGGTAGTTCTTTAACTTAGAAAAATTTCTTTCAAGAGGAAAAAGAGAAAAAATATAGAAAAGATGAAATATGGAGGGAATGAAATGAGAATCAATAACTAAATTAACTAAAGGCAATATAACTAAATAAAAGATGCAAATAAAATTAAACCTAAAAATAGCGAAACATTATTATGCTAATGGAAACTAAATTAACATAAGAAAAAAACCTAGAATAAAGCTAAATAAAATAAATAATAAAAACAGCGTACTAAATTAATTAAATGAGTAAAAAACTATAATTAAAATTAAGAATAAAAAGTGCTAGGGGTAACCATAAGTTCTGGGCAACATCACGAGTAATTTGGTTGACCGAAAATCTTTTTCTAATTAATTTTTCTTTAAAAATCAGCCTACTATCTACAAGCTAATTGATCTCATAAACTCATATTTTTTCGCAATAATTCATGCGTGACATGAACTATACATACCAATACTAATTATGGAATCAATTCGCATTACTTAATTTTACCAAAAACACTTGTTTATTAAAGTGAAGTAGTGATTGGCACTACAAAAACTTTTATTAAAAGTGAGTTTAGAAATATTAAGTAAAAGCCACAATTTAATTCAAATAGGTTAAAACATAATTAAAATCAAATTTGAACTAAAATGGGTAGTGAAAATACAAAATTGGCAATTTTGGTATCAAAAAGTGAGGATTAAAATAAATACCAAAAACAGCGCACTTAAGTTTGAAATCTAAAAAAAATACATAACCAATTAATTTAGAGAGTATAGACCGCCCTCTAAGTCAACTAGTTAGGATTTAGCGCAAAAACAACGATTCAAACTAGTTTAGTTCTTTTGTCGGAAATTTTTTATTAAATTTATTACAAAAATATGTGATTAGCATATTAGGATAATAATTTAATAAAAATTAGATTTATAACAACCTATTAATAATGAAAAATTAATTAGAATTGAATTCAGGTCCGAAAAATTATTGCGTCGGCATACCCGTTCCTTACGGACCCTTAACTAACGAATTAACCAAACATATCTAATAAATTCATACTCAGTAAAATAATTAAACAAGACAACCTATATAAATTTATAAATTGAAATCTAAATAAAATCATAAGCATGCAAAATTTATACCAATAATTAAAAAAGCAATAAATAAAATTAAGAACCTGAAATTGAAGTACGCGCATAGACCAATAATAAATTCTGAAATTAATCTTCAATAATTTTACTTTAATACTTCATCTCTATCTCCAAATTAATGCCAAAGAAAAATAATTGAAGCAACACAAACGAAACTTTAATGTTGTAAAAGAAAAATTAATTAAAGAAAGAAAGAAGAAAAGAACGGAGAGAGTAAAAGAATGAAGAGAGAGAGAGAGAGAGTACACAGCTGTGTGGCTGCTGCTATTGCTGCTGTTGTTGGTTTTGATTGATGATATTATATATATATATATATAAGAAAAATTAATTAATTAAAGAAAGAAGAAAAGAATGGAGAGAGAGTAAAAGAATGAAGAAAAAGAGAGAGAGAGAGAGAAAGAGCACACGGCTGTGTGGCTGCTGCTGTTGGTTTTGATTGATGATATTATATATATATATAGTAGGGTATATCCATGTCATCCGGCACGGTGAAATAAAAAAAATTGATAATAAGATAAAAAAAATTAACGTGTGACGAATTTAAATCGACAAAATTAATCAATCTATTTTGAGCCCATTGTCTATTCTAATCTAACGTTGTGAACAACTGAAACTTAAGTTCAATATATCTTCATGTTGAAAAAAACTAAAAGTATACCGAATTTGACCGACTTGTTTTTAATTTTTTAAAGAGTCTTTTAATCATAATTCAACCACGTACCGTACGTCCTAAAAATGACAGATTGAGATGACCAATAATGTATGAACACATACCGTACGTCCTTAAATGTTACAGAATAATTTTTCTTGATTTTGTTTTGCATAATTATACAGTCATGATGGATCTTATTTAATTTAACCATTAAATTATCATACTTTTTGGAAAAAAAATCGGTCAAAGATGGTGTTTTATAATATAGATATATTAGATAACTTAATTTAATTAGGTGTGCCAATGGGTTTTGGGCTTGGCCCAATTTCAGGCTTGAAAATTGATTAAAAATAAATTGCAACGCATGAAACTTGAACCCGAGACCACAAGGAAAGCATTTCTCACGCAGACAATCTGGACTAGGCCCACTTTCAATAAATTCTTGCACCTTCATTTATGTTATTCATTTGCGTAGGAATATGTTCCTCCAGTGCATTGTTCCTATTTCAGCCATAACTTTGCTCTCCAAACTCCAATTAATGCAAGGTTTTTGGCTACGCGTAGATAACTCAGAGCTCTACAACTTTTGTCTGGGGTTTTCTTCAAATTCTGCACGGATAATTACCAAAATTTTCCGGAACAGAGGCAATGCGCACTGTGTATCTCTTCTTCATTCAAAAATTTCCCGAATTGATTCAAATGACTTTTTCTTCACTTGGGATTGATTTATCGGCTTTTCTTAGTCTCTTTCATCCACTCCCTTCATGATTAAGCTTGGATTTTGCTTCCGGTTCACTTCTTAAACTAAATGTAGCTCCAAATTTGACCAGCAATGACTAATTTTGGAGGAATTTGCTTCTGAATTCATTCTTGTTCATTTTTAACCTGTAAAAATGGTAAAATGCACTAGAAACAAACATATTATCCTATTTTATGTTTAAAAATCAATTCTTAACAATTTAGGATAATTAGAAATAAATTCATACATATTAAGCCATCTAAATATGTATAAAAATGCAATATTTTGGTTTAATCACTAGTCAACCATGAGTTGACGCATGCATGGCCATCCACGTCAGCAACATGTTCTGCCACAGTAAGAGGAGCTCAAAGGAGCTCTATTCGGATAGTAAAAATGAGGATTCAGATGTCTAAACAAAGAAATTTGGTCAAAAAGTGTCGCGCATCACCACGAGAGGCAGTGACTTGAATTCTCTGGGCCGTTTCGAGTAAAATTAGCCAGGTCTCACGCAATTATGGATAGTCTGAAGAGGGGAGCTCAGAAGCTCTGCTTGAAGAACACGGTTGTGGATGTTTTATATAATCGCAAGCGCACAAATCGGATACTAGTATAGCTTAGGCAAGAGCGAGGTCGAACCCTAATGACTTAACGAATGAAACCTACGTATCTTTCTCACTGACTCTAATTAATTCCTAATCTAGCTTAAAAATTAAGTGGAATAATTTATCAACTAAAAAATATGGATAAAATAATAAAAATATTAATGAAATAGTCAATTAATAAAATACTAGGGTAGCAGAGTCATATATTTGATATCATATTCCTAATATTCATACCCAACAAACTCTACTCTTCGTCTCGCATTGATTTGGTTTCTTAACTTTATTAGATGCGGAAAATAAAATCAATTAAGCCCAGTCAATTTATTAAATCCAATTAATAATTCTTCCACAGCCAAACGTATGTATAAAATCAAAACACTCACTATATCCGTCAAAATACAATTTAAATCCGCTTTTAACAAATCATAAACTGAATCCAACAAATCATAATAATAATCCAATCTTATTTTTATCAATTAAAATAGGCATTCAATAGGAAGAATTATTTTTAACATTAAAGCATTAAATTGGTAAAGTCAATTGACATGAATACGTGCAAGGGAATCAATCAAATGTACTCATCCCCAACCCTAGAAAATAATCTATCCTAGTATGCATGCAATTAAAACACAATACATAATTAAATATCGTATAATTAAATGAACTGGATAAATAAATAAATAAACTTACTTGTATGAATCAATTGAAGAATGAGATCACAAATTAATTGCACTTTAATATAAAAGAAGCTTCTCTCGGTAGAAGAAGAAAAATTAAAATATATATATATATATTCTAAACCTATCCCTAATCGACAATGAAGAAGAAGAAAAAAATAAAAATAAAAGTTACTTGTCTTGATAACTGTGCAGTGCGAGGAAGAATAAAAGAAAAAGATAAAAAAAATCCTTGGGGCTGCTATGTTTATTGAAAAGGAAGAAAGAAAGAGAGAAAAAATAAAAATAAAAGCAATTTTTTTTTTATCGAAAATTTGCAACAGGAGAAGAGGAAAAAAAACATTAGGGTTGCGGCTCCCTCAATTCCTGCAACTGTTGCTCTCCTTTTATAATTGAGACGAGTTGATGGCATGTTATTAAATGGCCTTTAGCTTTGCATACTTGGCTATTGGGCTATTACACGGCTTGCACATTGGGTTGCTGCATGAATGGACCAGGCTGCTTTTTAATTGATTTGGGCTTGGTTGGCATATAAGAACAAATGGGCTGCTAGTGGGCTTATCTTCATTAAAATGGCCCATTCTCGCTGGAATTAATATTTTGGTGCACTAATCGTATTTTGGTCATAACTTTGTGCTCCGAACTCCGATTAACCCAAGATTTTTGCTCACCCGTAGCTAACTCAAAGATCTAGAACTTTTGTTTCTGGAGTTTTATTCAAATTCCATACGTATTAGTTCCAAAATTTTCTTGAATACAGGCATTGTGCGCAGCCAATTTTTTTCATTCGAAAAATTCTCGATTTAATTTCAACACCTAAAAAGCTTCAAAAGCACAACAAATGTAATAATATATGCTCTCCAAAGTGTATACTAATGGACTACAATGTACTAATTTCTTAGCACATCATCCACCTGAAGGCTAGAGCTCCGATGAATATGGGTGTCCGACCTAGATGCTTATTTCTACACTACAAATTATAGATCTCGGATACCAGAGCTCTCCCAATGAGCTCTGGAGCTCCCCTGTCAACCACTGTGTCAGAGAAAATATGGGTGGTATGGGCGACTACTACCAACTCCACTGGCGTAGCAGAGCCTCCCTTAACTTTGTTAAATGCTCACCTACTATATGCAAAATACCGGAATTCATGGAGAAGCAATGTCAGAAGTGGTGATGATCGGGGGATGGCCACAACCTGCTCTCAGGCTCCTTAACACATTTTCCTCTCAGTCATATATAAAGAAGAAGCATTTGACTTATAAAGGAGAGGATGGAATACACTCCAACAACGAAGAACAATCAAGCATTTACCATAAGTGCGAAATATAAAGAGATAGAGCTCCATAGCACGCTTCAGAGATCCTCAGTTAGAGAGATTAAACTATGGGTGGCTTAGCCTTCCTCTTATTGTAATATTGTGATGATAGAATAGTTAAAGAGACTTTTTTAAGTTTGTAATAGTTGTTTGTTTATCATCAATACAAAGCAAACCGAGCTCCTAGCTCTATTCCACAGGGGAGGATTAACCCGTATTTTCATACGAGGCAAACCTCCTCTATAAATTTTTGACTCTCTTAAATTCAGTACCTTTACTGCTCTAATTATTTAATTTAATCATTTGACTGTGTGGTCTAAAATACCCTTTCAGTTTAGCACCAACAATTTGGCACTGTCCGTGGGAAAGATAGTTTCTCAAAGTCACATCCTTTTCCAACAAAAATACGCTGAAAAATCGCCATGGCCTTTAGAAACACTCAGCCAGACCCCCTGTTGGCATTACAGGAACAATAAGCTGCCCTTCAAGTCCAAATTGACAAGCTCTCAGCCCAGAGAGAGACACCCCAAGGCAGCTCGAGAGGCAGGTCAGCTTCAACCTCTATGTCTGTTACTGCCCTTCTTGTTCCTTCGCGAGTCCAAACTAGACAAAGGCTCAGAGACTGTTGCAGAGAATCTAAGGATTGCCGCAGCAGAACTAGTGAGTTCGAATTTGACCGTTCTAGCTCTAGGAAGGAGTCCTCATTTGAATAAGTCTCAACTACGCTTCTTTCCCCACCATTGAGGAACCCACAGGTGCATGTGGTACTCACATCAGAGCAAAATCAGAGGAGCTCGACCTCCCCTCCTTTCAGTCTAATTTCCTGAGCGAGACGCAGAAGTCAAACCCCGAGGGTCTATGCTCAATAGAATATCACACAAAGAGCCGGTGAAAGTGGTCAAGAAGAGGTTGATGACAAAAGTACGAACTCAAGTGGCCGAAATGATGAAATCGATGGGCCATCTAGGGTGGAGCTCAACCGCAGCTCTGGTAAGGGACTCAAAATCTCCATTCACCGAGCACATTCAGAGCTATCAGGTCCCAGAGAAGTTCAAACTCCTAACACTTAAATCAAATGACGGGAGCACCAACCATGTGGACAACTGACAGCAATACGAGAACATGATAGGGCTCTAGAATGTTCCTGATGGCATCATATGCAAAGTATTTATCACAACCCTTAAGGGGGCAGCTTGGATGTGGTGCAACATTTTACATTCAGGGTCCATTTAGAGCTCACAAGAGCTTGGAACCCAATTTATTTCTCATTTCCTAGGAATGAGGAAGCAGTCCAAGCCCTCCACTTACCTCTTCACCATCAAGCAAAGGTCAACCGAAAGTTTAAAGAATTATGCCTATCGGTTTAATTAGGAGAGATTGTTGATCAATAATCTCAACGAAGGAGTGGCCGTAGCCGCTTTTATCGGAGGAGTAAGCTCCCCCTACTGCTTGATGATGTTGGCCGAAATGGCCCCAAAGACAATGTCCGAGCTCTTAGACGATGTCGGTAAGCAAATTAGGGTTGAAGAAACGCTCCAAGGTCGTGACATGCTTGGCCTATTAGCCATCTTGCTCCCTTCCAAGAGCCATGGGAGACACAATCCAACTCACAGCCAAGAGAGGGAGCACGAGAAGGGTAAAAAAAAGAGCATAGCTCTTTAAAGTCCGAGCTCCCTAAGAGAGCATAGCTCTTTCAAGTCCAAGCTCCCAAAGAGAGCACAACACCTTTAAGTCCGAGCTCCACTGAAATGTGCCAAGCTTAAAAGATCTCTAATGCAGGCAAAAGACCTCTAACCCAGGCAAAAGACTTCTCGCACGCAGGCAAAAGACCTCTAACGCATAAAAAAGGCCTCTCGCAGGCAAAAAGACCTCTAACGCAGGCACAAGACCTCATGTAGGCAAAAGACCTCTAACACAAGAAAAAGACTTCTCGTGGGCAATTGATGGTGTAAATTAATAATCCAATTTACCCAGCCAACCACGAGCTGACGCGTGGCCACCCACGTCAACAACATGTTTTGCCACAGTAAGATGAGCTCTACTCGGATAGTAAAAATGCAAATTTAGAGGCCTAAACGAAGGAATTTGGCCGAAAAGTGATGCCCATCACAGCTAGAGATAGTGACTTGAATTTTTTGTGTCGTTTCGAGTCAAATTAGCTGAGTCCCATTCAATTCTGGATAATCTAAAGAGGGGAGCTCGGAAGCTTTGCTTGAAGACCATCTGAAGGCTAGAGCTTTAATGGAAATGGGTGTCCGACCTAGACGCTAATTTCTATACTACGAACTATAAAGCTCGGATACCGGAGCTCTCCCAATGAGCTCTGGAGTTCCCCCGCCAACCACTGTATCAAAGAAAACAAGGGCGGTATGGGTGAGTGCTACCAACTCCACTTCCGCAGCAGAGCCTCCCTCAACTTTGTTAAATGCTCACCCACTACATGCGAAATACCGGAATTCATAGAGAAGCAATGCCAGAAGTGGTGATGATCGGGGGATGGCCACAACCTACTCTCAGAGCTCCTCAACTTTGTAAGTGGTGAATAATTGTATTATATTTATCCATTTTTATCGCCCCGGATAGGCAGGGCATTACATATTTTGTCCTTAGATTTTCCATGTATGGGTGGTTGCGATGCTACGTGGAATTTCAGTTGGTAGGCTCAATATTACGGGTTTTCCATGAGAGATAGTTCACTTTTCACCATTACCTGACCTCCTTAATGGGATGGATGCATATTATTTCAGTCATTGCCAATGGTCACATTGGTTATGATGCGTCAAATCTTTCAATTCTTCATGATGTTAGTGTGCTATGCCCCTTTATCTATCCTAGTTTATTGGCATCCTCCTTAGATTGGTTGGGTTGAGCTGAATACGGACGGTATGGCTCAGCATGCTCTAGGTAGACGTTTTCAAAGATCACAAAGGGGTTGTTATCGGCACATATTATTTTGATGTTTAAATTGGTACGACCATTATGAGGATATTTCTGCTCTTATTTAGGGTATTGAGTATGCCTATAAGTGTGGTTGACAGAGAGTCTGGATTAAACTCGATTCAATGGTTGTTCTTCAGTACTTGCAATCCTCCTATTATCAGCCTCCTTGGCGCGCTGCCACGAGGTGGGATAACTGCCAGTAGCTTCTCTCTAATATACGTTTTTATTGTTCATATATCTAAATAGAGGGCAATGCTATGGAAGATCGTATTGCTTTTATGGGACTCGATCATGAGACCCCAATTTTGTGGGTTTTGGTTCTTACACAAACGGTGGCTTTTATGGGGCAAGACATGTCCTTACTCCTTAATTATAAATTTAGATTCCATTAGCTACGCTCTTTTTGTTTTGTATTTTTTTCTTTTGCCAGGATCTCTTTTTGGACCTGTTTGCTTTGTTTTAGTGTGCTAGTTTATCAAGCCCATTTGATTGTTTTTTTTCTTACAGCTTTCTTACTGAGGTCAGGTCTATGTCCCCTTTCTTTTTCATTGTGCACCCTCGAGATTGGGCTCTGGAGCTCTCCCAATGAGCTCTGGAGCTCCCCTACGAACCACTGTGTCAGAGAAAACATGGGCGGTATGGGCAAATGCTACCAACTCTACTAGCGCAGCAGAGCCTCCCTCAACTTTGTTAAATGCTCACCCACTATATGCAAAATACCGGAATTCATAGAGAAGCAATGTCAGAATGGTGATGATCGGGGGATTGCCACAACCTACTCTCAGAGCTTCTCAACTTTGTAAGTGGTGAATAATTGTATTATATTTATCTAGTTTTATCTCCCCGGATGGGCGGGGCGTTATATATTTTGTCCTTAGATTTTCCAAGTATGGGTGGTTGCGATGCTATATACGTGGGATTTCAGTTGGTAGGCTCAAATATGCGGGTTTTCCAGGAGAGACAGTTCACCTTTCACCATTACCTGACTTCCTTAATGGGCTGAATTCATATGGTTTCGGTCATTGCCAATGGTCACATTGGTTATATTGCATCAGATCTTTCTATTCTTCGTGATCTTGGTGTGCAGGCCTTGTCATGCCCCTTTATCTATCCTAGTTTATTGGCTTCCTCCTCAGATTGGCTGGGTTAAGCTGAATACGGACGGTATGGCTCAGCGTGCTCTAGGTAGACGTTTTCAGATATCCCAAAGGGGTTGTTATCGGCACATACTGTTTTGATGTTTCGATTGGTACAACCTTTATTAAGGATATTTATGCTCTTAATTAGGGTATTGAGTATGCTTATTAGTGTGGTTGGCAGAAAGTCTGGATTGAACTCGATTCAATGGTTGTTCTTCAGTACTTGCAATCCTCCTATTATCAGCCTCCTTAGCGCGCTGCCACGAGGTGGGATAACTGCCAGCAGCTTCTCTCTACTATGCGTTTTTATTGTTCATATATCTACATAAAGGGCAATGTTATGGTAGATCGTATTTCTTTTATGGGACTCGGTCATGAGACCCCATTTTTGTGGGATTCTGTTCTTACACCGACGGTAGCTTTGATGGGGCAAGACATGTCTTTACTCCTAAATTATAAATTTAGATTCCATTAGCTTCGCTATTTTTGTTTTGTATTTTCTTAGTTTGCCAGTGATCTTTTTTTGGACTTATTTGCTTTGTTTTAGTGTGCTAGTTTATCAAGCCCATTGGATTGGTTTTTCTCTTGCAGCTTTCTTACTGAGGTCAGGTCTATATCCCCTCTCTTTTTCATTGTGCACCCTTGAGATTGGGCTTTTTAGACTCACTTATTAACACTCTAGTACCCCGCCTTTTTAAGGGCTTGAGCAGCTTCTTTCTTCTTCTTTTTATTTATTTTTAACAAAAGTAACATCTTTTTGATCCTAAATTAAAAGGTTTTCTTTATAAATAAATAAATAAATGAACTTTGGATTAGGACGCATGCAGTATTATTAATGAAATACTCATGTTGGATTAATGATAACCTAATAATTAATATATATTATTCAAGTACTTTAGCTTGAGTTGATGTGATGAATAAACTCAAGTTCAACGTTTATGAGATCAAGTTCATTTTCTGTGGAACCCAAACAACATCTATTTGACTGAATTAGAGTTTTTGTTTTTCCTATATAATTTTTTTTCTTATAAACATTAACCTCAATGAAAAAATGGTATAAACCAGACTGTATTTATTTTAGAGGGCTACTATTAACACATCCTAGATAACTCACTTATGCTCTTTATTAATTAAATCCTTTTTTCTCTATTGACACCCCCATTATTTCTTGGGGACTACTATTGACACACTCCAAATAACTCTCTAACACTCCTAAACACATCCCAAATATAAATTTTATCTTCTAAACACTCCCATCAGTTCACACTCTCTATCTCTCTCTTGTTTTACCCATCTTCTTCTCAGCCTTTTTGTTCTTCATGTATGTTTTTTTTGTCTCCTTTAATTTTCTTTCTCTTCTTCTACACATGCAAGGAATTAAACAACATAATCTCTCAAGCTTGACGGAGTGGAAAGTGTAGGTCAGAAAATACCATGGGGGGTGAATAGGGTTTTTAAAACTTAATCGGATTTTTAAAATCGTTTTAAAAATATTTAATGTCTATATCAATCAAGCAAGAAAAATAAAAAGGTAATTCCAATCACAAAGAAGATATAGCAAAATATAATAGAGCAAGAGATAGAAAGATTAAACCGATAGAAGTCGAAGACTTGTTGTCCACACGGTTCGGCTTATTAGCCCCTACTTCTGTGCTCGGTTAGTTCCCCGAGAATTTCCACTAATACAGATCTTCTTCCGGGTGAAGATCAAACATTTACAAGAGATTTCACTCTACAAATGTTGCTTACACAAATTTCTTAAGGATGATCTAGTCATAACCCTACTAGATGGCTCTCCAAGAATTTGATCAATAGGGTGGTTGGACACAAATTTCCAACTCCTAGGCAAATCATTCGAGTTTTGCTCGGTTGTGCTTTCTAACTCCTTAGGAGGAGCTTGAGCACTCGATGTTTCTTCCTTAGATGTATCATTAATTTAAATATCCGAAACCTTTTGGATAATTTCAACATCGTCATCAGAACGTACTATAGGTGAGAAAGGATTGGACTCATCAAATACAACATGCATAGACTCTTGGACTACCAAACTTTTCTTGTTATAAATTATATATGCGTTACTATTAGTGGCATACCTAAGAAAAATTTCTTCATCGGATTTAGCATCAAATTTACCCAAGTGATTACGATCATTCAAAATAAAACATTTACAACCAAAAACTTTAAAATATGCAATATTTGATTTCTTGTCATTCCATAACTCATAGGGTGTCTTATCTAACTTTTAACGAATGATAGTACGATTAATCACATAGCATGCGGTGTTAATGGCTTTCGCCCAAAAATACTCCGGCAAAGAATGCTCATTTAGCATAGTCCTAGACATCTCTTGAATTAAGTCCATATTAAGATGTCCTAATCTCCTATGCCATAACCAAGAAACATCATTAATGGCAGATAAACACTTAACATCTTATTGAGACAAATCATCAAGCTCAAGAGTGTAAACATTTTTAGTTCTATATGCAATAAGTAAAATGGAATCATCACTAACATTCTTAACAATGCAATGATCGGATTTAAAAATAACTTCATAACCCTTATCACATAATTGTCTAATGCTAAGTAAATTATGCTTTAAACCATCAACTAATAGAACATTATCAATGCATGTAGAATACTTACCAACCTTACCTATACCGATGATTTTGCCTTTGGTGTTGTCCCCAAAAGTTACATTCCCTCCTCATTTGGGAATAAGACTCAAGAAGTTGTTTTTGTCTCCCATCATGTGCTTTGAGCATCCACTATCCAAGAAATATTTGGATTTGCTACCTTTGGCTTTCAAGCACACCTACACCATAACCTTAAGTAACTTCTCCTTTGGTACCCAAAATGTGTTGGGTCCCTTTAGGTTAGCAAACATGATGGTTCCTTTTGGAACCCAAGCAAGCTTTCTCTTAGGAAAACTTTCATTCCTATAGTAACAATGATCCACATAGTGAGTATTTCTACCACAATATGAGCAAAGATGAGTGGGATCATGAGATGTGTACGTTTTGAAAAAGTTTTTGTAATCCTTTTGGTTGTACATTTGGTTATAACTGTGACGCCCTGAGTGATGAGTACTCCCTTGTGTGGAGGAATGGTAGCTCGAGCGATGAGTACTCCCTTGTGTGGAGGAATGGTAGCTCAAAGGGGGCATCCCACACCGGAAGTTGGGGGATCCTTGGAGACCCATATAAGTAAGATATGGTCGCTAATTAAGTACGAGGCCTTTTGGGTAGCTCACTGGCTTCGGATCCCATGAGAACTCCGAAGTTAAGCGTGCTTGGACCAGAGCAATCCAGGGATGGGTGACCCCCTGGGAAGCTGGTCGTGAGCTCCCAAAAACAAAGCCGTGAGGGTAGATGTCCTGGGGCTGAGGCCTGGCTAGGACGCTACCCAGAGCGGACAATATCGTACTGAGGTGCGACCGGGTCGTTACAATAACCCAAACCAGCTTTGTCGAATACACACCTTTGCATTCCTAATAGTTTATCTAAGTTGTCCCTTCCATTGGTGAACTTGGCTAGACTATTAGTTAAATCATCCACTTGGTCTTTCAATTTGACATTTTCCACGGTACTACAAGTGTGTTTGGAGTTTCTTTCTCCTTTCCTTTCTTCAAAGTTTTGATTTTATTTTTCAAAACAACATTTTCTTTCTCAATTGTTTCACTAAATGAATCATAAATAGAGTCTACTTCATCGTCATTTGCCATAAGGCAAAGGTTTGCCGTCTCCTCATCTCTAGAGTCGGCATCGGACTCACCTCCTTCGGAGTCACTCCAAGTACCTTTGAAGGCATGCTTTACTTGTTTGAAAGCTTTGTCCCTCTTATCCCTCTTCCCCTTTCTTTTAACCGGGCAATTAGTTTGAAGTACCCCGGTTGATGGCAATGGAAACACTTCTTTACTTCTTCGTTTTTAACTCTTGGTTGAATTGATTGATCGTGGTTCCTTCTTGATGAGGAATCAAAGTTGTTTCCTTTTCCTTGAAATTTCTTCTTCTTAGTTAGAAATTTTATGAATTTTCCAGAAAGAAGAGCCATATATTCATCTCCTCCCATCAACTCCTCATCGTCCTCTAGTTGACTTCCTTTGAGAGCTAGTGTCTTTTTGGCTTTCAAATCACCTTCTTTTTCTCTCTCCAATACCTTCTCATGGGTTTTAAGTGAACCCAAGAGTTCTTCCATACTTAGCGTCTTGAGGTTCTTGGCTTCTTGAATAGCCGTCACTTTAGGTCTCCACTTCTTGGGAAAAGTTCTAAGAATTTTTCGAATCTTGTCCTCATTTGAATATACTTTTCAAAGAAGATCTAAAGCATTAGTGATAATAGAGAACCTGCTATACATAGAAGCAAGTGATTCATTTGGCTCCATTTTGAATAGTTCAAATCATAAATGAGCATGTCAATGTTGTCATCCTTAACTTATGAGGTTCCCTCATGAGAAACCTCTAGATTGTCCCAAATTTCTTTGGCGGTTTTACAACTAGAAATTTTGTTGTATTCGTCTATGGTTAATGAACAATGTAGAGAATTTAAAGCTTTAGCATTAAATTGAATTTTCTTAATGTCATGCTCATCATATTCGGAAATAGACTTAGGAGTAACATTACCCCTTTCATCGGTTTTGGTGATCTCATAGGGTCCAATGAGTGTAACCCTCCATTGTTCAAAATCACTAGCTTGAAGAAAAGTACACATGCGATTTTTCCAATAACTATAACTTTTTCCATCAAATGGAGGTGGTCTAGTGGTGGAAGAACCTTCGTTAAGTCCGGTTCCTTGATAGATAGACATGATCGTAAACTTTAAGATTGTAGAATCAAAACAAGAGTATAACATCTGATACCAATTATAGGTCGAAAAATACCCTAGAGGGGCTGAATAAGGTTTTTAAAACTTAATCAGATTTTTAAAATCATTTTAGAAATATTTAATGTCTATATCAATCAAGCAAGCAAAATACAAAGGTAATTCCAATCACAAAGAAGATATAACAAAATATAATAGAGCAAAAGATAGAAAGATTAAACTGCTAGAAGTCGAAGACTTTTTGTCCACACTGTTTGGCTTGTTAGCCCCTACTTTTGCGCTCGGTTAATTCCCCGAGAATTTACACTAATACCGATCTTCTTTCGGGTGAAGATCAAACCTTTAGAAGTGATTTCACTCTACAAATGTTGCTTACACACAACACTCACCACAAGAACTACTTCTTGCTATTTTAAGAGATAGACCTCTCTTAATGTTTGAAGAAAATGATTTGGTGACTAACACCAATGTACAATAGCTCTCAAGTGTATGAAGATTACAATTTAAGCTCACACTAAGAGATATCAAATTTGATCAACAATTTCTAGCTCAAAATAAGGATGATTGATCAAAAGCAATGTTCTTGAATCTTTGAATATTGAATGTAGATGAAGAGAATAGTGTATGAAAAGATTCAAGGATGTTTAAATATGTCTTAGATAGTGTATATATAGTCTAGAACAACATATGGCCGTTTGGAGGGAGTTGGTAGAAGTTTGGTGGCAAAAACAAAAATCCAACGGCTAGTTTTTGGACCATCAGTCAACTGAGCATTGCTCATCAGTCGACTGATGAGCACTGTCTGACAGGCAAAAAATGCAATTTTTACACTTTTGCAAATAAGCTCTAAAATCAATTTTAATGCTTAAGGAAGGTAAAATATAGGTTCCTAAGACACCTATTTTCGTTAGAGCTTCAAATAAGATCATATAGAATTTGATATGAATTAAATCAAAAATCGGTTTTCGCCAAAAGGGGTGTTTTGAAAAGATCTTGAAGAAACTTTGTTTTGATCAATCTACGTGTGTAAAAACAAAGTGTATGAGCTATATTGAAAATCAAACATGAATCTTTACATAAGAAACATAATCACTCACTCAAATATAAAATAACGAGTCTTCGAGAGCTTTGTTTGTATCTTTGTTTCTTTTCTTCCTTGGGTCATTGATCTTTATAGAAATGCCATTGATAGTGCATTGATCAAGTAGTTGTGTGAGGTGTTGGACATTGATAGTGCAAATCTTTGTAGGTGAATAATCTTGGTTCCGGCTCTTCGGTTTAGTCCACGTTTGATCAATTTGTTGTGGCTATAACTTAAAACATCAACTTAGTTAAATTACACATGATTGACGTTACTATTATTATCAAAACAAGATTAGTGACTTTAAGGTCAACAATCTCCTCCTTTTTGATGATGACAATAAATTAATGTGTGTTTGCGATTAAGATCATAAGTTGAGTTTTCTAAAGGAAAAATACCCTCTCAAACTATGCATATAATAGAATATAACAAGATTTCAAACCATTGCAAGATTATAATAAAAACTTCAAACTTTAAGCAATGTTCAACTAAAAATAAAATAACATACTAGAGTTAAAACCAATAATAAAAACATAAGACTTAAGTTGATAAAAGTTCATAGAAGTTCATAGAAAAGCATAATAGATATGCATAATATGAAAAGTGTGTACCAAACACTTATTTATTTATCCCCCTTTGTCATAATCAAAAAGAAGGAGAGAGAGAAAGATCACTCGTCGGGATCTTCTTGTGGCCATTGACCCCATCCTTGATTGCCATGCCACGGATTCCATGGTGGAATGACACAGTCGGGGTGGTAGTGGAGAAATGCGGCTTCATGTGCTCTTTGCCTTTCCTCAATACGGTTGAACCGATTGTCCATGGTCACCGAGAGATTTTGGATGGCTTGCAAAATAGCTTCATTTGGATTAGGCGAGTGAGTAGCTTGGTGGGAACTAGTGGGAGCTTGTGAAGAAGTTCCTTAAGGAGGTATGTCTTGTTCCATGGGCTTGGTTTGAACCAAATTCACATCATCATCACTATCGTCGTCCTCATTACCGTCAAGAGGATCATTCGAAATCCATTCCCCGTTTTCTATGTGATAGCCCATTTGACGAATAGTCTTGGCACTATAGGTTTCATCGAACGTAGGAACAATGATCTCGGTCTTATCCTCAAGGTGAATGTCATATAATTGAAATAGTCATGTGAGTACCATAGTATATACCAACCCTTGTTTCTTGCGGTTGGTGATTTCAAGAAGATGATGGAACATGAGATCGGCATAGTCAAGCTTGTGTCCCATGGAAATTGCCCATACTAAAAATATATCTAATGAATTGATCGAAGCTCGGCTACCTCGATGTGGAACTATCGAATATCCGATGATGGAGTGAATTAGCCTATGTTGAAGCGCAAGCATAGACACTTTGATTTCAGGTCCCATTCCACTATTGTGTTGTCTGTGGCGTAGTTTAAGAATGGTAGAAAAAGTTGCAGTTTTCTCGAACCCAAGAAGATTTTCAAAATTTGACGGTACGTCCGTCACATTGTCGGTTGGAAAACCAAAAATTCTACTAAGATCCACCTTAGTAAAACTAATCATCCGTCCATTTAGGAGAGTGTTAAGGCAAAGTTTGTTGGGACGATCGGAATCAAGTGTGAGGTGATGAAGGTTAGCGTAAAATAGTTTAACTAATCGGGGATAGACATTCTCATGAATAGTTAAGAAATTGATGGTGCCTTGTCTACCAAAAAGAGCAGTAATATTAAGTCCATATGAAGAGAATAATTCAATGTTGAATTGTTTACCTTCAACAATAGTGCGAATTGCATAGTCGGAGTTGAAGTTTGCTTGGACTTCGTCGGAGAGGAACAATGGTGGTAATGGAGCTTGTGCCGGAATGGCCGATGATGTACCTACTTACGGTACAGTTTTGCGAGGGCAACGTGAGCGAGGTCCTTGAGACATATCTAGAGAGATGGCGTGAAGGATATAGGTTTGGAAAAGTTAGGGTTTAAGAAAAATTTGAAATTTTTGGAGGAAAAATTTGTTTTGGATGGAAGAAGAGGGTAAGAATTTGGTAATATGGATGAAGTGAGATGAATTTGTAAAGAACTTTGGTGTAAGATAGAGTTTTGGGTGAAAGATCAACAATGGAGGCTAGGGTTAGGGTTAGAGAAAGAATGAGATGGGTTTGAGTGAGATGGGGTGAAATATATGTGATTTGTGGATTTGGTGTAGTATGATGAAGCTTTTTGGCTTAAAAAGTGTTTTGGTGAAGATTTTAGAGGTCTAGGTTGATTTGTGAAGGTTTATAATGTTTTTGGAGAAGAAGAGCTCGAAATAGATAGAGAAGGGAATGAGGAAAAACAGGGGAAAACAGGGGTTAAGTGAACTGCTCTTAGCCAAGCATCAGTCGACTGATGAAGGCCCTTCAGTTGACTGATTAAGGCTTAGTTGACTGACCATTGTCCCTTAGTCGGCTGATCATCCAGTTTTGCCCAGATTTGCACATTTTTGCTCTTTAGGCCATATGGAACTAGAATTTGCAATTATGAGCAAAATATTTACTACAAGAAAAACATTAGTACACAATATAACATGTAAATGAAGTGCAAGATACTAGGATACTTATTACACAAAAATTAATCAATTAAAATCATAGTTTTGTAAGCTTTAGAAATAAGCATGATTTATCAATATACATGAATATTTTGGTCAACTAAATATCACATGCTCTAGTCATACCAAGTTCACGTCTAATAGTGTAAAAGCGATCGTCGAGAAGTGATTTTGTGAAAATGTCCGCAAATTGCGATTCGGTGCCAACGAATTCAATATCAACACCACCTTTTTGCACATGATCACGAATAAAATGATATTTTATCTCAATGTGCTTAGTATGTGAATGTTGTATGGGGTTGTTGTTCAAGCTAATAGCACTTATGTTATCACATTTAATGGAAATGTGGCTAAGACTAATTCCAAAGTCTTCTAGTTGTTGTTTAATGTACAAAGTTTGTGCACAACAACTTTCAGCCGCCACATATTCAGCTTCGGCTGTTGAGAGGGGCAACGAATTTTGTTTCTTGCTTGACCAAGATACTAATGCGTGTCCTAGAAAATGACAAGTGCCACTAGTGCTTTTCCTATCGATTTTGCAACCGGCAAAATCCGCATCGGAATAACTTATTAGGTCAAAGGTGTTCTCTCTTGGGTACCACAAACCCAAGGAACTAGTTTCAGAAAGATAATGAAATATTCGTTCAATGGTAAGTAGGTGTGACTCTTTAGGATCCGCTTGGATCGTGCACAAAGACATACACTAAACATAATATCCGGCCTAGAGGCTGTCAAATACAATAAACTTCCTATCATACCTCGATATTTCTTGATTCCACACTTTTACCTATCTCGTCTTTGTCGAGCTTCAAAGTAGAACTCATGGATTTTGCGCCTTCCATGTCGAACTTCTTCAAGAGTTCCTTCACGTACTTCTCTAGATTGATGAAAATGTCTTCTTTGCATTGCTTCACTTGTAATCCAATGAAGTAATTCATCTTTCCCATCATGTTCATTTCGAATTCCTTTTGCATACATGTGAAAAAATTCTTGAAAAGACTCTCGTTAGTAGAATAGAAGATAATATCATCAACATAGATTTGTACAAGTAGCATATCATTATCATGATTTTTGATAAATAAAGTAGTGTCAATTTTACCTCTAACAAAACCATTGTTAATCAAAAATGAACTTAGCCTATCATACCATGCTCTAGGTGCTTGCTTTAAACCATGCAATGCTTTAGATAATTTAAATACATAATCCGGATAAACATGATTTTCAAAACCAGGAGGTTGTTTCACATAAACTTCCTCTTCAATAAAACCATTCAAGAAAGCATTTTTCACATCCATTTGATATAATTTAAAGTTCTTTAAACATGAATAAGCAAGTAGCATGCGAATTGCTTCTAAACGTGCAACGAGTGCATATGTTTCCTCATAATCAATGCCCTCCTCTTAATTGTATCCTTGGGCAACGAGTCTAGCTTTATTTCTAACAATTACACCATTTTCATCCTTTTTGTTACGAAAAACCCATTTAGTACTTATAATAGTGTGATCATTAGGTTTGGGAACAAGTGTCCACACTTTGTTTCTCTCAAATTGATTGAGCTCTTCTTGCATAGCCATTATTCAAGATTCATCTTATTCAGCTTCATTTATGTTTTTGGGCTCATATTGAAAAACAAATGCCACATTATTGCATACATTTCTTAAGGATGATCTAGTCATAACCCTACTAGATGGCTCTCCAAGAATTTGATCAATAGGGTGGTTGGACACAAATTTCCAACTCCTAGGCAAATCATTCGAGTTTTGCTCGGTTGTGCTTTCTAACTCCTTAGGAGGAGCTTGAGCACTCGATGTTTCTTCCTTAGATGTATCATTAATTTAAATATCCGAAACCTTTTGGATAATTTCAACATCGTCATCAGAACGTACTATAGGTGAGAAAGGATTGGACTCATCAAATACAACATGCATAGACTCTTGGACTACCAAACTTTTCTTGTTATAAATTATATATGCGTTACTATTAGTGGCATACCTAAGAAAAATTTCTTCATCGGATTTAGCATCAAATTTACCCAAGTGATTACGATCATTCAAAATAAAACATTTACAACCAAAAACTTTAAAATATGCAATATTTGATTTCTTGTCATTCCATAACTCATAGGGTGTCTTATCTAACTTTTAACGAATGATAGTACGATTAATCACATAGCATGCGGTGTTAATGGCTTTCGCCCAAAAATACTCCGGCAAAGAATGCTCATTTAGCATAGTCCTAGACATCTCTTGAATTAAGTCCATATTAAGATGTCCTAATCTCCTATGCCATAACCAAGAAACATCATTAATGGCAGATAAACACTTAACATCTTATTGAGACAAATCATCAAGCTCAAGAGTGTAAACATTTTTAGTTCTATATGCAATAAGTAAAATGGAATCATCACTAACATTCTTAACAATGCAATGATCGGATTTAAAAATAACTTCATAACCCTTATCACATAATTGTCTAATGCTAAGTAAATTATGCTTTAAACCATCAACTAATAGAACATTATCAATGCATGTAGAATACTTACCAACCTTACCTATACCGATGATTTTGCCTTTGGTGTTGTCCCCAAAAGTTACATTCCCTCCTCATTTGGGAATAAGACTCAAGAAGTTGTTTTTGTCTCCCATCATGTGCTTTGAGCATCCACTATCCAAGAAATATTTGGATTTGCTACCTTTGGCTTTCAAGCACACCTACACCATAACCTTAAGTAACTTCTCCTTTGGTACCCAAAATGTGTTGGGTCCCTTTAGGTTAGCAAACATGATGGTTCCTTTTGGAACCCAAGCAAGCTTTCTCTTAGGAAAACTTTCATTCCTATAGTAACAATGATCCACATAGTGAGTATTTCTACCACAATATGAGCAAAGATGAGTGGGATCATGAGATGTGTACGTTTTGAAAAAGTTTTTGTAATCCTTTTGGTTGTACATTTGGTTATAACTGTGACGCCCTGAGTGATGAGTACTCCCTTGTGTGGAGGAATGGTAGCTCGAGCGATGAGTACTCCCTTGTGTGGAGGAATGGTAGCTCAAAGGGGGCATCCCACACCGGAAGTTGGGGGATCCTTGGAGACCCATATAAGTAAGATATGGTCGCTAATTAAGTACGAGGCCTTTTGGGTAGCTCACTGGCTTCGGATCCCATGAGAACTCCGAAGTTAAGCGTGCTTGGACCAGAGCAATCCAGGGATGGGTGACCCCCTGGGAAGCTGGTCGTGAGCTCCCAAAAACAAAGCCGTGAGGGTAGATGTCCTGGGGCTGAGGCCTGGCTAGGACGCTACCCAGAGCGGACAATATCGTACTGAGGTGCGACCGGGTCGTTACAATAACCCAAACCAGCTTTGTCGAATACACACCTTTGCATTCCTAATAGTTTATCTAAGTTGTCCCTTCCATTGGTGAACTTGGCTAGACTATTAGTTAAATCATCCACTTGGTCTTTCAATTTGACATTTTCCACGGTACTACAAGTGTGTTTGGAGTTTCTTTCTCCTTTCCTTTCTTCAAAGTTTTGATTTTATTTTTCAAAACAACATTTTCTTTCTCAATTGTTTCACTAAATGAATCATAAATAGAGTCTACTTCATCGTCATTTGCCATAAGGCAAAGGTTTGCCGTCTCCTCATCTCTAGAGTCGGCATCGGACTCACCTCCTTCGGAGTCACTCCAAGTACCTTTGAAGGCATGCTTTACTTGTTTGAAAGCTTTGTCCCTCTTATCCCTCTTCCCCTTTCTTTTAACCGGGCAATTAGTTTGAAGTACCCCGGTTGATGGCAATGGAAACACTTCTTTACTTCTTCGTTTTTAACTCTTGGTTGAATTGATTGATCGTGGTTCCTTCTTGATGAGGAATCAAAGTTGTTTCCTTTTCCTTGAAATTTCTTCTTCTTAGTTAGAAATTTTATGAATTTTCCAGAAAGAAGAGCCATATATTCATCTCCTCCCATCAACTCCTCATCGTCCTCTAGTTGACTTCCTTTGAGAGCTAGTGTCTTTTTGGCTTTCAAATCACCTTCTTTTTCTCTCTCCAATACCTTCTCATGGGTTTTAAGTGAACCCAAGAGTTCTTCCATACTTAGCGTCTTGAGGTTCTTGGCTTCTTGAATAGCCGTCACTTTAGGTCTCCACTTCTTGGGAAAAGTTCTAAGAATTTTTCGAATCTTGTCCTCATTTGAATATACTTTTCAAAGAAGATCTAAAGCATTAGTGATAATAGAGAACCTGCTATACATAGAAGCAAGTGATTCATTTGGCTCCATTTTGAATAGTTCAAATCATAAATGAGCATGTCAATGTTGTCATCCTTAACTTATGAGGTTCCCTCATGAGAAACCTCTAGATTGTCCCAAATTTCTTTGGCGGTTTTACAACTAGAAATTTTGTTGTATTCGTCTATGGTTAATGAACAATGTAGAGAATTTAAAGCTTTAGCATTAAATTGAATTTTCTTAATGTCATGCTCATCATATTCGGAAATAGACTTAGGAGTAACATTACCCCTTTCATCGGTTTTGGTGATCTCATAGGGTCCAATGAGTGTAACCCTCCATTGTTCAAAATCACTAGCTTGAAGAAAAGTACACATGCGATTTTTCCAATAACTATAACTTTTTCCATCAAATGGAGGTGGTCTAGTGGTGGAAGAACCTTCGTTAAGTCCGGTTCCTTGATAGATAGACATGATCGTAAACTTTAAGATTGTAGAATCAAAACAAGAGTATAACATCTGATACCAATTATAGGTCGAAAAATACCCTAGAGGGGCTGAATAAGGTTTTTAAAACTTAATCAGATTTTTAAAATCATTTTAGAAATATTTAATGTCTATATCAATCAAGCAAGCAAAATACAAAGGTAATTCCAATCACAAAGAAGATATAACAAAATATAATAGAGCAAAAGATAGAAAGATTAAACTGCTAGAAGTCGAAGACTTTTTGTCCACACTGTTTGGCTTGTTAGCCCCTACTTTTGCGCTCGGTTAATTCCCCGAGAATTTACACTAATACCGATCTTCTTTCGGGTGAAGATCAAACCTTTAGAAGTGATTTCACTCTACAAATGTTGCTTACACACAACACTCACCACAAGAACTACTTCTTGCTATTTTAAGAGATAGACCTCTCTTAATGTTTGAAGAAAATGATTTGGTGACTAACACCAATGTACAATAGCTCTCAAGTGTATGAAGATTACAATTTAAGCTCACACTAAGAGATATCAAATTTGATCAACAATTTCTAGCTCAAAATAAGGATGATTGATCAAAAGCAATGTTCTTGAATCTTTGAATATTGAATGTAGATGAAGAGAATAGTGTATGAAAAGATTCAAGGATGTTTAAATATGTCTTAGATAGTGTATATATAGTCTAGAACAACATATGGCCGTTTGGAGGGAGTTGGTAGAAGTTTGGTGGCAAAAACAAAAATCCAACGGCTAGTTTTTGGACCATCAGTCAACTGAGCATTGCTCATCAGTCGACTGATGAGCACTGTCTGACAGGCAAAAAATGCAATTTTTACACTTTTGCAAATAAGCTCTAAAATCAATTTTAATGCTTAAGGAAGGTAAAATATAGGTTCCTAAGACACCTATTTTCGTTAGAGCTTCAAATAAGATCATATAGAATTTGATATGAATTAAATCAAAAATCGGTTTTCGCCAAAAGGGGTGTTTTGAAAAGATCTTGAAGAAACTTTGTTTTGATCAATCTACGTGTGTAAAAACAAAGTGTATGAGCTATATTGAAAATCAAACATGAATCTTTACATAAGAAACATAATCACTCACTCAAATATAAAATAACGAGTCTTCGAGAGCTTTGTTTGTATCTTTGTTTCTTTTCTTCCTTGGGTCATTGATCTTTATAGAAATGCCATTGATAGTGCATTGATCAAGTAGTTGTGTGAGGTGTTGGACATTGATAGTGCAAATCTTTGTAGGTGAATAATCTTGGTTCCGGCTCTTCGGTTTAGTCCACGTTTGATCAATTTGTTGTGGCTATAACTTAAAACATCAACTTAGTTAAATTACACATGATTGACGTTACTATTATTATCAAAACAAGATTAGTGACTTTAAGGTCAACAATCTCCTCCTTTTTGATGATGACAATAAATTAATGTGTGTTTGCGATTAAGATCATAAGTTGAGTTTTCTAAAGGAAAAATACCCTCTCAAACTATGCATATAATAGAATATAACAAGATTTCAAACCATTGCAAGATTATAATAAAAACTTCAAACTTTAAGCAATGTTCAACTAAAAATAAAATAACATACTAGAGTTAAAACCAATAATAAAAACATAAGACTTAAGTTGATAAAAGTTCATAGAAGTTCATAGAAAAGCATAATAGATATGCATAATATGAAAAGTGTGTACCAAACACTTATTTATTTATCCCCCTTTGTCATAATCAAAAAGAAGGAGAGAGAGAAAGATCACTCGTCGGGATCTTCTTGTGGCCATTGACCCCATCCTTGATTGCCATGCCACGGATTCCATGGTGGAATGACACAGTCGGGGTGGTAGTGGAGAAATGCGGCTTCATGTGCTCTTTGCCTTTCCTCAATACGGTTGAACCGATTGTCCATGGTCACCGAGAGATTTTGGATGGCTTGCAAAATAGCTTCATTTGGATTAGGCGAGTGAGTAGCTTGGTGGGAACTAGTGGGAGCTTGTGAAGAAGTTCCTTAAGGAGGTATGTCTTGTTCCATGGGCTTGGTTTGAACCAAATTCACATCATCATCACTATCGTCGTCCTCATTACCGTCAAGAGGATCATTCGAAATCCATTCCCCGTTTTCTATGTGATAGCCCATTTGACGAATAGTCTTGGCACTATAGGTTTCATCGAACGTAGGAACAATGATCTCGGTCTTATCCTCAAGGTGAATGTCATATAATTGAAATAGTCATGTGAGTACCATAGTATATACCAACCCTTGTTTCTTGCGGTTGGTGATTTCAAGAAGATGATGGAACATGAGATCGGCATAGTCAAGCTTGTGTCCCATGGAAATTGCCCATACTAAAAATATATCTAATGAATTGATCGAAGCTCGGCTACCTCGATGTGGAACTATCGAATATCCGATGATGGAGTGAATTAGCCTATGTTGAAGCGCAAGCATAGACACTTTGATTTCAGGTCCCATTCCACTATTGTGTTGTCTGTGGCGTAGTTTAAGAATGGTAGAAAAAGTTGCAGTTTTCTCGAACCCAAGAAGATTTTCAAAATTTGACGGTACGTCCGTCACATTGTCGGTTGGAAAACCAAAAATTCTACTAAGATCCACCTTAGTAAAACTAATCATCCGTCCATTTAGGAGAGTGTTAAGGCAAAGTTTGTTGGGACGATCGGAATCAAGTGTGAGGTGATGAAGGTTAGCGTAAAATAGTTTAACTAATCGGGGATAGACATTCTCATGAATAGTTAAGAAATTGATGGTGCCTTGTCTACCAAAAAGAGCAGTAATATTAAGTCCATATGAAGAGAATAATTCAATGTTGAATTGTTTACCTTCAACAATAGTGCGAATTGCATAGTCGGAGTTGAAGTTTGCTTGGACTTCGTCGGAGAGGAACAATGGTGGTAATGGAGCTTGTGCCGGAATGGCCGATGATGTACCTACTTACGGTACAGTTTTGCGAGGGCAACGTGAGCGAGGTCCTTGAGACATATCTAGAGAGATGGCGTGAAGGATATAGGTTTGGAAAAGTTAGGGTTTAAGAAAAATTTGAAATTTTTGGAGGAAAAATTTGTTTTGGATGGAAGAAGAGGGTAAGAATTTGGTAATATGGATGAAGTGAGATGAATTTGTAAAGAACTTTGGTGTAAGATAGAGTTTTGGGTGAAAGATCAACAATGGAGGCTAGGGTTAGGGTTAGAGAAAGAATGAGATGGGTTTGAGTGAGATGGGGTGAAATATATGTGATTTGTGGATTTGGTGTAGTATGATGAAGCTTTTTGGCTTAAAAAGTGTTTTGGTGAAGATTTTAGAGGTCTAGGTTGATTTGTGAAGGTTTATAATGTTTTTGGAGAAGAAGAGCTCGAAATAGATAGAGAAGGGAATGAGGAAAAACAGGGGAAAACAGGGGTTAAGTGAACTGCTCTTAGCCAAGCATCAGTCGACTGATGAAGGCCCTTCAGTTGACTGATTAAGGCTTAGTTGACTGACCATTGTCCCTTAGTCGGCTGATCATCCAGTTTTGCCCAGATTTGCACATTTTTGCTCTTTAGGCCATATGGAACTAGAATTTGCAATTATGAGCAAAATATTTACTACAAGAAAAACATTAGTACACAATATAACATGTAAATGAAGTGCAAGATACTAGGATACTTATTACACAAAAATTAATCAATTAAAATCATAGTTTTGTAAGCTTTAGAAATAAGCATGATTTATCAATATACATGAATATTTTGGTCAACTAAATATCACATGCTCTAGTCATACCAAGTTCACGTCTAATAGTGTAAAAGCGATCGTCGAGAAGTGATTTTGTGAAAATGTCCGCAAATTGCGATTCGGTGCCAACGAATTCAATATCAACACCACCTTTTTGCACATGATCACGAATAAAATGATATTTTATCTCAATGTGCTTAGTATGTGAATGTTGTATGGGGTTGTTGTTCAAGCTAATAGCACTTATGTTATCACATTTAATGGAAATGTGGCTAAGACTAATTCCAAAGTCTTCTAGTTGTTGTTTAATGTACAAAGTTTGTGCACAACAACTTTCAGCCGCCACATATTCAGCTTCGGCTGTTGAGAGGGGCAACGAATTTTGTTTCTTGCTTGACCAAGATACTAATGCGTGTCCTAGAAAATGACAAGTGCCACTAGTGCTTTTCCTATCGATTTTGCAACCGGCAAAATCCGCATCGGAATAACTTATTAGGTCAAAGGTGTTCTCTCTTGGGTACCACAAACCCAAGGAACTAGTTTCAGAAAGATAATGAAATATTCGTTCAATGGTAAGTAGGTGTGACTCTTTAGGATCCGCTTGGATCGTGCACAAAGACATACACTAAACATAATATCCGGCCTAGAGGCTGTCAAATACAATAAACTTCCTATCATACCTCGATATTTCTTGATTCCACACTTTTACCTATCTCGTCTTTGTCGAGCTTCAAAGTAGAACTCATGGATTTTGCGCCTTCCATGTCGAACTTCTTCAAGAGTTCCTTCACGTACTTCTCTAGATTGATGAAAATGTCTTCTTTGCATTGCTTCACTTGTAATCCAATGAAGTAATTCATCTTTCCCATCATGTTCATTTCGAATTCCTTTTGCATACATGTGAAAAAATTCTTGAAAAGACTCTCGTTAGTAGAATAGAAGATAATATCATCAACATAGATTTGTACAAGTAGCATATCATTATCATGATTTTTGATAAATAAAGTAGTGTCAATTTTACCTCTAACAAAACCATTGTTAATCAAAAATGAACTTAGCCTATCATACCATGCTCTAGGTGCTTGCTTTAAACCATGCAATGCTTTAGATAATTTAAATACATAATCCGGATAAACATGATTTTCAAAACCAGGAGGTTGTTTCACATAAACTTCCTCTTCAATAAAACCATTCAAGAAAGCATTTTTCACATCCATTTGATATAATTTAAAGTTCTTTAAACATGAATAAGCAAGTAGCATGCGAATTGCTTCTAAACGTGCAACGAGTGCATATGTTTCCTCATAATCAATGCCCTCCTCTTAATTGTATCCTTGGGCAACGAGTCTAGCTTTATTTCTAACAATTACACCATTTTCATCCTTTTTGTTACGAAAAACCCATTTAGTACTTATAATAGTGTGATCATTAGGTTTGGGAACAAGTGTCCACACTTTGTTTCTCTCAAATTGATTGAGCTCTTCTTGCATAGCCATTATTCAAGATTCATCTTATTCAGCTTCATTTATGTTTTTGGGCTCATATTGAAAAACAAATGCCACATTATTGCATACATTTCTTAAGGATGATCTAGTCATAACCCTACTAGATGGCTCTCCAAGAATTTGATCAATAGGGTGGTTGGACACAAATTTCCAACTCCTAGGCAAATCATTCGAGTTTTGCTCGGTTGTGCTTTCTAACTCCTTAGGAGGAGCTTGAGCACTCGATGTTTCTTCCTTAGATGTATCATTAATTTAAATATCCGAAACCTTTTGGATAATTTCAACATCGTCATCAGAACGTACTATAGGTGAGAAAGGATTGGACTCATCAAATACAACATGCATAGACTCTTGGACTACCAAACTTTTCTTGTTATAAATTATATATGCGTTACTATTAGTGGCATACCTAAGAAAAATTTCTTCATCGGATTTAGCATCAAATTTACCCAAGTGATTACGATCATTCAAAATAAAACATTTACAACCAAAAACTTTAAAATATGCAATATTTGATTTCTTGTCATTCCATAACTCATAGGGTGTCTTATCTAACTTTTAACGAATGATAGTACGATTAATCACATAGCATGCGGTGTTAATGGCTTTCGCCCAAAAATACTCCGGCAAAGAATGCTCATTTAGCATAGTCCTAGACATCTCTTGAATTAAGTCCATATTAAGATGTCCTAATCTCCTATGCCATAACCAAGAAACATCATTAATGGCAGATAAACACTTAACATCTTATTGAGACAAATCATCAAGCTCAAGAGTGTAAACATTTTTAGTTCTATATGCAATAAGTAAAATGGAATCATCACTAACATTCTTAACAATGCAATGATCGGATTTAAAAATAACTTCATAACCCTTATCACATAATTGTCT
The DNA here is from genome assembly GCA_021464415.1 of Lonicera japonica. Taxonomy (NCBI): domain Eukaryota; kingdom Viridiplantae; phylum Streptophyta; class Magnoliopsida; order Dipsacales; family Caprifoliaceae; genus Lonicera; species Lonicera japonica. The sequence goes on along the minus strand of JAKCWG010000736.1, from coordinate 59,114 downwards.
AATGCTAAGTAAATTATGCTTTAAAACCATCAACTAATAGAACATTATCAATGCATGTAGAATACTTACCAACCTTACCTATACCGATGATTTTGCCTTTGGTGTTGTCCCCAAAAGTTACATTCCCTCCTCATTTGGGAATAAGACTCAAGAAGTTGTTTTTGTCTCCCATCATGTGCTTTGAGCATCCACTATCCAAGAAATATTTGGATTTGCTACCTTTGGCTTTCAAGCACACCTACACCATAACCTTAAGTAACTTCTCCTTTGGTACCCAAAATGTGTTGGGTCCCTTTAGGTTAGCAAACATGATGGTTCCTTTTGGAACCCAAGCAAGCTTTCTCTTAGGAAAACTTTCATTCCTATAGTAACAATGATCCACATAGTGAGTATTTCTACCACAATATGAGCAAAGATGAGTGGGATCATGAGATGTGTACGTTTTGAAAAAGTTTTTGTAATCCTTTTGGTTGTACATTTGGTTATAACTGTGACGCCCTGAGTGATGAGTACTCCCTTGTGTGGAGGAATGGTAGCTCGAGCGATGAGTACTCCCTTGTGTGGAGGAATGGTAGCTCAAAGGGGGCATCCCACACCGGAAGTTGGGGGATCCTTGGAGACCCATATAAGTAAGATATGGTCGCTAATTAAGTACGAGGCCTTTTGGGTAGCTCACTGGCTTCGGATCCCATGAGAACTCCGAAGTTAAGCGTGCTTGGACCAGAGCAATCCAGGGATGGGTGACCCCCTGGGAAGCTGGTCGTGAGCTCCCAAAAACAAAGCCGTGAGGGTAGATGTCCTGGGGCTGAGGCCTGGCTAGGACGCTACCCAGAGCGGACAATATCGTACTGAGGTGCGACCGGGTCGTTACAATAACCCAAACCAGCTTTGTCGAATACACACCTTTGCATTCCTAATAGTTTATCTAAGTTGTCCCTTCCATTGGTGAACTTGGCTAGACTATTAGTTAAATCATCCACTTGGTCTTTCAATTTGACATTTTCCACGGTACTACAAGTGTGTTTGGAGTTTCTTTCTCCTTTCCTTTCTTCAAAGTTTTGATTTTATTTTTCAAAACAACATTTTCTTTCTCAATTGTTTCACTAAATGAATCATAAATAGAGTCTACTTCATCGTCATTTGCCATAAGGCAAAGGTTTGCCGTCTCCTCATCTCTAGAGTCGGCATCGGACTCACCTCCTTCGGAGTCACTCCAAGTACCTTTGAAGGCATGCTTTACTTGTTTGAAAGCTTTGTCCCTCTTATCCCTCTTCCCCTTTCTTTTAACCGGGCAATTAGTTTGAAGTACCCCGGTTGATGGCAATGGAAACACTTCTTTACTTCTTCGTTTTTAACTCTTGGTTGAATTGATTGATCGTGGTTCCTTCTTGATGAGGAATCAAAGTTGTTTCCTTTTCCTTGAAATTTCTTCTTCTTAGTTAGAAATTTTATGAATTTTCCAGAAAGAAGAGCCATATATTCATCTCCTCCCATCAACTCCTCATCGTCCTCTAGTTGACTTCCTTTGAGAGCTAGTGTCTTTTTGGCTTTCAAATCACCTTCTTTTTCTCTCTCCAATACCTTCTCATGGGTTTTAAGTGAACCCAAGAGTTCTTCCATACTTAGCGTCTTGAGGTTCTTGGCTTCTTGAATAGCCGTCACTTTAGGTCTCCACTTCTTGGGAAAAGTTCTAAGAATTTTTCGAATCTTGTCCTCATTTGAATATACTTTTCAAAGAAGATCTAAAGCATTAGTGATAATAGAGAACCTGCTATACATAGAAGCAAGTGATTCATTTGGCTCCATTTTGAATAGTTCAAATCATAAATGAGCATGTCAATGTTGTCATCCTTAACTTATGAGGTTCCCTCATGAGAAACCTCTAGATTGTCCCAAATTTCTTTGGCGGTTTTACAACTAGAAATTTTGTTGTATTCGTCTATGGTTAATGAACAATGTAGAGAATTTAAAGCTTTAGCATTAAATTGAATTTTCTTAATGTCATGCTCATCATATTCGGAAATAGACTTAGGAGTAACATTACCCCTTTCATCGGTTTTGGTGATCTCATAGGGTCCAATGAGTGTAACCCTCCATTGTTCAAAATCACTAGCTTGAAGAAAAGTACACATGCGATTTTTCCAATAACTATAACTTTTTCCATCAAATGGAGGTGGTCTAGTGGTGGAAGAACCTTCGTTAAGTCCGGTTCCTTGATAGATAGACATGATCGTAAACTTTAAGATTGTAGAATCAAAACAAGAGTATAACATCTGATACCAATTATAGGTCGAAAAATACCCTAGAGGGGCTGAATAAGGTTTTTAAAACTTAATCAGATTTTTAAAATCATTTTAGAAATATTTAATGTCTATATCAATCAAGCAAGCAAAATACAAAGGTAATTCCAATCACAAAGAAGATATAACAAAATATAATAGAGCAAAAGATAGAAAGATTAAACTGCTAGAAGTCGAAGACTTTTTGTCCACACTGTTTGGCTTGTTAGCCCCTACTTTTGCGCTCGGTTAATTCCCCGAGAATTTACACTAATACCGATCTTCTTTCGGGTGAAGATCAAACCTTTAGAAGTGATTTCACTCTACAAATGTTGCTTACACACAACACTCACCACAAGAACTACTTCTTGCTATTTTAAGAGATAGACCTCTCTTAATGTTTGAAGAAAATGATTTGGTGACTAACACCAATGTACAATAGCTCTCAAGTGTATGAAGATTACAATTTAAGCTCACACTAAGAGATATCAAATTTGATCAACAATTTCTAGCTCAAAATAAGGATGATTGATCAAAAGCAATGTTCTTGAATCTTTGAATATTGAATGTAGATGAAGAGAATAGTGTATGAAAAGATTCAAGGATGTTTAAATATGTCTTAGATAGTGTATATATAGTCTAGAACAACATATGGCCGTTTGGAGGGAGTTGGTAGAAGTTTGGTGGCAAAAACAAAAATCCAACGGCTAGTTTTTGGACCATCAGTCAACTGAGCATTGCTCATCAGTCGACTGATGAGCACTGTCTGACAGGCAAAAAATGCAATTTTTACACTTTTGCAAATAAGCTCTAAAATCAATTTTAATGCTTAAGGAAGGTAAAATATAGGTTCCTAAGACACCTATTTTCGTTAGAGCTTCAAATAAGATCATATAGAATTTGATATGAATTAAATCAAAAATCGGTTTTTGCCAAAAGGGGTGTTTTGAAAAGATCTTGAAGAAACTTTGTTTTGATCAATCTACGTGTGTAAAAACAAAGTGTATGAGCTATATTGAAAATCAAACATGAATCTTTACATAAGAAACATAATCACTCACTCAAATATAAAATAACGAGTCTTCGAGAGCTTTGTTTGTATCTTTGTTTCTTTTCTTCCTTGGGTCATTGATCTTTATAGAAATGCCATTGATAGTGCATTGATCAAGTAGTTGTGTGAGGTGTTGGACATTGATAGTGCAAATCTTTGTAGGTGAATAATCTTGGTTCCGGCTCTTCGGTTTAGTCCACGTTTGATCAATTTGTTGTGGCTATAACTTAAAACATCAACTTAGTTAAATTACACATGATTGACGTTACTATTATTATCAAAACAAGATTAGTGACTTTAAGGTCAACAATCTCCTCCTTTTTGATGATGACAATAAATTAATGTGTGTTTGCGATTAAGATCATAAGTTGAGTTTTCTAAAGGAAAAATACCCTCTCAAACTATGCATATAATAGAATATAACAAGATTTCAAACCATTGCAAGATTATAATAAAAACTTCAAACTTTAAGCAATGTTCAACTAAAAATAAAATAACATACTAGAGTTAAAACCAATAATAAAAACATAAGACTTAAGTTGATAAAAGTTCATAGAAGTTCATAGAAAAGCATAATAGATATGCATAATATGAAAAGTGTGTACCAAACACTTATTTATTTATCCCCCTTTGTCATAATCAAAAAGAAGGAGAGAGAGAAAGATCACTCGTCGGGATCTTCTTGTGGCCATTGACCCCATCCTTGATTGCCATGCCACGGATTCCATGGTGGAATGACACAGTCGGGGTGGTAGTGGAGAAATGCGGCTTCATGTGCTCTTTGCCTTTCCTCAATACGGTTGAACCGATTGTCCATGGTCACCGAGAGATTTTGGATGGCTTGCAAAATAGCTTCATTTGGATTAGGCGAGTGAGTAGCTTGGTGGGAACTAGTGGGAGCTTGTGAAGAAGTTCCTTAAGGAGGTATGTCTTGTTCCATGGGCTTGGTTTGAACCAAATTCACATCATCATCACTATCGTCGTCCTCATTACCGTCAAGAGGATCATTCGAAATCCATTCCCCGTTTTCTATGTGATAGCCCATTTGACGAATAGTCTTGGCACTATAGGTTTCATCGAACGTAGGAACAATGATCTCGGTCTTATCCTCAAGGTGAATGTCATATAATTGAAATAGTCATGTGAGTACCATAGTATATACCAACCCTTGTTTCTTGCGGTTGGTGATTTCAAGAAGATGATGGAACATGAGATCGGCATAGTCAAGCTTGTGTCCCATGGAAATTGCCCATACTAAAAATATATCTAATGAATTGATCGAAGCTCGGCTACCTCGATGTGGAACTATCGAATATCCGATGATGGAGTGAATTAGCCTATGTTGAAGCGCAAGCATAGACACTTTGATTTCAGGTCCCATTCCACTATTGTGTTGTCTGTGGCGTAGTTTAAGAATGGTAGAAAAAGTTGCAGTTTTCTCGAACCCAAGAAGATTTTCAAAATTTGACGGTACGTCCGTCACATTGTCGGTTGGAAAACCAAAAATTCTACTAAGATCCACCTTAGTAAAACTAATCATCCGTCCATTTAGGAGAGTGTTAAGGCAAAGTTTGTTGGGACGATCGGAATCAAGTGTGAGGTGATGAAGGTTAGCGTAAAATAGTTTAACTAATCGGGGATAGACATTCTCATGAATAGTTAAGAAATTGATGGTGCCTTGTCTACCAAAAAGAGCAGTAATATTAAGTCCATATGAAGAGAATAATTCAATGTTGAATTGTTTACCTTCAACAATAGTGCGAATTGCATAGTCGGAGTTGAAGTTTGCTTGGACTTCGTCGGAGAGGAACAATGGTGGTAATGGAGCTTGTGCCGGAATGGCCGATGATGTACCTACTTACGGTACAGTTTTGCGAGGGCAACGTGAGCGAGGTCCTTGAGACATATCTAGAGAGATGGCGTGAAGGATATAGGTTTGGAAAAGTTAGGGTTTAAGAAAAATTTGAAATTTTTGGAGGAAAAATTTGTTTTGGATGGAAGAAGAGGGTAAGAATTTGGTAATATGGATGAAGTGAGATGAATTTGTAAAGAACTTTGGTGTAAGATAGAGTTTTGGGTGAAAGATCAACAATGGAGGCTAGGGTTAGGGTTAGAGAAAGAATGAGATGGGTTTGAGTGAGATGGGGTGAAATATATGTGATTTGTGGATTTGGTGTAGTATGATGAAGCTTTTTGGCTTAAAAAGTGTTTTGGTGAAGATTTTAGAGGTCTAGGTTGATTTGTGAAGGTTTATAATGTTTTTGGAGAAGAAGAGCTCGAAATAGATAGAGAAGGGAATGAGGAAAAACAGGGGAAAACAGGGGTTAAGTGAACTGCTCTTAGCCAAGCATCAGTCGACTGATGAAGGCCCTTCAGTTGACTGATTAAGGCTTAGTTGACTGACCATTGTCCCTTAGTCGGCTGATCATCCAGTTTTGCCCAGATTTGCACATTTTTGCTCTTTAGGCCATATGGAACTAGAATTTGCAATTATGAGCAAAATATTTACTACAAAAAAAACATTAGTACACAATATAACATGTAAATGAAGTGCAAGATACTAGGATACTTATTACACAAAAATTAATCAATTAAAATCATAGTTTTGTAAGCTTTAGAAATAAGCATGATTTATCAATATACATGAATATTTTGGTCAACTAAATATCACATGCTCTAGTCATACCAAGTTCACGTCTAATAGTGTAAAAGCGATCGTCGAGAAGTGATTTTGTGAAAATGTCCGCAAATTGCGATTCGGTGCCAACGAATTCAATATCAACACCACCTTTTTGCACATGATCACGAATAAAATGATATTTTATCTCAATGTGCTTAGTATGTGAATGTTGTATGGGGTTGTTGTTCAAGCTAATAGCACTTATGTTATCACATTTAATGGAAATGTGGCTAAGACTAATTCCAAAGTCTTCTAGTTGTTGTTTAATGTACAAAGTTTGTGCACAACAACTTTCAGCCGCCACATATTCAGCTTCGGCTGTTGAGAGGGGCAACGAATTTTGTTTCTTGCTTGACCAAGATACTAATGCGTGTCCTAGAAAATGACAAGTGCCACTAGTGCTTTTCCTATCGATTTTGCAACCGGCAAAATCCGCATCGGAATAACTTATTAGGTCAAAGGTGTTCTCTCTTGGGTACCACAAACCCAAGGAACTAGTTTCAGAAAGATAATGAAATATTCGTTCAATGGTAAGTAGGTGTGACTCTTTAGGATCCGCTTGGATCGTGCACAAAGACATACACTAAACATAATATCCGGCCTAGAGGCTGTCAAATACAATAAACTTCCTATCATACCTCGATATTTCTTGATTCCACACTTTTACCTATCTCGTCTTTGTCGAGCTTCAAAGTAGAACTCATGGATTTTGCGCCTTCCATGTCGAACTTCTTCAAGAGTTCCTTCACGTACTTCTCTAGATTGATGAAAATGTCTTCTTTGCATTGCTTCACTTGTAATCCAATGAAGTAATTCATCTTTCCCATCATGTTCATTTCGAATTCCTTTTGCATACATGTGAAAAAATTCTTGAAAAGACTCTCGTTAGTAGAATAGAAGATAATATCATCAACATAGATTTGTACAAGTAGCATATCATTATCATGATTTTTGATAAATAAAGTAGTGTCAATTTTACCTCTAACAAAACCATTGTTAATCAAAATGAACTTAGCCTATCATACCATGCTCTAGGTGCTTGCTTTAAACCATGCAATGCTTTAGATAATTTAAATACATAATCCGGATAAACATGATTTTCAAAACCAGGAGGTTGTTTCACATAAACTTCCTCTTCAATAAAACCATTCAAGAAAGCATTTTTCACATCCATTTGATATAATTTAAAGTTCTTTAAACATGAATAAGCAAGTAGCATGCGAATTGCTTCTAAACGTGCAACGAGTGCATATGTTTCCTCATAATCAATGCCCTCCTCTTAATTGTATCCTTGGGCAACGAGTCTAGCTTTATTTCTAACAATTACACCATTTTCATCCTTTTTGTTACGAAAAACCCATTTAGTACTTATAATAGTGTGATCATTAGGTTTGGGAACAAGTGTCCACACTTTGTTTCTCTCAAATTGATTGAGCTCTTCTTGCATAGCCATTATTCAAGATTCATCTTATTCAGGTTCATTTATGTTTTTGGGCTCATATTGAAAAACAAATGCCACATTATTGCATACATTTCTTAAGGATGATCTAGTCATAACCCTACTAGATGGCTCTCCAAGAATTTGATCAATAGGGTGGTTGGACACAAATTTCCAACTCCTAGGCAAATCATTCGAGTTTTGCTCGGTTGTGCTTTCTAACTCCTTAGGAGGAGCTTGAGCACTCGATGTTTCTTCCTTAGATGTATCATTAATTTAAATATCCGAAACCTTTTGGATAATTTCAACATCGTCATCAGAACGTACTATAGGTGAGAAAGGATTGGACTCATCAAATACAACATGCATAGACTCTTGGACTACCAAACTTTTCTTGTTATAAATTATATATGCGTTACTATTAGTGGCATACCTAAGAAAAATTTCTTCATCGGATTTAGCATCAAATTTACCCAAGTGATTACGATCATTCAAAATAAAACATTTACAACCAAAAACTTTAAAATATGCAATATTTGATTTCTTGTCATTCCATAACTCATAGGGTGTCTTATCTAACTTTTAACGAATGATAGTACGATTAATCACATAGCATGCGGTGTTAATGGCTTTCGCCCAAAAATACTCCGGCAAAGAATGCTCATTTAGCATAGTCCTAGACATCTCTTGAAGAGATCTATTTTTTTTTTCAACAACACCATTTTGTTGAGGAGTTCTAGGTGTCGAAAAATTATGATCAATACCATGCTCATCACAAAAGTTTTCAATATCAATATTGTCGAATTCTCTACCTCTATCACTCCTAACATGCACAATAGAAACACCCTTTCCATTTTGAACTTTTCTACAAAATTTTGTAAAAACATGTAGAGTTTCACTTTTGTGGGTGAGAAAGAACACCCAAATGAGTCTAGTATAATCATCAACAATAACAAAAGCATACAATTTACCACCCAAACTAGCAACCGAATTAGGACCAAACAAATCAAGATGCAACATATCAAGATGTCTAGTTGTAATAATATCCTTCTTAGACTTAAATGAAGATTTGTGTTGTTTACCAAGTTGACATGCATCACAAATTTTATCTTTAACAAATTTGGTTTTAGGAAATCCTTTAACTAATTCTTTCTTAGACAAAGTATGAATTAAGTCCATATTAAGATGTCCTAATCTCCTATGCCATAACCAAGAAACATCATTAATGGCAGATAAACACTTAACATCTTATTGAGACAAATCATCAAGCTCAAGAGTGTACACATTTTTAGTTCTATATGCAATAAGTAAAATGGAATCATAACTAACATTCTTAACAATGCAATGATCGGATTTAAAAATAACTTCATAACCCTTATCACATAATTGACTAATGCTAAGTAAATTATGCTTTAAACCATCAACTAATAGAACATTATCAATGCATGTAGAATACTCACCAACCTTACCTATACCGATGATTTTGCCTTTGGTGTTGTCCCCAAAAGTTACATTCCCTCCTCATTTGGGAATAAGACTCAAGAAGTTGTTTTTGTCTCCCATCATGTGCTTTGGGCATCCACTATCCAAGAAATATTTGGACTTGCTACCTTTGGCTTTCAAACACACCTACACCATAACCTTAAGTAACTTCTCCTTTGGTACCCAAAATGTGTTGGGTCCCTTTAGGTTAGCAAACATGATGGTTCCTTTTGGAACCCAAGCAAGCTTTCTCTTAGGAAAACTTTCATTCCTATAGTAACAATGATCCACATAGTGAGTATTTCTACCACAATATGAGCAAAGATGAGTGGGATCATGAGATGTGTACGTTTTGAAAAAGTTTTTGTAATCCTTTTGGTTGTACATTTGGTTATAACCCAAACCAGCTTTGTCGAATACACACATTTGCATTCCTAATAGTTTATCCAAGTTGTCCCTTCCATTGGTGAACTTGGCTAGACTATTAGTTAAATCATCCACTTGGTCTTTCAATTTGACATTTTCCACGGTATTACAAGTGTGTTTGGAGTTTCTTTCTCCTTTCATTTCTTCAAAGTTTTGATTTTATTTTTCAAAACAACATTTTCTTTCTCAAGTGTTTCACTAAATGAATCATAAATAGAGTCTACTTCATCGTCATTTGCCATAAGGCAAAGGTTTGCCGTCTCCTCATCTCTAGAGTCGGCATCGGACTCACCTCCTTCGGAGTCACTCCAAGTACCTTTGAAGGCATGCTTTACTTGTTTGAAAGCTTTGTCCCTCTTATCCCTCTTCCCCTTTCTTCTAACCGGGCAATTAGTTTGAAGTACCCCGGTTGATGGTTGATGGCAATGGAAACACTTCTTTACTTCTTCGTTTTTAACTCTTGGTTGAATTGATCGATCGTGGTTCCTTCTTAATGAGGAATCAAAGTTGTTTCATTTTCCTTGAAATTTCTTCTTCTTAGTTAGAAATTTTATGAATTTTCCAGAAAGAAGAGCCATATCTTCATCTCCTCCCATCAACTCCTCATCGTCCTCTAGTTGACTTCCTTTGAGAGCTAGTGTCTTTTTGGCTTTCAAATCACCTTCTTTTTCTCTCTCCAATACATTCTCATGGGTTTTAAGTGAACCCAAGAGTTCTTCCATACTTAGCGTCTTGAGGTTCTTGGCTTCTTGAATAGCCGTCACTTTAGGTCTCCACTTCTTGGGAAAAGTTCTAAGAATTTTTCGAATCTTGTCCTCATTTGAATATACTTTTCAAAGAAGATCTAAAGCATTAGTGATAATAGAGAACCTGCTATACATAGAAGCAAGTGATTCATTTGGCTCCATTTTGAATAGTTCAAATCATAAATGAGCATGTCAATGTTGTCATCCTTAACTTATGAGGTTCCCTCATGAGAAACCTCTAGATTGTCCCAAATTTCTTTGGCGGTTTTACAACTAGAAATTTTGTTGTATTCGTCTATGGTTAATGAACAATGTAGAGAATTTAAAGCTTTAGCATTAAATTGAATTTTCTTAATGTCATGCTCATCATATTCGGAAATAGACTTAGGAGTAACATTACCCCTTTCATCGGTTTTGGTGATCTCATAGGGTCCAATGAGTGTAACCCTCCATTGTTCAAAATCACTAGCTTGAAGAAAAGTACACATGCGATTTTTCCAATAACTATAATTTTTTCCATCAAATGGAGGTGGTCTAGTGGTGGAAGAACCTTCGTTAAGTCCGGTTCCTTGATAGATAGACATGATCGTAAACTTTAAGATTGTAGAATCAAAACAAGAGTACAACATCTGATACCAATTATAGGTCGAAAAATACCCTAGAGGGGCTTAATAAGGTTTTTAAAACTTAATCAGATTTTTAAAATCGTTTTAGAAATATTTAATGTCTATATCAATCAAGCAAGCAAAATACAAAGGTAATTCCAATCACAAAGAAGATATAGCAAAATATAATAGAGCAAAAGATAGAAAGATTAAACTGCTAGAAGTCGAAGACTTTTTGTCCACACTGTTTGGCTTGTTAGCCCCTACTTTCGCGCTCGGTTAATTCCCCGAGAATTTCCACTAATACCAATCTTCTTTCGGGTGAAGATCAAACCTTTAGAAGTGATTTCACTCTACAAATGTTGCTTACACACAACACTCACCACAAGAACTACTTCTTGCTATTTTAAGAGATAGACCTCTCTTAATGTTTGAAGAAAATGATTTGGTGACTAACAACAATGTACAATAGTTCTCAAGTGTATGAAGATTACAATTTAAGCTCACACTAAGAGATATCAAATTTGATCAACAATTTCTAGCTCAAAATAAGGATGATTGATCAAAAGCAATGTTCTTGAATCTTTGAATATTGAATGTAGATGAAGAGAATAGTGTATGAAAAGATTCAAGGATGTTTAAATATGTCTTAGATAGTGTATATATAGTCTAAAACAACATATGGCCGTTTGGAGGGAGTTGGTAGAAGTTTAGTGCCAAAAATGGTAAAAAAAACAAAAATCCAACGGCTAGTTTTTGGACCATCAGTTGACTGAGCAAGGCTCATCAGTCGACTAAGTGGCCATCAGTTGACTGAGTATTGCTCATCAGTCGACTAATGAGCACTGTCTGGCAGGCCAAAAATGCAATTTTTACACTTTTGCAAATAAGCTTTAAAATCAATTTTAATGCTTGAGGAAGGTAAAATATAGGTTCCTAAGACACCTATTTTCGTTAGAGCTCCAAATAAGATCATTTAGAATTTGATATGAATTAAATCAAAAATCGGTTTTTGCCAAAAGGGGTGTTTTGAAAAGATCTTGAAGAAACTTTGTTTTGATCAATCTACTTGTGTAAAAACAAAGTGTATGAGCTATATTGAAAATCAAACATGAATCTTTACGTAGGAAACATAAGCACTCACTCAAATATAAAATAACGAGTCTTCGAGAGCTTTGTTTGTATCTTCGTTTCTTTTCTTCCTTGGGTCATTGATCTTCATAGAAATGCTATTGATAGTGCATTGATCAAGTAGTTGTGTGAGTTGTGGGACATTGATAGTGCAAATCTTTGTAGGTGAATAATCTTGGTTATGGCTTATCAGTTTAGTCCACGTGTGATCAATTTATTGCAGCTATAACTTAAAACATCAACTTAGTTAAATTATACATGATTAACATTATTGTTATTATCAAAACAAGATTAGTGACTTTAAGGTCAACAGAAAGATTTAAAGCGGCTCTGTGAATGTGGTACACAAAAAGCCTTTTTTTTCGTTATCATCATTCACATTTTGTCATCGATTGATTGGTTTAAAAGTGGATTCCATGGATAACCAAAGTATGAATGTATACTCGGTTCCTAAGAACCAAGTAATGTTCATCATACTCGGCCCAAAGGAACCGAGTAAAGCACACGTCACTCGGTCCTAAGGAATCGAGTCTAATGGAAATGAGAACAGAGAACCAACATACGCAAAATGAAACATATTCGGTTCCATAGGATCAAGTATAAATTTTTAGACTCGGTTCCTTAGGACCGAGTATGATGAACACCATTCGGTTCCTAGGAGCTGAGTATACTGTCATCTATGGCGAAAAATTTGTATTAATCAGAGATTGGAGGAAAAAAAAAAGGATGAAGGTAGAGAGAGCGCACTATTTAGGACATGAATATCTTCATCCAACAATACTTTACCTTGTGAATTTGTTTGATGGGTAGATTTGTGTAACAAGAAGTTGGAAGAAGATTAAATATGAGATTTATGAGGTTAATGGAGTGATTTGATTTGTTTTTCTGAAATGTAAAGTGAGAGAGTGGATTGGTGAGAATGTAGTGTTTTTAATTTAGATTAATATAAACTCATCTTAAAATTAAATTTGGAGTGGTATGAGTATTAGGAAGAAAGAATATGGAGTGTAAGAGAGAGATGTAGTGTTAGAGAGTAAAATAGCGTGTGTCAATAGCAGCCGCCTTTATTTTATACGAAATTTCATTTGCTCACAAAAAAATAATTTGGAAATATGAAAACATTATCCCTCGATAATTGATTAGAAACCTACAGTTGACCAAGGAAAGCGATAGGTCTTCCTACGAAGACTTTACAAAAATAAAATAAGAAGGAAGGTCCCCTTACACAAAACTAAATTATTTTGCTAGAGTTTTCCTTTTCAAAAAAACTCACTCACTCAATTGATTACCGTTGTGTTTGAGAGTTTAGGAGAGAAGAAAAGTGGAGAAAATATCAATCCGAACAGAAGAGAAAGGGGAGAAAGGAAAATAATTTTCTCTCTTTTGTCTGGAAATTTAGGAAGGAAGATAATGTTACAATCTCTCCTTCATGTTTGTGAGTTGAAAATAAAAGGAGAAAAAGTATCATACTTCAAAGATTTGTTATGTATTTTATGGATAAAAGTTAGGACCCAACACAAAACTGAATTATTTTGCAAGAGCTCTCCTTTTTGAAAGGCCCACTCAATTGATTACATTTTATTTTACAAGAAATATATATGTTTATTTACTCAGTATGCAATTTGAGCTCGTATAAACATTTTGGACTGGGCCTATCATTTTAGGTTGGGACTTAGACAGGATTCATAAAAATAGGTTGGTTGGGGGTTGGGTTGAACAACGCCCAACCCAAACCAACCCAGTGAAGATCGAGACCAATTTATGTATATACACATACTAGGGTATACCCATGGCATTCAATACGGCAAAAAAAAATCTGGTAATAGAATAAAAAATAATAATGCGGGACCAATCTAAATTGGTAAAAGATCAATAAGTCTATATTAAACAACCAAAACATATGTTCAATTTTTACACTAGAAAAACTAAAAACAACTTGATTGGATTGCCTTGTTTTAATTTCTCAGATGCACTTTTAATCATATTTTTTTATCCTATTTCAATCTTAACAAAAATATTTTTAACAAATTAAACTCAACCGCAAAAATGAAAATAATCCAATTGCATCGATCACTATGATTTAAAAATTAAATGGTCCAAAAAACTTGGACTGAAACATATGTTTTACACTCCGTTATTTGCATAAACAAAATCGGTACAACTTTCTCTACATTTTGGAGAAGAAATCTCAGTATTGGAATTTAGCTTAATTCTAGCTCCACAGTGAACTTGTTGAATGAAAAAGTCCACATTACAAAGTTAAGGTTTAATAAGAATGAAATATTATTTCAAGAGTTTACTGATGGATGAGCTGTTTTGGGAAGAACTATGTTTAAATTGTTAATGTTACCAATGACCATGCCTATGACACGTTTATAGATAATTATTTGGGCTTATGACATTGTCGATGCCTACAACAAATTTTTTGTAACTATTCCTAATAATTTATAGTGATTATAATTATTTTACTTTGAACACATACACATCTATATATGAACAATTCTCTTGCTTCTTTGTGTGTTCGCTTACTAAATGTTGTTATAAATGTCCTATAAAAATGAGAGTCACACTTAGTTTCCATATTATATAGTTACAATACATCCACTCCAAAAAGGAGGTTACTTGCTCAAGTAAAAAAGAACAACAACAAAAAAAAAAGAAACTAAAAATAGGATTCTTGAAACCTTATATGGAAACACTTGAAACAAACTCATACTCAAAAGAAATTGAACCCAACTATCAGTGCCCGCTTGCTGCACTAAGCTCAAACATTAACGTCTTTGAATTGGTTTCTTGTAGGCTTTTCTTTTACAATTTCTGCTTCCGTAGCCTTTTTGATTGACAATCCACAAAACAACACGATCAATGTGCTTCCAGTACCATTTACTCCATCTTTCGCAAAAGAAAAGTGGGCCAATGACAAATCCTAAGCCTACAACATATCCCACCGAAGCAGCACTCAAGAATTCCCATTTCTTCCCATCTTTAGGATGTGGGTGCTTGTCCTTAAACATTGGCACAGTTTCAGCAATATCACTGCAACTTTTGTTCAACTGAAGTCCACATAATCCTTCATTTCCTTCAAATGAAGTTTCTGCAAATGTTGTGAACTGGTTGCCACTAGGGATCTTTCCAATCAGCTTATTATATGACAAGTTCAAGGCTGAAAGGAATGTAATACTAGTAAGCTCTTGTGGAATTTTTCCATTTAGTTTGTTTACCGAGAGGTCTAACGATCCAAGCTGTTTCAAATTTTTAAGCGAAGACGGGATTGAGCCAGTAAGTGCATTACGTGATAAGTTGAGAACATAAAGAGATTTGAGTTCTCCGATCGTTTCTGGTATATTCCCATCGAAGTTGTTCATTGAGAAATCAATGACAGTGAAGACGGTCAAAATTTTCACCAGGTCCATCTCCAGCCCTTTGTTACGGACTATCACTGTGTCCTGATAATAGAAGTTACCTGGTAGGTGAAATTGCAAGTGTTTCACCTCTGGTTCTAGATCATCCATCATAGCTGTGACGCCCCGAAATCCCGTTTAGAGGTTTGTACCTCCGGGACCCGGTTAGCCACGGAGTCGTACGCGACAACGGGTGATCAGGTGTAAAATTTAGAATTTTATATCACAAACAGGCTAAAGTAATAAAGTCATTTTAAAAGAAATTCTAGCATGTGGAGTTTGTATTATTAATAAAACCATTTCTTGTCAAATAGCTTACATTTAACTTAAAATAATATCTCCACATCTGTAATTTGTTAAATAAAAGGCACAGTACATTACAAAGTGATCCCTTTAATAGGGTTCCAATCATATACAAATACTTTACATATATGGCTTAAGAGTTTAAAACGATACAATATGAATACTTAAACAAAGAAGACATAAGTCGTTTCCCACGACTTTGGTAATCCAATCTTCAGAGCTATCTAGACTCGATGGCGCACCATCCCCCGGGTAATACCTGCAAAACCTAGTTTGGAAAATGGGAGTGAGCCAAACGGGCTCAGTGGGAACTATAAGGGTTGTATAAGAAAATAAGTTGGAAATCATGCATGCCATGCCATGTATTATAATGAAAATAGTTTATGTGTTGCTTCTCAGTAATAAGTCACATTTCTCTTTGTATATACAAATATAAATACATATACGCATGTGAAGCAGCTAATGCAGGGAAACCTTTCGTGGAATGTATATATAATGCCCCCAACCCAAAGTACAAGAAAAGCAATGTACGTATACATATACATCATCGTACTACATAAGCCACAACACCGCGACTAGATCTATCACATCAATCACATATATCAACTCACGTCTAGGATTTTCATATATCTACTGTACAGAGATAGCCGGCACTCGGTTTCTTCTGCCCAAGGCAGGGACCACCTACCAGGTCCACCTAGACGCTACCTCACGCAGCCACACAGGCATACACTACCTCACGCAGCCACACAGGCATACGCTACCTCACGCCGCCATAAAGGCGCACGCTACAATAATACTCACGTAGCCACCAAGGCTATACGCTACCGGTAATCACCATCTATCTAGTACGAACGGTGTGGCCATCCGATAATATGTCCAAATAATAATAAACTCATCAAATCCATGAAATCATAAAAATACAGATATATAGATACGAACATGCATACATTCCATATATATTCGTATAACTCATAGATATGTATCCATTCTAGATATGAGTGCATATACATTTTGTAAAACATGTAGTGGTATTCTTGAGATTGAATAAGATCCGCCAAGTCCGTCAGTTAAGGAAATAAACCAATAAAATCCTTAGTTTGGGAGGTTTCACTTATTTTCATCAATTTGGCCCCAAGCCAAGTCTAACACAATAAAACAATGGATACGAGTTCCCAATTAGCCTCCCAATATGATTTAAAGACTTAATTTATTCAAAACATATATATGTATTTCATAAACATACTATAATATCTATTTGAGCATACTTACGGTATACTGGCTAGGTAAGTAGAAAATCTCATAAACATGGTTCATAACTTAAAATATAGCAACAATACCACAAATATGTGTGTAACTTTGTCCAAAATATACTTTTAAAATCAAGTATCTCGTTGTATGTAAGCGTATCATAGCATATAGTTCATAGCCATATCTGTATATAGGGGTTTTATGCCAAACTTTAGGAAATTAAGATAGAAATAGTGATTTCTAGTATAATCCACCATATATAATCATATCAAGTCCAAATCAACCAAAGAAATAAGAGAAATCAACCCAAACCCCATGAATGTGCAATTTAGGTAGAAAAACCCTAGGTTTAGTTTGATTTGAGGCGAATAAGATGTAATCGTAGGAAAAATTGTTAAAATACTATTATTCCCACCTTAAGAGGGTCAATCCCTCGAAGTATTGCGGAAGAATCGAGCCGAAACCGCGTAGATGCAAAAATCCCCAATTTGAACTCAAAAACCCTAGCTATGGTGGATGGAGGTGAAGGAGGAGATGAAGATGATGATGGAGATGATGATGATGTTGATGATTTGGTGGGGGATAATAAGCCTAGAGTATTCTCACAATATCCCCAAGGATAGCCCCTCAATCTCTCTCTAAGAGCTCTCCAATGGCTTGGTGAAATGAGGAAGAAAGGAGAAGAAAAAATTTATAAAAAACCTGTCCAGCACGATGGAGCCGACTCCCTACTGTTCATGGAGTCGACTCCCTAGGCCTGGAAGTGCCCCTTTCAGCTTTTGGTCAATAGCTCGACTTCGCATGCACTTTTGGGCCTCACGGAGTTGGAATTGGGTCTCGGCCAAAACACGAAAGTTGTAGAGGGCATTGAAATGAAGACGAGGACGCGACAAAACGGGGACTCATTTGTTCGAGTTGGGACAAAGGAAATGAAGAGACAAACGACTATTGGAGTTCAATTATGGTCATCCAAAGTTGGGTAAAAATAACTTATCGCGTAGGATCGAAACTTGTGATTTTCGACCCGATTTTTGTCCGAGCCACCCGAAACAACTTATAGTCATTATAACACACTTAAATATATTAATATGACTTGTTGGAGGTTTCCAAACCATTCCAACCTTTCCAGAACCCAATTTGGCGTCCCGGAGCCAAATTCAATCTCATACGCGATATGGGCCGCGATTTGCAAGCGATAAGGAAACCGGGTGTTACAATAGCCTTCCACTTTAAAAAGTATTTTGGTGTCAAAGCACCGGAAAATTTGTTGGAAGCTATGTCAATGATTTGGAGACTTGACGGCCAACTCTTATTTACACCTGGACACTTAATGCCTCCATGAAACATGTTGGATCTCAATACAAGGACGCGCAAATTGGTAGAGTTATTCAAAAAGCACGGAAACGTATCATTTATTTGATTGTTCCCAAGGTTTAATACCTCTAACCATGTGCAATTAGAGATTGAATCTGGTACCTTCCCTTCTAATTGATTGTCATGCAAATCTAGAGTTTGTAAACGACAATTCTTCTTAAATGTTCCAGAAAGATTCCCATTGAGACGGTTCTTCCCTAAATTCAGTACCCCAAGAGTCTTACTCATTTTAATTAAACACAATGGTATTGGGCCACTCAAACTGTTGTTGGACATATCGAGGACACTAACGTCGCTAGCAGTGCATATGGATATTGGGATGGTTCCAGTGATGTTATTATTTGCAATGGAATAAAACATCAACATATTATTACCAATATCAACGGGGATTGAAGAGCTGAAATGATTCGAAGAGAAATCAACATAGGTAGCAGTGCGAGGTGGTATTGGCAATTTCCCTCGGAGGAGGTTGGAATGTAAGTCAATATAATTGAGGCTAGGAATGACATATGGTTCTTGAAAATTCTCGAGAAAGTTAAGAGAAAGATTCAAGTACGATAGACTTCCATTGCCGACTTTCCAAATCCAATTTGGTATCTCTCCACCAATTTGATTATCTGAAAGGTCCAAATAGGACATTTCTGTTTGCTTTTTTAGATCTGGGAAATTTCGGAGCTTGCAAGAAGCTAATCCCAAATAGGTGAATTGTGAGAAGGGATACAAGCCAGAATGGTTGCCACCTGTTTTGATCGACAAGTTGTTGTATGACAGATCAAGAGTAGTGAGATTAACAAGTTTTTGAACAATTTCTAGCTGTATAGTGCTGTTGAGATTATTCGATGACAGAGAGAGGAAATTAAGACTTTTGAGGTCAAGGAAGGATGAGGGAATTTCACCTTCTAGCTTGTTACCTTGCAAGTCAAGTGTCTCTAGCATTGAAGATGATGCATTGGGAATTTCAGCTGGTGAACCATCAAAATGGTTGTTGGATAGTAGCAATTGCTTCAAAGATGGGAGGCCAAATAGAGAAGATGGAATCCTCCCCGTAAATGAGTTGTATCCCAAATTAATATATGCAAGATTCACAAAACCTTCAAATTGAGTGAAAGAGAACGGGCCCGACAAATTATTATGAGAGAGGTCTATGTAAGTGAGATTTTTGGACATTTGAAGCCAAGGCATTGCACCAGTAAACATGTTGACTGACAAATCCAAATAAGCAAGCTGAGTAAGTTTTCCATTTTGCGGGAATTCTGGCAAAGAACCATTCAGTTCTGCATTGCCTGATAAATCCAGAATTTGCAGAGTTTGTGAGTGGAAGATCTTTCCCGGAAGTGCTCCATGTAGATAATTACCATTGAGACGAATCACTGAAAGAAATTGAAGTTTCAAAAGTGAAGAATCAATAGGGCCTGAAAGATTACAATATGACAAACTCAGCACTCTCAAATTAGGCAACGAAGAAGATATCTCTACACCGTCAAGATAGAGTTCAGTAAGCTGTGTGAGATTCTGAAAAAATATATTTAAATTCGGATTCTCGAGTTTTAGGGAAAGGAATGTGGAGAGATCAAGAGTAACCAACCTCGTCAATTGAGACAATTCAATTGGAATTTGCCCACCAAAACCAGAGAATGACAAATCCAAGTACGTCAAACTAGTAAGGTAATGAATGCGGAGGGAATTTGTGTAGAGTTGATGTCGTTGTAAGCCAAATTCAAGCTCTGAAGGAACCGGAGACTGAAAAGACTACTTGAATTGTCGATTCCACCGTAGATAAATTCGCCGCTCAAGTCTAAGCCAGTAACATGGCCAGCTTTGCTGCAAGTGATGCCTTCCCAAAGGCAACAATCTTTATTATGATGATTCCATTGAACCAGCTTGGTAGAAGATGAAGAATAGAATTTGAGGGTGTTCTTCAACTGGAGCAATAAACTTCTTTGATCCTCCAAACATTGGGCATTTATTGGAACGATGCTTACGCAACAAAGGGTGATTATGGTGATAATGAAAATGGGAGTGAAGACTGAATTTCTCATTCTTTTTCAGATAAATTGTAAGGCTAGACAAATTGATTGATGAGTTGATATTGGAGAGTGATAGGTCGAGTTATATGCGAGTGAGATATATATATATTGTTGGAAAATATAAACTGCTAAAACAAATTAGATAAGGTAGAGAGTACACCGGGTTGAGTCGCGGACTAAGTCGCTCTCTTTAAGACGTTTCGCGGCTCTGCCCGGAATTGTGCTAGCAGTTCTGAATATGACACGCCGTCCCCAGGATGAAACAGCCCAGAAACTCTCTGTACGATCGATGTGCACGTTTTCGATCGCTCGACAATAACACTCTTTTAATTGCTCGGGATCGGAATATTTTCTACTGCCGGAGGCTAAAAATTTTTTTTCACCGGAAAATCTTTTTCTGAAGGAAAATATTTTCAGACAGATAGATAGGCTCTCTGGTTTTCTTTTTTTTTTTTTTGTGTAAAGTTGATTTTTTTGTCCAAAATTAGATCCGTTATTAAGGGATAAAGTAGGAGCCAAAAACAGCTTTGAGGAAAATCCAGAGGGAATCAAGGGACATGTTGGCGTAAATCATGGAGGAAAATGAGGGAGCTAGTTCTTTATAAATTTATTTTATTTTTAATAAATAAAATTCTTTAAATGTATTTTGTATAAAAAGATAATACACTACACAAGCCCAAAGCCCAAAGCCCGAGACCGAGACCGGGCCGGGCCGGGCCGGGTCGGTCGGTCGGTCGGTCGGCGCGCGTGTGGTGAACCACATTCATCCAAGTCCTCACCCAATAGCACAAAAGTCTAATGCCCAAAGGGCTCAAGCCCTTAAGCAAATTCTTCCATATATAAACCCATGAAAGGTTTTATATCTCTCCTATGTGGGACTTGGGATAACATCACATCAACCATCACATCACATTAAATCACCTTGTCTTGGTTTTATTTTTCTTTAAATACACAAAAACTCCAACAATCCCCCACTTGTATTTTAGGAAAAACTTTTTTTTTTCATCGAGCATATATACATAGGACAGTGCATAAGTAAAGGTATTTTTCAACTTGAACCTTTACGTAGTGTATGTGTTTCAGATTATACTAGAGTAACTCGTAGTTTTGAACTCTATCTCTGACAATCACAACACACACCGGCCCCAAGAGTGTTGTCCAAAAAGCCAGCACGTTATGGCCATGTGCTTATATCCCGGTTAGTGAATGCTCTAGAGAATTTGCCCAAAATTCCATAGGAAGCGACCTCTCTTCCACATTCACATAGGTGAGTCTATCAAGAGTACTCTTGTAGCATCGGTACCCCACTCCACATAGAGCTATAGAACTCATTAAGAGCATGTGCTCAACCTTTTCACCGCTTCAAGATATCATGCTCCATAGGGATGAGATAATACTACATGATTTCTAAAGTATCACTTGTAACTTGTTGTTTACCCTTTGAACCTATTTCTTGGGATCTCCAGTCCATAGGTTGGGTTACTATTACAGTGACTCAAATTTCGTTGGGCGTTAACCCCATCCCTTTTGAGGTGTTAAGCACCTTCTCTCTCGTTAGTCCTTTCGTCAAAGGATCAGCCAAATTTTTCTCAGACCGCACATAATCCACTCTTACAGCACCTTTGGAGAGTAACTCTCTAACCGTGCTGTGTTTACGACGAATTTGTCGTTTCTTACCGTTATAGTAACGGTTCTGAACTTTTGCAATAGCCGCGGTACTATCGCAGTGGATAAGGACAGCTGGGATCGGTCTCTCCCATAGAGGGTATCTGCAAGAAAGCTTCTCAGCCAACTTGCTTCTTCACTAGCAGCAGCTAGTGCTATCATCTCTGACTCCATCGTAGACTGGGCCAAAATGGTCTGTTTCTTGGATTTCCAAGAAACCGCACCTCCAGCAATACTGAAGATATATCCACTAGTGGCCTTGGAATCTTCTGACAGGGTGTTCCAGTCAGCATCGCTATATCCTTCTAGGACAGCGGGAAACTTTTGATAGTGTAACTTTAGGTCCATGGTTCTTTTTAAATAACGCATGACCCTCTCAATAGCATGCCAATGCTCCATACTAGGACTGCTAGTAAACCTGCATAGTACCCCCACTGCATAAGCAATATCGGGCCTAGTGCAATCAGTAGCGTATCGAAGGCTACCAATGATGCTCGCATACTCAGTTTGTCTAACACTGTCTCCAGTGTTCTTGAACAACTTCACACTAGGATCATATGGAGTACATGCTGGTTTATAATCTGAGTAATTATATTTCCTTAGAATCTTCTCAATGTAATGAGATTGATCCAAAGAAAGTCCCCTTTCCGTCCTAGTAATTTTAATCCCTAAAATTACATTGGCTTCTCCCAAATCCTTCATATCAAAATTTTCACATAGCATGGATTTCACATTATTAACTACATGGATATTAGAACCAAAAATAAGCAAGTCATCAACATACAAACATATAATAGTGCAAGCATTATTCTCAGTCTTATAATAAATGCATTTATCACTTTCATTAATTCTAAATCCATTTGCAATAATCAATGCATCAAATTTCTCATGCCATTGCTTAGGAGCCTGTTTCAAACCATAAAGGGATTTATCTAATTTGCATACTTTTTGTTCTTGGCCTGTAATAATGAATCCTTCAGGTTGTTCCATGTAAATTTCTTCTTCTAATTCTCCATTAAGGAAAGCGGTTTTTACATCCATTTGATGCACAACAAGATCATGCAAGGAAGCTAGGGCAATCAAAACACGTATAGATGTTATTCTAGTAACGGGAGAATAAGTATCAAAGAAATCTACATTTTCACGTTGTCTATAACCCTTGACAACTAAACGTGCTTTGTATTTATCAACAGTGCCATCAGGATTTAATTTCTTTTTAAGTATCCACTTACAACCTATGGTTTTACAACCAGGAGGAAGGTCTACTAGATGCCAAGTTCTATTTGATTCTAAGGAATCCATTTCATCGTTAATGGCTTCTTGCCAAAGGTCAGCATCTAAAGAAGATAACGCTTCTTGAATAGTGGATGGATCATCTTCTAAAGTGTATGCATAAAAATCAGGTCCAAAATCTTTAGCGGTTCTAACTCTTTTACTTTTCCTAGGTTCAATTGATGTACCATGGTGCATGGTACTAGTAGGTAAATTAGAGCTAGAAGGTAATGAGCTACCCCCACTATTCTTTAATTTAAAAGGAAATTTATTTTCATAAAAATCTACATCATTAGATTCAATAATAACCTGATTTTTCAAATCATAAAATCTATAGGCCTTACTATTAATAGCATATCCGATAAAAACACATTCATAAGCTCTACTAGCAAGCTTAGATCTTTTAGGATCAGGAATACGTACGTAAGAAAGGCACCCCCAAACGCGTAAATAAGAAATATTAGGCCTTTTATTATTTAAAATCTCATAGGGGGATAAATTAGATTTAACCTTAGGCACCCTATTAAGAACGTGACAAACGGTTAATAAAATCTCTCCCCACCAATGTGAGGCAGCCCCCGAATTTAGTAGCGTAGCAACAATTAATTCGGCAAAGGTTCTATTTTTCCTTTCGGCTTTTCCATTCATTTCAGGTGAATATGGAGCAGTCGTCTCATGAATAATACCAAGTGAAGTATAGAGATTTTTAAAATCAGTTGAATCATATTCGGTTCCTCTATCACTCCGAAATCTTTTTATTTTCTTATTAAACTGATTTTCAATTTCTGTAGAAAATATTTTAAACATATCAATTGCTTCACTTTTATTTTTCATAAGGTAAATATAGGAAAAATCCGAATTATCATCAATAAAAGTAATAAAATACCTTTTTCCATTTCTCGTTAAAACACCATCAAATTCACAAATATCCGAATGAATTAATTCAAAAAGTTCAGTTTCTCTTAAAACAGATTTGTGAGGTGTTTTAGTAATCTTTGCTTGGCTACAGAATTCACATTTTTCGAAATCATTTAATGATAAAGGGGGAATAATTTCCAGTTTACTCATGTTCTTAATAAGGCGCTTATTAACATGACAAAGTCTAGCATGCCACACATTAAATGAACAAATCATATAAGCAGAACTAGAAACAACTTTATTAGCATCAACATTCAATTTAAACATCCCATCACAAGCATACCCCTTCCCCACAAATACACCATTCTTAGTAAGAGTAAACAAATCTGCCCCAATAGTTTGAACAAATCCAGCTTTATTAAGGATGTAACCCGAAACAAGATTCTTCCGAATTTCTGGAGTATGCAGAACATCCTTAAGGATGACAGTCTTTCCAGAAGTGAATTTCAACTCGACATCACCCGTCCCGGCAACATTAGTGGTGTGGGAATCACCCAACAACACTTTCTTATCAACAGCATCAGAATAGGTCTTAAATAGAGCACGATCATGGCAGACATGACGAGAGGCGCCAGTATCTACCCACCAACCTTCAGAACCCGATACCAGATTAATTTCTGTTATCATAGCCACTAAGGGCTCTTCTTCAGTAACATTCGCCTGAGGAACTCGGCGTTTGTTTCGACAATTTCTTGCCATATGACCAGGCTTTCCACAGTGATAACAAGAGAACACACTGTTATTATTATTATTATTATTATTATTATTATTATTAGCCTGGCCATTTCTGTTTTGGTTCTGAGTTTGGTTGTTCCTATTCTGGTTCCCGTACCGGTTCGCATTATTTCCACCATTCTGATTTTTCATATTTTTCCGGTTCGGCCTTAGAGCAGAGGGGTGTTGTTCGAGCGATTCTGATTTTGGTTACGGTTCTGATTTTTGTTAAAAACAACCAGAACCTCATCATTCCGATCTTGCTTACGGTTTTCCTCCTCAATCCTGAATTTAGTAATCAAACTTTCAAATGAAAACTCTTTAGATTTGTGACGCAAACTATTTTTGAAATCTTTCCATCCAGGGGGTAATTTATCAATCAAAACTGCCACTTGAAACTGCTCATCAAATTTCATCCCTTCAGAAATAATCTCATGTGCAATTTTCTGAAGTTCGTGAGACTGTGTAACAATAGACTTGTCGTCCGTCATCTGATATTTCAGATAACGACTGACAGCGTATTTCTTAGACCCAGCCTCTTCAGTGTCATATTTCTTTTGAAGTGAATCCCAAATTTCTTTTGCGGATTTGCACGGGAGGTAAACATCATAAAGCTCGTCATGAAGAGCATTCAAGATCAGATTTCTGCATGCATAATCATTGTCTTCCCAAGTTTTGAGAGTCTTATGATCTGCCTCAGAAATCGGACTAGGGAAGGTGGGTTTTTCAGAAACACAAGCAGATTCCACCTTCTTAAGACTTAAGTAAAAAAACATTTTTTGTTTCCACCTCCTAAAGTGCAGACCCTCAAATTTAAAAGGTTGATTCAATGAGCCAGAAGCAGCAGCTTGATTATGTTCATTAGCCATAACAACAGTTATAGAAAATAGCAGATAGAAAACAATTGTTGGAAAATATAAACTGCTAAAACAAATTAGATAAGGTAGAGAGTACACCGGGTTGAGTCGCGGACTAAGTCGCTCTCTTTAAGACGTTTCGCGGCTCTGCCCGGAATTGTGCTAGCAGTTCTGAATATGCCACGCCGTCCCCAGGATGAAACAGCCCAGAAACTCTCTGTACGATCAATGTGCACGTTTTCGATCGCTCGACAATAACACTCTTTTAATTGCTCGGGATCGGAATATTTTCTACTGCCGGAGGCTAAAAATTTTTTTTCACCGGAAAATCTTTTTCTGAAGGAAAATATTTTCAGACAGATAGATAGGCTCTCTGGTTTTCTTTTTTTTTTTTTTTTGTGTAAAGTTGATTTTTTTGTCCAAAATTAGATCCGTTATTAAGGGATAAAGTAGGAGCCAAAAACAGCTTTGAGGAAAATCCGGAGGGAATCAAGGGACATGTTGGCGTAAATCATGGAGGAAAATGAGGGAGCTAGTTCTTTATAAATTTATTTTATTTTTAATAAATAAAATTCTTTAAATGTATTTTGTATAAAAAGATAATACACTACCCGAGCCCGAGCCCGAGCCCGAGTCGGTCGGCGCGCGTGTGGTGAACCACATTCATCCAAGTCCTCACCCAATAGCACAAAAGTCTAATGCCCAAAGGGCTCAAGCCCTTAAGCAAATTCTTCCATATATAAACCCATGAAAGGTTTTATATCTCTCCTATGTGGGACTTGGGATAACATCACATCAACCATCACATCACATTAAATCACCTTGTCTTGGTTTTATTTTTCTTTAAATACACAAAAACTCCAACATATATATATATATAGATAGATAGATGAGCTTAATTTTTGAATCTTAACATTGGAACTCTCAGAGTTGGAAGCTGTAATCCATGTTAATTAAAGGAGGACAAGCCTTAGACTCTCATTCTTGGTACACGCTGTAAAACCAGGTGGTCCCAAATGATCAATTTAATTCCCTCTCTATTTTTTTTTATTTTCTTCAGTTAATTGTTTATTGAAAACGATGCTTCTGTTTTTGAGCCAAGAATGATTGAATGGATTAATATTATGATTCGAGAGAATAATAATGTTTGTCCAATTTTATTTTTTTAAATAATAATTAAAACTTGAGAGAGTTGTGGTGTGATATTAATAGTTAGACATGAATATAGAGATGCAATAACTAAATCATATTGAAAGGACAATGGTTAGTTAGTCACGGATATGTTATATGAATGAAATAATGAGCAAACCTAAATTTCTACTGGTACATAGAATTACTTAACTTATGTGCCGGTTTTACGCTTGGTGGAAAAATTATTATCACCGTGTTACTTTATCATTTTGCTGACCATCACCAAGCAATAAAATTATTACACGTGTATTTCAATTTAATCAACCCAACATTTATTACTTTTCCAACTGCATCATCTTTTTTCCACAAGGTGTGATGTGTCTTCCCCTCTGTTTCCTTCATCTTCGTCAATGGTGTAACGTGTATGTTAGATCTTGTTCCTTTTCTTTTTTTTTTTTCAAACTCATTTATTAAATTCCATGGGTCCACCTTTAATTTTATTAAATACACAGCAAATCAAAGGTGAATAAGTGCCATGGGAGTTCCCTGAAAAGGAAGATGATGATCAAAGGAAATCTGGAAAAACATATATATATTCTTGGTTTTAGGGATCTTTTGGATTATAGGATTCACAAAGCTTAGTTCAAGGTAGGTGCTAATTACGGACATTACATCGGTCTTATAAGACCAAGTTATTGTTGGGAAAAAAAAATACACAAGCTCGGCCCTATAGGACCGAGACATGTTACCTCGGTCTTATAAGGCCGAGCCATGTTAGAATGTTATAGAGTGTTTTGATTTGTGTAATTAGAACCGCATTAGTTCAACTAGGTCGAAGTTTTTGCAATAGCTATAGAAGAAATTAGTGTTGATTTCAAATCCACGGTTTAGTTGAAAAAACAGAGGAAAGAAGGGCAAAGATAAAACAAGAGTATTCTTAACCGCACCGACAAAATTAGTCTTCTCAACTCACCAGTTTTCTAAAAAAACTTGCAATTCACCCCAGTGGTGGGGCGAGTTTACGAAAATAACGTAGATGATAAAGTTTCGTCGCTAAAAGCAAAAGCATTAAATAATATTAACTTTTGCATTAAAAGAAGACATCCGTAATAAAGAAAAATTACTTGTTCTTAATAAAATTCATTAAAAATTCATTGTAATTCATAATACCTATAAAATATGAAATATTAATTGTGATAAATACAATTTTATTGATTATATGATATCTCATATAATATGTTACTATTCATTACTCCAAAATGGTTATTATTCATATTTCAAATTTGTTTATAAATTTTATTTTTATCAAATAAATAAATATAAGTTTTAATTCACTACACCAAAAATATTAAAAGATGATTGCAAAACTTAGCAATAATCTAATTTTTCCATTTTTAGTTCACTAAAAATTAAAATATAAAGAACAATCCAAGGCCACTACTAATATTTTGAGAGGTTAATTATAGATGAGCTTAATTTTTGAATATTAAAATTGGAACACTCCTCAGTATTTTTTTAATTTTTGTTCCCATTTTGCTGAAGACTTGAGTGCAGGTAGGTTGCAAGTTATAATCAATGTTAAAGGAGGACAAGTCAAACCTTTCTACTTCAGTCTTGACTTGAGGGTCCTTAATTGCTTTATTACTTTTCTTGCGCTACATGCAGAACCGAGCGGTCAAGGCGAGAGGTACAGACTATTATTTCCCAAACCGACAAACTAAATGATCAATTAAATTCCCCCTCCCTTTTTTTAAGTTAATTGTTTACTGAAAGCTATTAAGCATGATATTCATTACGATTTCTTTTTCTAATAGTTTAAGCTTTTGGGAGAGATGGTTTTTAACATGATATCAGAGCTTGGTTTGCTAGGAGGTCCAAGGTTCAAGCCTTGGCACCTCCATCCCCCATTTGTTAATCCGAATTCGAAATTTGTCATCATGAGCTCACTTGGTTAGAACTTTTGAGTTAAAATTTAAAATTTATTTTGAAATTGAGTTTTTAAAAAGAATGTTTTTAAATTCTATTTGTGTTTGGTAAAAAAAAAAAACTAAAACTAATATATGAGGGAAAAACTTATGAGAGATAGTAAAGCTCATAAAAAAAAGTCATAAAATAGTGACAAGGGATCTTATTTTATAGATCTCGATTAGTATGTTTCAAATATATATATTTTATCTAATTCTAATTTTTGAATTTAAAATTATGGTGTTTTAAATTTGTTAAAAAATTTATGCTAAAGAAAGTAAAGTGAATTTAATTTAATTTTGGGAGGTGTGAAAAAAGATTTTAAATTTGGTTTTGTTAAAACGAGTGCCAAACAAGAATTTAAAAAAAAGAAAAACAAAAATTAATGTGAAAGTTGACTCCAGGTAGGTTGCAAGTTGTAATCAATGTGAAAGGAGGACTTGACTCTAGGTATTTTTTTAATTTTTGTTCCCATTTTGCTGAAGACTTAACTCCAGGTAGGTTGGAGGTTGTAATCAATATTAAAGGAGGACAAGGCAAAGATGATTCAAACCAAACGATCAATTAAATTTCCTCTCTTTTTTTTTTCCAGATAATTGTTTATTAAAAATATCATGCTTTCATTTTCGAGCCAAAAATGATAGAATAGATTAACACTATAATTCAAGAGAATAATAATGTTGGTCCAAATTTTATTTTTTTGAAAAATAAATAAAACCTGATGGGGTGTGTTACTGATAGTTAGATGTGAATACTAGTTCCGGATCTATTGTATGAAAGGAATAATGTGCAAACCTGAATTTCCATTGATACATATAATTAATTAACTTAGGTGCCGGTCTTACTCTCTGTGGAAAAATTATTATCACGATGTTACTTTGTCATTTTGTTGACCATCACAAACCGATAAAATTATTACACGTGTACTTCAATCTAATCAACCCAACATTCACTGCTTTTTCAATTGCGTCATCTTTTTTGAATGGTGTGATATTTCTTCCCCTCTCTTTCCTTCATCTCCATCAATGGTGTAACGCGTAAGTTAGATCTTGTCCCCCCCCCCCCTTTTTTTTTTCTTTTTCTAAACTTATTTATTAAACTCCATGGGTCTACCTTTAACTTTCTTGAATACACAGCACATCCAAGTAGGTTGAAGTTTTTGCAATAGCTACGGAAGTTATTGGACTTCACTCCCTTCCATTACCCTTCCATCAAAATTTGTCCAATGGGTTTTAATTCAAGATCTAAATGGTTGAATTTTTTCACCAAACTTGGTGGAAATGGTCTCTATAACGAATAAATCATGTCTACAAAATTTCATCAAAATACTCAAATCGCAAGTAGCTATATTAAAAATTTGATGCATATGTTCATTTTTTACCATTAAAATTTTAGAGGATCATTTTACCCACCTCTGGTTTGATTTTTTAATAAAATTTTGTGAAATTGATCTACTCATTAGAGAGGCAACTCCGGTGAACGAAATTGGCTAGAAAGAGTAATGGAAGGGAGGCAACTCCAAAGAAATTAGGATTAATTTCAAAACCATGATTTAGTTGAAAAACAGAGAAAGGAATGACAAAGATAAAACAATGACCAAGGAATTAGGGCTAAGTAGGTTACAGATATATGTCTAGTCGGTGATTCTGCAAAATAGTGAAAACTTAACATTCCAGTTAAATTCCTTAATAATTGGGGTGATTTTGCTTTTATCCACGATATGTTGCGGTTAATCCATCCTTAATTTATGAAAATTTTGAACAAATTTTGATAATATTACCCTTTTTAAAATTGAGAAGTATATCCGGCAGTTGAAATTAATTTATAATTGTATTAATTTATATTCCATTTTAATTTTAATACCTAATCAAAATCTAATTTCATTTTAATTTATTTCCTATTATCTTTTAGGGTATATTTGGATTGTAGAATTGGATTTAGTTTTAAAATTCATAAATCTAAGATTTAAAAATTACATATTTGAAAATACAAGAATTTAAAATTTTTTGTTTGCTTAACAAATACAAGAAAATTGATTTCTAAATCCAAATATTATTCGGCTAAATTTGTATTTAGTTGATTAGCAGACTACTTTTATTTTGGACACTATGGCAGATGTCAGGTTTCCACAAAATTGATCCGTTTGACCCGACCCTATTAGAATATTTTCTTCTTTATAATATAGAGTAATTATCACAGGACAGGTGTGGGTTTATGGATACACTATTTGACATGGGTTTAGATTTAAAAAAATAAAACCCGCACCGAGTTGGGACGGGCTTATAAGCATGTTCGGTTGGGACAAACACGACTCCTTGATATCCCTAGTATTATTGTTATTATTAATATTACAAGTATAATTATAATAATAACAAATAATAATTTGTTTAAAAATAATTATTATTTTTAAAATTCGTGAGCTTGGGATCTGAAAGTAACACTCATACCTCTAAGATTTGAAAGTTATTACTTTAAGCTAAGTATCAAATGTTTGGATTTGAATAAATTTGTAAATCTCAAATCATAATTCTACACCAAACAAAATATTTAGATTTGAGATCCAAAATCCAAATCTCGGGATCAAATCCTCTCTCAAATATGTTGGTCGGATTTCAACCCTAGAGGGGGGTGAATAGGGTTTAAAAACTTTAATGCGGAATTAAAAACTTTTTCAAAATGTTTAAGTAAAACAATTTAACTAAACAAGTTTATCGATGAATGCAAGCAATAAACAATCAAACAATCTCAAAGCAAGTAATAATGTAGCAAGTAAATAAAGAGAGTGAGTAAGAAAGATTGAACCGATTTGAAGTCCAAGGCTTTTTGTCCACACGGTTTTGGTTTACCAAACCATAATTCACGCTTAGTTAGTTCCCCGAGAATTTTCACTAATTCCAATCTCCTTCCGGGTGAAGATCAAACCACTACAAGTGTTGTTATCTCACACACTCTTTACAAATATTGCTTGACCACAATATTCACACAAGAATCTCTCTCTTGCTAACCTTGTGAAATTTACCTTTCACAAAAACTAAACAAGAATTTACCTTCTTGTTTTTCTATGAGATTTATCTCTCACAATTTGAATACAAATGTTTGGTGATTCACACCAATTTACAATAACTCTTTTAACTGTGTAAAGAATACAATTGGAAGCTCACACTAGAGTTATCCTATTTGATCAAGATGATATAGCTCAAAAGATTAATGATTGATCAAAAACAATTTCTTGAATCTTTAGATATTGAATATAGATGAAGTATGAAGTATGAGAGTGATTCAAGGTGTTCAAAATGTGTCTTAGATAGTGTATATATAGTCCCAAAAGTGATATAGCCGTTCTAGAGGTTTGGTAGAAGTTTGGTACCAAAAATAGTA
Source organism: Lonicera japonica (assembly GCA_021464415.1). Taxonomy (NCBI): domain Eukaryota; kingdom Viridiplantae; phylum Streptophyta; class Magnoliopsida; order Dipsacales; family Caprifoliaceae; genus Lonicera; species Lonicera japonica. The sequence goes on along the minus strand of JAKCWG010000736.1, from coordinate 27,020 downwards.
AAAAATCATAAATCCAACGGCTATATTCTGAAGCATCAGTCGACTAAGCAAAACCATCAATCGACTGATGGACCCTTAGTCGACTGAGCAAAGTTGCTTAGTTAACTGATGGACCAGACTACCCATCAGGCCATAAGGCCAAAAATCCCAATTTTTGCACTTTTACATATAAGCTCCAAAATCAATTCTAATGCTTTGGGAAAACTCAAAATAATGATCGTTTGAATTTAATACGAATTTATTTCAAAACCAGTTTTTGTAAGAATGATGTTTTGAAAGAAATTTTGATTCAAACTGATTTTGATCAATCTAAGAATGATATATCAATATATATGAGCTATATAAATAATCAAATAATAAACTTTACATTAATCCTAAGCAAACACTCAATTAACGAATAGGTGAGTCTTCGGATGCTTCGATTTGTTTCTTCAATTTGATTCTTCCTTGAAGCTTTTGCATATGATCCTTGATCTTGATCTTCATAGATTTGCCTTGATGAGATTGATCTTCTTGCTAGTCGAATGCTTCGTTGACTTGATCGGATATAGATTGAATGATCATGCTTCCTTTGAGAAATCATGCTATTCTTGATTTTCCAAATAAGAAATCTATAATCTTAAATCAAGAACATGTTAAGTTACACATGATTGATTTATTGTTATTATCAAAATAAGATTAAGACCTTCAAGGTCAACAAAATCCACATTCCAAACGCACCCTTAAAGAATTTTAAAAGGTTTTATTAAAAAATATTAATTAACTTGTCAGTACGTAGTTTGATCAATTAACTACTATTAATACTCTCACCTGTTTTTTCACCTATGTAGAGGAGGGAATTAATAATGTTTACCATGTTAGTTAAAAATTCATATTCCTCCCTTGTCTTAATAATAACAATAGTAGTAGTAGTAGTAGTTGATGAGCCCAAGGATAGCCCGTAGTAGTAGTTGATGAGCCCAAGGATAGCACTGGGGCTGGACCATGGAGTGAAGGCTATACAGATCCCATCCGGGTTCCAAGCGGTCCAATCACCTAAGCTAGAGCCAAGAAGATCAAGGAAGCACTTATGGCCATCGTCCAAGATTTGATGAATAAAGCTAGAGCTTGAAGAAGCATTTAAGAAGATGGAGAGCGAGAATGGAGAATAATACTTAGCCAAGAAGACGTAGAATAATGAGGGCGTTTTATTATTGTTTTATTTATTTTGCATTGTTTAAGGCCCAAGGATTATGGATAATTAGTGTTAAGAGTTCTAAGAACGTCTCGATTAACCAGAATTAGGGTTCTTGTTGTTCTTCGACTTAGCAATTAATTATTCCATCAATTGACTGTTTGTGTTCGACTATACCAAGGTTCATTCTCGTTCTAGGAAATTGGGCCGAAGTTCCACCTCCATCAACTTCGCGTGATTCTAAGGTTCTTGCGTCCTCAAATGTTAAAGGTTGCGGATCCATTTTAATTGGATAGAAATACGATCGCAATTCACATCAATTGGTATCAGAGGTAGCTTCTACCTTTGGGTTTATCTATCTTTTTATTTTTTGTTCTTGTTTGAGATTCAATTTGATTCAAAAATAACATAACAAAAAAAGAGTTACGATCAGAATTTTTTTTAAATCTCGCTGCGCTGTCGAAATTTATTATTTTTCCTGCCAAAAAGACGTTTGATCGTCCTAATTTTTCGCGTAAGAAAAGTAATTTGTGTTCCGAACAACATATCCAAAAATCAGCTCGATCCAACGATGTGATCAAAAGTTATGACTGATTTACGACAAGGTCAATATAAATTTCGTGAAAACCTAGTGTGCATGAATCTCCTAAAGATATCTATAATAGCACTAGGGCCAAGGAATTGTCCTCAATTCGACACCTGCACTAAGTTTGCTCTGATATCAGAGGAGAGAATCATTCCCGTCCTCTGGTACCATATAATGACGCGATCCCTGATCGTCTTTCCTAGCCAAGCTAATGGATCCTTGACCCGTAGTCTATAAACAGACTAGAACCTTGGAATTCCTCTAAAGATGGAAGGCAGAAACCTCAACCCAACACTTAAAGAAGCGTGAACATTGGTATGATCAAGGACGCCACAATCAATTGGTGGAGAATTGATTGATAAGTCAAGAACAATTGAATTAATTCAATTCAACATGTTCAACATGGTTTTACAGAACACAAAGAGAAAACTCTTAATATTATTAATCATCAAAACTTCTTAACAACAAAACAATAATGTGCCTCATTTAAATAGGAATAAACAAAGCCTTAATCCTAATTCAAAAAGGAAACTATTTCCTACTTAGAAAAGGAAAATAATAACACCTAGAATATTCCTAATACAATAAGAAAAATAATAAGAAAACTTATTCAAAAAGGAAATTACTAGTTTAATTCCTAAAATGAAACAAGAAAATTAAAATAAACTCCTAAATAATTTAGGAAATAATATAGGAGTCTTGGACTTGTATTTTCACATCTCCAAATGTCCTCCCAACATCATTTAGCTGCCATTAAACACAATTTCCTCTTGAACTTCCACGCCCAATCTTTAGGAACTCCATGGAATGCATTTAAGCTTCTTGCATCAAGCATGTGGAATTTTGTGAAATTCCTTTTGAATTTTCATGCTCTATCCTTATAATTCATCATGTGTGGATCATCATTTAGAATGCCACGAACCACCATGGTTGAATAGAAACTGGAGTTAGACTGGATCATATCATACCATTCTTCTTCAAGAAAATTCGTTCTCGAATCTTTGCTAAGAATTGTTTAATTCAATCCGCATCTAGGAATTTGCTGATTGGCCTTCTTTGACAAACAGAATTCATCAAACTTGAGGCCATGCTTTAAATCGATCTTCTTTGAATTTTCTTGCATGAGCTCTTGAAATCAGACCCATGGAAACTTGATTTGAGCCTATGTACGCTTCAACCCATGTGCTTAATTATATGCTAGCCTTGTCCACATCATTCCCCTCCTCTTGAATGGATTTGTCCTCAAATCCTTGTGATGATGTTGCCCATACCAATAGCTATCTTTAGGAGATTCATGCACACTAGGTTTTCACGAAATTTATTTTGACCTTCTCGTAAATCAGTCATAACTTTCTATCTCACCGTTGAATCAGGCTGATTTTTGAATATGTTGTTCATAACACAAAGTTAAAATCTTAACGGGAAAAATTAAAACGATTAGAGGTCGTTTCGGTATGAAAATCGACAGTTTTTTGCAGGCCAGCGGGATTTGGGAAAAAAATCTGATCACATCCTCTTATTTTTTTATTTTTTAAAAAAAATTGAATTGAAAGTCACTCTAACAAGAACAAGAAATAAAAAATATAGATAAACCTAAAAGTAGAAGCTACCTCTAACACCAACTGATACGAACCACGCCAACAATGTGACGAAACCCGTAGCAAAGATGATCGAAATATTGTTTATACAATTAGATTTGAATGGCACCGCGACCCATTGCTTATAAAGAAGCAAGAACCTTGGTACATAAGGATAGATGAATTGATGGACACTGCGACCCAACATCTATAGAGAGATGTGAACCTTGGTATACGCGAATGACGCCACAATTGATGATGATGAATCAATTGATAAGTCGAATGAACATTACGGACAAACCGGATTTGTTCAACATGTTCTAAAAGAACAAAGGAGAAAAGCTCTCATAATTTTATTAATCCATAACTCTCTAATTAAAATAATCCAACCATCCCCCTTAAATAAGGTGTAGAAAAGAAATAATAATCCTGACACAATAAGGAAAGTAAAACAATGATATTTGACTAAGGAAATACTCCTAAAAAATCCTAATTAAATAAGAAAAACATTCCTAATCCTAATTGAATAATAAAATAATAAACAAGTCCTACAATTTAAAAGTAATTAAAATACGATCTTCTTTTAATTTTCTTACACGAGCTCTTGTAATCGGATCCATGAAAACTTGAATTGGGCCTACGTATGATTGAATCCACGTGTTTGATTATGTGCTATCCTTGTCCACATCATTCCACTCCTCTTGAGAAGGATTTTCCATGATACGAACCATGCCAACAATGACGTTACTAGCACGACAAAGGTGGAGAAGCTAGCATTGCACACGACTACTCACCCAAGGACTTACAAACTGCAATGATTGAATGATAGCGGTGAAGTGAGGGTGAACAAGCAGGTTTTGGTGTCCTTTAGCATTGGTAAGTACAAGGACCAAGTGCTTTGTGATATGGTTCCCATGCAAGCTGGCCATATGTTGTTGGGGAGGCCGTGGCAATATGATAGAAGAGTTAAACACGACAGCTTCACCAATAAATACTCATTTGAGATGAATAAGAGAACAATCATTCTTGCACCTTTACCACCACAATAAGCTTATGCCAATCAGTTAAAGTTGCAAAATGAGGAAGATCAACGGAGAGCTGATAAGAAAAAGAGAGGAAGTGGTGAGGAAAAGAAAGAAAGTGAAGGAAGAAGAAAAGAAATTGAGAAAAAAAGAAAGTAGAGTGAAAAAACCAGTGACTATTAAGAGCAAGTTTGAGAGGAGGCAAAAGAATTTCTATGCGAGAGCTAGTGAAGTGAAAAGAGCGATGCTTTGTAACCAATTTCTTGTACTTGTGTACAAAGAAGAGCTTTTGAATACTAATGAACTAAATTCTTCTTTGCCTAGTGTTATTATATCTTTGTTGCAGGATTTTGGTGACGTCTTTCCAGAGGATATGCCAAGTGGTTTACCACCCATCTGAGAAATAGAGCACCAAATTGATTTCGTACCTAGAGCATCCATTCCAAATCGGCCAGCATATAGGAGTAACTCAAAGGAAATGAAGGAACTTCAAAGGTAAGTGACGGAGCTGCTGGAGAAAGGGTATGTGAGAGAGAGTATAAGCCCATGTGTGATGCCAATTTTCCTAGAGCCGAAAAAAAATGAAAAGTGGAGAATGTGCGTGGACTACCGAGCCATAAATCATAACACAGTAAAGTATCGTCACCCCATTCCACGTTTAAATGATATGCTTAATGAGTTGTATGGGTCTAATATATTCTCTAAAATCGATTTGAAAAGTAGATATCATCAAATTATGATGAAAGAATGAGATGAATGAAAAATAGCCTTTAAAACAAAATATAGTTTATATGAATGGTTAGTTATGCCTTTCAGTTTGACTAATGCACCTATCACTTTCATGAGATTAATGAACCATGTTTTAAGACCTTTTATAGGCAGATTCGTTGTAATCTATTTTGATGATATTCTTATTTATAGCAAGAGTCTAGATGACCATGTAATTCATTTAAAATCTGTTTTAGATGTCTTGTGTAGGGAGAAGTTATATGCTAACCTGAAAAAGTGCACCTTTTGCACGAATAAGCTTGTATTTCTTGGTTTTGTTGTGAGTGCACAAGGGATTCAGGTTGATGAAAAAAAGGTGAAGGCTATTCAAGAATGGAAAAGTCCTACAAGTGTTGGACAAGTGCAGAGTTTCCATGGACTTGCTAGTTTCTATCGGCGATTCATGAAGGATTTTAGCACGATTGCAGCACCATTGACTGAGGTGATCAAGAAAAACATTAGGTTTAAATGGGGAGAGGAGCAGGAGAAGGCATTCCAATCACTAAAAAGCAAGCTAAGTAATGCTCCCTTGTTATCTTTACCTAACTTCTCAAAGACTTTTGAAATTGAATACGATGTTTTAGGAAATGGTATTGGTGTTGTTCTAATGCAGGAGGGGAAGCTAATAGCATACTTTAGTGAGAAGCTAGGTGGAGCAACCTTAAATTACCCTACCTATGACAAGGAGCTTTATGCATTGGTTAGAGCATTGGATACATGGCAGCACTATCTGTGGCCGAAAGAATTTGTGATTCACACGGATCATGAATCATTGAAGCACTTGAAGGGGCAGCAAACGTTGAACAAGCGCCATGCCAAATGGCTGGAGTTCATAGAGACTTTCCCATTGTAGACACCCCGATTCGCGACCCCCGCAAGAACCCTAACGACCTTCGAAAGTACTGTTTTTGAGTCCGGAACTCACCCGAACACACTGAAACTGCCCCGAAAGGGTTTGTTGGCCAAACAAACATGTTTTTAAAGTGAAATGTCGCTCGACATTCAAGTATGTCGCGCGACAATCCCCTTTTTCAGGGACATGTCGCGCGACAAACGCCCCACCACATCATCATTAAAGTAAATGTCGCGCGACAGTCAAGATTGTCGCGCGACATACACCCAAATGTCGCGTGACATATGCCCCACCACATCATCGTTAAAGTAAATGTCGCGCGACAGTCAAGATTGTCGCGCGACATACACCCAAATGTCACGCGACATTTGCCCCACCACATCATCAAAATGGTAGTCCTCCCACCTGAGGCGCAAATGGTAGTCCTCCCACCTGAGGCGAAGCCCTCTCCGGAGGCAATCCATTCACATAAGCCCTTTCTACAGGCAAAACATCATCCACAAGTCCTTTCTACAGGCACAAGCCCTCCCCGGAGGCAATCCATTCACATAAGCCCTTTTTACAGGCAAACCGATCATTGGTAGTCCTCCCACCTGAGGCGCAGATGGTAGTCCTCCCACCTGAGGCGAAGCCCTCCCCGGAGGCAATCCATTCACATAAGCCCTTTCTACAAGCAAAACATCATCCACAAAGTCCTTCTTACAGGCACAAGCCCTCCCCGGAGGCAATCCATTCACATAAGCCCTTTTTTTAGGCAAACCGATCATCAAGTCCTTTCCACAGGCACAAGCCCTCTCCGGAGGCATTTTGTTTTCTTTTTTTTTTTCTTTCTTTTACATATCAAAAACCCTCCCAAAGAGGCACAGTGGAGCAATGGTAGTCCTCCCACTTGAGGCGCAAAGGGTAGTCCTCCCACCTGAGGCGCAATGGCAATCCCCCCATCTGAGGCGAGTGGAGCAAATCAAAGCCCTCGAAAGAGGCAATGAGGTAACAAAAGCCCTCTCCAGAGGCATTCACGAACACTTTTTTATACACACACTTCTTTAGAGTTCTTGCGGGAGCCATCGATCATGGTCTCTTCCAGTCGCCTCAATTCCTTGCAAGCAAGGAGCTTGAGTCGAGAGGGTCTGTAGACACCCCGATTCGCGACCCCCGCAAGAACCCTAACGACCTTCGAAAGTACTGTTTTTGAGTCCGAAACTAACCCGAACACACCGAAACTGCCCCGAAAGGGTTTGTTGGCCAAACAAACATGTTTTTAAAGTGAAATGTCGCGCGACATTCAAGTATGTCGCGTGACAATCCCCTTTTCCAGGGACATGTCGCGCGACAAACGCCCCACCACATCATCATTAAAGTAAATGTCGCGCGACAGTCAAGATTGTCGCGCGACATACACCCAAATGTCGCGCGACATATGCCCCACCACATCATCATTAAAGTAAATGTCGCGCGACAGTCAAGATTGTCGCGCGACATACACCCAAATGTCGCGCGACATATGCCCCACCACATCATCATTAAAGTAAATGTCGCGCGATAGTCAAGATTGTCGCGCGACATACACCCAAATGTCGCGCGACATATGCCCAAATGTCGCGCGACATATGCCCAAATGTCGCGCGACATATGCCCAAATGTCGCGCGACATATGCCCTTTCGTCACTATAAATAGGCCAGCACCCCCATGGGTTCTAGACACCAACATCAGAGCAGTTTTAGAGCTGAAAACAGCAAGAAAAAACATCAAAACAGTGCAGAAAACAGCAACAAGCATTTTCGATTATCGTCTTATTTCTGAAGAGATCGAATCTATTCTCGACACTCGACGTGTCCGGTCTCGGGAATCGAATTCTCAGAAATATCTAAAGAAGGAGAAGATTATTATCGCTGAAAATCTCTCTGCCGTATTATATTATCTTTCTTATTATTATTCTCGTCGGGAAGGTAACGAAAGTCTCTTCTAGTAATTAAATACGATATTTGTATATTAGTGTTATTGTAGACTTGTTTAAAACTCAATTTTTCTAACGGGGCGCTGCCCCGCACCCCGCGACCTGACCGGGCAAGTCGATCCCCGTCCTAGTAAGCGAAGTGGCAACGTGGTTGTGCTAGATTCATAACGCGCTCGAAAATCAGGTTTATTTGTGTACTTGTTTTATTTCTGTTGTTTTGTCCACGTTTTATTTGAATAAACTTATTGCCAAGTTATAAATAGTCTACCGCCTTCAAAACAAAAGACCCCGATAAAACCATTTGCAAAACCAGAAGAGTAAGTAGATTATCGTCCGGATAAAATTCTGTTTTCAAAACCCGGATTGATAAGACTTATCTAGGAATTAAAATCAACATATCTTGTCTTCTCTATAGACTGTGACGTGTCTGATAACTCTCCTCAAAGAGTTCTAATTCCACATTAAATTAGTCCCGATACAAAATCCGAACTTTTACAAAAGTAATCACAACGCGAGAAGACCGTCATTATCTGAGGAAATAATACGGACACTCTTTCAAAATAAAAGGTTTTGTCATTTGTATTTACATCTTTCAATAATAAAAACATCGGATCTCGGAACACAAAGGCTTTTCATACCCTTTCCCGTTTTCCCCCAGAAATTAGGGTTTTTTTTATTCGAGAAGTAGTAGACTATCAGTAAAAGCATCCAAGTTCTTCAACATAAAATAAGCATATAAGTCCACTAGAGACCGAAAGGGCGGAATGGGTGCTTAACACCTTCCCAAACCGTAATATAGTTCCCGAACCCTATAGAATCCTGATTTCGTAGACAAACGTGTAAAGAAAGGCTTATCTGTAGCCTCTTCTCTTACACGACCCCTTTTTGTCCGTTTTCTCGTAAAACGTACTAGCAACTCTGAATGAACCCTTTTGTACCTAGAAACAGGATAGAGGGACACTCGATATGAATTATCAAAACACTCCAAGCAAATGGAACGACGGGATCCTTTCCGACGTTTCAGACGCCCAACGAACGGGGACGAGACCCGGGGGTCGCATTTGCGGATTCTCACACCCATATGTGATCAAATACAAGCAGGGTAAAGAGAATGTTGTAGCTGATGCTTTGTCGCGCATGTATGCTTTAATTGCTACTTTAGATGCTAAGTTGCTTGTATTTGAATACATCAAGGATTTGTATTGTGATGATGCTTATTTTAGAGATATATTCAATGCATGTGAAAAGTTGGCATTTGATAAGTACTTTAGGCATGATGGATTTCTAATGCGTGAAAACAAACTTTGTGTGCCTAAATGTTCTTTACGTGAATTGCTTGTGAAAGAGGCTCATGGTAGGAGTCTAATGGGACACTTTGGTATAGCTAAGACATTAGAAGTATTGCAAAAACACTTCTTTTAGCCTCACATGAAAAGAGATGTTGAAATAATTTGTGAAGATGTGTTACTTGTAAGAAAATAAAGTCTAAGTTAAACCCCCATGGTTTATAGACTCCATTGCCTATTCCTAGTGACCCTTGGGTTGATATTTTTATGGATTTTGTGTTGGGTTTGCCTATGACTAAACATGGAAATGATTCTGTTTTCATAGTGGTTGATAGATTTTCTAAAATGGCTCATTTCATTGCTTGTCAAAAAACTGATGATGCACCACAAATTGCGAATTTGTTCTTTAAAGAAATTGTGCGTTTGCATGGCATGCCTAGAACTATTGTTTCTGATTGGGATACAAAGTTTTTGAGCTACTTTTGGAAGGCTTTATGGAGAAAGTTAGGTACTAAATTGTTGTTTTCTACTACATGTCATCCCCAAACTGATGGTCAAATAGAAGTAGTAAATAGAACTTTATCCAATTTATTGCGTGCCATAATAAAAAAGAACTTGAAAGAATGGGAAGAATGTTATCCTCATGTTTACTTTGCATATAATCAATCTGTTCATTCTGCATCTAAGTTTTCTCCTTTTGAGATTGTGTATGGTCTTAATCCGTTAGCTCCTTTGGATTTATTACCATTACCTGTTGAGTATGCTAACTTAGATGGCATGAAGAAGGCTGAGTTTATTAGAAAGATTCATGAGAAGGCGAGGTAAAACATTGAAAGAAGAACTGAGCAGTATGTGCAGCAACCAAACAAAGCAAGGAAGAAGATGGTATTTGAACCGGGAGATTGGGTTTTGCTGCACTTGAAGAAGGAATGATTTCCAATTCAAAGGTGCTCTAAGCTGTTACCGAGAAAAGATGGACCATTTCAAGTTGTGCAAATGATCAATGACAATGCATACAAACTTGATCTTCCAGGTAAGTATAATGTGAGTGCTACATTTAACCATTTCAAGTTGTGCAAAGGATCATTTTTCTACTACTACTAATAATAATAATAATAATAATAATCTACTACTACTACTACTACTACTACTACTACTACTAATAATAATAATAATAATAATAATAATAATAATAATAATAATAATAATAATAATAATAATAATCTACTACTACTAATAATAATAATCTACTACTACTTCATTTATCTAGAATGGTTTGGGAGATGATAATTATGCGAACAACATACCAAAAAACCTTTGAGATTTATTTTGTGATTGGAATTAGAATTGGCATTGTAGTTTAATATTTCCCTAGCCAATTGTGTCACATAATGGCCAACATAGCTTTCTCTGGTTATATAGACTTCCCGATTTGTAACACCCCCGCCTTAATATACATGACAGCACACGTAATTAAGACTTGGAGTGCTACTAACCCATCTTAGATTGACTAAAATGGGTATATATGTAAATACATAAAGAATTTTAAATGGTAAATATCACACATGTCAATCAAGAAGATAGAATAAGATAGTACTGTACATAATCATGCATACATGTAACCAATATACAAAACTAAACTAAGCATGCGCAAGTCAGTAGATAACACTTCGGGCTAGCCGTGGCTTCCTGGGATAACATATACATAACAAAAATGAATCTGTATCAGAGCCATCTATTTTGTTCCTGAACCCGTAGTCCTATTACCATCGTTCGCCCCCTGCGTACCTGTAATTGTAAATGAAACACGGGGTGAGCTCACATCTTAGTAGGGGGGTGAAGGGCATATATTCAAAACAGGTTTATAAACATATCTTTCAAACCACGCGTAATTCATTAATATCACAAGAACCATGTTCATCAATTGACTACGCATGCACGTGCTAATGCAATTTACCTCTCGTGTCAACCGATTATCATACCATAGAGAGCCTGAGCTGTAAGTATATTCCCATGCCATCTAGATGTTGAATCATCAAGCTGATACACTGGGATCAATTGTCCCGATCCCAAATGAATATAGATAGCAATAGTCCTGGGATCAATCATCCCGATCCCATATAAACATTGATAACAACCAAACTATAGTGCCTTGCCAATTTGCCTAGGTTCCCGGGCTCCACACCGGTGGCTTATAGGCAGCCAAACATGGCTCTCCCAGGGGTTTAGGGCTTTTCAACCTAAGGGCACTGGGCCTTGCCTATTTTTCCCATCCCGGCAAGCACTATGAAAACAAATATTCACATCATTCTTGGTCATCCACGACCAAATACAATCATTTTCAAGAGATCAATCAACCAATCATATTCGATAAAACAATATCAGGATAAAAATGAAACTTCCATGAATTGCCATAACATGTAACCTCCGAATAGAGATATATATATATAAATATAAATGAGCTCTCAGCATCATGATAAGAGATATATGCCTATTCGGTAGGCCATAAGGAAATTTGAGCTTGCCGAAGAATCTTCAAGATTGCGGTTAACACAAAAATGATGCACAACATGCATACTTGCTCTTTATGACAACTAAAAATAACACATGCCACTTAAACTTCATTCATCATGTAATCATGTTCCTCAACGCATACATAACCCATTTACAAATCCACTTGGATACAACCAAGCATGTATATCCAAGGAACATCACTTACAAATCTATATTACATAGATATCAAGTTCAAGCAGCATATATTGTTCCACTTCACGCATCAAATGTAAGGTAGATACTACATATGCCATATAAACTCTGTCAAAATCATGTCCATGTCCTTTAGTGCATACAAAACCCTTTTCTTGTCAAATCAACACATACATACCCAAAGGACATCCATATGAATCAATAACATGCAATCATAGAGCTTAAATGGCATATCTTGCTTAAATACATGAATTCATACTCCAATTAATCATATATCATAGATATCAATAGGCAAAATCATCATATTGAACATACATGTATAAATCATCCATTTCTAGCCAAATGAAATCATATTATCAAGTGTACATAGCATCTATTGCCTCAAACCTCACTTTTAGGTTTTTATTAATCATAAAACATCATGTTATAAGCCATACTTTAGATAACTAAGACAAATGGAATGAAACTATGATGATATTCATGAAATAAGGCCAAAATTTCAAGTTGAAAAGCGTATAAACCCCTACCTCGACTTATTAACGAAGAAGAAGGAGAAAAGATGAAGCTTTCGGCCTTTTCCCAAGCAAACACCACAAAGAAGATGATGAATAGTGAACGAGAGGATGATTCGGAGGATTTGGAGCTTATATCTCGGATTGGTGTTGAAAAATGAGTGAGAATCCTTCAAAGAACCCACCTCTATCTCTCTCCAGAGCCTTCTAGTTGATAAGAGAGAGTTTGGCTCGAGTTTGATGTGTTATGGTGATAAATGGTAAGAAAATGGAGTTAAAACTCTAGAAAATTCGTCTCCAGGGCTCCAAGATCGATCTTGGGAGCTCTCAGCTAAAGCCGATTTCACAACACTGACCACTGTTGGTATTTTGGTCATAACTCCTTACTCGAAACTTAGATTTTGGTGATCTTTATATCCACAGAAAGCTAATTCAAAGATCTACAAGAATTTAGCGAAGAAAGCGCTCTGCTAAAGTGCTATCGAATGACAAGAATTTAGCGATGGGCCTACTTTACACCTTGTTTTGACCCACAAGGAGTGCAAATTAGCTTTCGGTCAAAACACAAAAGTTGTAGAATGATACAAATACTAAATACATAGGTGAACGGAATCTTAATCGGATATGTAATGAAGAAATTACGATAGCCCAAAGTTAGCTAAAATTATCGAATCGCGAAGTAACAAAACTTCCTATTTACCAACCAAAATTGATTCGGACCACCCGATTTACCAAACGATCATTCATATGAGTGTAAATAAGCTAATATACTTCAATTTAAAACAAATTAAAGTACGGGGTACTACACGATTTTTGTAGCGTGAAAATCATTCCATCCATCGGATTAGAAATTGTAATGAATCATTTATTAAATTACGCTTAGTATCCACATTAAATTACATATGAAAAATGAGTAGCAAGAAACAAACTACTACTACTACTATAATAATAATAATAATAATAATAATAATAATTAAGCAGAAGAATAACAATAATTACTAACAAGTAATTTCTAGGTTATCCTAGTTTTAACTTTTCCTAAAAGTTATGTTGTAACGGGATGTACCACATAGTCCATTTCCTTGCACTCGTTATATATTACTTGGGCAAAAGAAACTATGATGTTGGCAACAGAGATTGTGTAATATATTTCGTCTTTAGTATCTACAACCTTCTTTCTAATGATGGAATAGGGAGTTAATAATATCCCTCTTCTGCATATGTGAAATTTTCAACAAGCATTGACTAACTTGTGATAACATTATAGTTTGTGTGAGTATTTAAAGTGAGTGAGGTAAGAGGGAAAAAGGAGGAGACAACATTTGGTGAGGGACGAGGGAAGAATGAGGAAATGGCATCTAGTGAGGGAAGAAAACAATAAAATTATCGAAATGGAAAAGAGTGAATAGTTGATTTTTGTATTCATTATTTTACTTAAAAGCTAATTAGGATTCACCAATTGGTTAATAACATTGGAATCTACCTTTTAAATTTAATATTTTTATTTATTTAATTAAAGTGGATGTACTTAGTATTCTAATGGATTTTTTTTAAACATTAAATCATTAATAAAATAATATTTATAAAATTAAATTAACAATATTTGTTTGCCAGTCTATCCACACTCACAAATTAATTTAGTAGGTAATGCGGATCAACTTAACAACACGAATTAACTACAAGATATCACAATTACAAACAAAATCACCCTCATAATTGTTAATATACCTTGGAATCTCAGGCGGAGGAAATAGCTAGACCACGCCGTTAAAGAAACGTCAGAATAGAAAATAGGAAATAAAATGTCAATTGAACAAAAGAACATGTGTCCTCGTGTTATAATATTATTGGTTAGTGATATCATGTCAACAAAATGGTAGAGTATCATTGTGACACTCAATGATTTCTCAGCCCTGTGATTCAAATTTTTCAACATGTGTTGGACAAATTATTAATAGTAGAATTATTGGTGGTGAGAATATTGCTTTAGGCTTTAAGCAAAATTTACGCCAAATTTGATTTACTAATGGCTGTGACAATAGTTATTTTAATTTTGACAATAACATTTCCTATAATTAAAACTAATATCCACATACCAGATCACATGTATACGTGATGCGTGTAGATATATCTAGTTCAAACTAAAATACAAAACAAAGATGTTTAGTGGTCTAGTGGTTAAGCAGCACATTACTTTGTAAAATGTCCAAGGTTCGAACCCTCTTCACAAGTCAAGAGAGGAAAAAGTTCTCTAAATTAAAGAGTTTCTTTTTCTACTTTTCTTGTAACTTGAAGGAGTCCAAAAATAATAAAGACAGTTGGGCCGATTTGATTAATTGAGCTAGAAAGCCGGTTCAAGTTGTACAAAGAATATAGGGCCTATTCCATGAGAAGGGAAAAATGTTTGTTGCTGAGTACATTATGACTCCCAAGTATAAGTTTAGATAGTAAAGTCACGTGACATCACCAAAGTGCCAATATGATCGTGATATAGTGATTATGCCGAGGTGATACCTGTAACTTGTACTATTTTAGGACACCTATAAATTTTAACCCTAGAGTGATGCCCAAGTTTTGCCCTTTATACTTATTTTACTGTTTATGTACCCTAATATAGCATTGTAACCTTAATTCTATATATATAAAAAGAAAAGGGATGGCACATAATAAAGGAGATCTGATCCTGAATTCTAGATAGTTGGAAATATAGATAGAAAGAGTTGGTAGCTTAATTGTATTATTCTTCTCATTAATTGCCTTTAAGGTATATAAAAACATACACACAAAGGATGAAGTACTGTCAGAAGAGCATAAGAGCTGCCGCCTACCGAAGGAACCTACCCTATAACTAAAACATCTTATGTCTCCTATACTTCTTTTAGTCATTGATCTATTCAAATTCCTTTGAACTTATCTTGTGGGTAGATCCAAATATTTTGGCACCCACAATTGGCACCGTCTATGGGAATCTCATATTCCTTTTTCATTCCTTATCAATTTTATACCAAACAACATAATCACACACTTTTGATTTTCCAAGAACACAATCACCATGGTCTAGACCAAAAGAACCACTGATGGCCATCAAACATCATTGTTACACCAGCAGCAAGGTGGTGATGGCATCCTACCAGTCCTACTAAAGGCAAATGAATCAATATCACAAACCTCCTTGAGAAAAGGAACAATGGACATCACTTATAATGAACCTAACAGTACTGCTGGTGGCTCAAAAAGTAAACTCACCAAGTTAAAAATTGAAAATCAAGCTCTTCAGGCATTACTTAAATAGCACCTATCGAATACCACCCTATAGAATGAGGAGAATGGTACCATATCTTCATCCACAAGGCAAAACCTCCCAAAGAAAACTAACAATATCACAACCCCAAAAAATTCTTCCCAAACATACATACCAAATTGAAGGTCAAATAGTTGATAAGGTAAAGGCCGTTCAAATCTCAACATCAAAGGTTATGGTTGTTCAACAATGGCAGAGTGTCTTTGAAAGGCTTTCAAGAAAAGATTATGGCCCAAAAACTTAAGCCGAATAAGACTTAAAAAGATAGATAGATTCAATAGTTGTTGGGATAGCTATCCTTCATACCCCAAGCCCTTTAAAATGGATTTCAAAGTGCCAAGTACTTAATTTTAGTTTCAATAGTCATGCCCTTTATTTTTACTAGCCTACGCACACCCTACGTGTGTGCAAATTATAGGAAGCCGATATAATGTTCTTAATTTCTGAAAAATTATATACACACATAAATATATATATTGGGCCGATCTACTTTATATATGGTGTAAAATTCTTATTCCAATATTGCACCTGCAAGATTAATAGGTGTGATGATAATTACAAATAAAAATTTTGGCTTGAATATTTATATATTTACACGTTTGAATTTTACCAAGCCCTTCCCAAAATTTTGGTCACTAATTATGCATTTGGAAAAAAATGTCAACCCATTATATATATGGTTTGGCTTCTTGTTTAAATGTTCTCTTACTGATTATATTTATTTTACATGATAAAGGGTTCAAAACTTATAACGCTACCTAGCGCATATTAACAGTTTTACCGTTTTATATAATTTTTTATGTGTTCACTTTTATTTTTGTAATTGAGCAATTCTTTGGTCGTACATATGCTTTATGGATCGAAGTATACTCTCTCTATTCAAAGTATATTGTAAATGTGATGCCCCAAATCCCGTTATGAGGTTTCGACTTCCGGGTACCCGGTTAATCACGGTGCCGTACGCGATAGCGGGTTTAAAAGGCATAATTTGAAACCTATTTAATAGTAAATTGTATTTAAAGCCTCATTTTTGGAAAATTTAGCATGTTTAGTTCATAAGTTTAACAAATCCAAACCTGTAAAATTATAAAATAAATCCGACTACTAAAATTTCAACTCCGCATTTATAAAGTCCTTAATCAATGAAATAAATGAAACAATCCATATACTAAACAAATCCTCCAATGAGGTCCCAACTTCTAAGAAAGGCTTTACATCACTTATGAATAAAATAATATACAAGTTAAGTATGCAAATATACATATCTACTAAATAAATGAAAGTTAAATCGTCTACGAACGACTACAAGTAAATTAAGGCATATCAGAGGTCTTTAGACTCCGCATACGCACCATCCCACAAAGGTACCTGCAAAACTGGTTTGAAAAATGGGAATGAACCAAACATGGGCTCAGTGGGAACTATAAGGGTTTGAATACTAAAGTACACATAGAAAAACGCGTACAACGTGGAGTAATGAAAGTAATTAAATCCATATCTGTATGCTTATACCGTTTATATATATAATACTCTTATCTAAGTATCTTGAAAACTGTGTTATATGCAATGCATGCCAAGTGCCATCCCATCCCTGAAAAGCACGATGAAATATGTAAGTAATTCATGTTGGTACTAAAGTATATCATAAGACAAGCTTAGGCACTAATCTTATAATCCATCAATCTCAACTCACATCGAGCATTAAGGATTTACGCTACTGTGCACAGATTGCTATCTAAGCCCTCAAGGCTAGGGTATGCCCAAGGCTGGGTCCCCCCATGGACCACCTAAATGTTGTAGGGTATGCAGAAAGTTAGGTCCCCCTATGGACCATAGAGTATGAGCTCCTAGAGCGGGATCCCTCCACACGAATTAGGGTAAGTAGCCGCCAAGGCTAAATCCCCTTATGAACCATTAATGCCTTACAAAACCGAGAAATCAATAAAATGTATTTTCAAAGGAATAGATAGATAGATTGATAGATAGATTCAATGACAATGGTAATGGCTGCAACTTAAGATGTATCTACATACATGTGCCATTTAAGAAGCTAATACCATCATATAATTATATCCATATGATAAACAACTCTAATGAATGGACTAATAATCTATTTGCGACAAAACCCATGATTTGATTGGATATCGTTCGTAAGGCAATTAGTCCATTCAATAGCGTATATATATATATATATTCCATGGATACAATCATCATGAGGACAATATATATATATATACAACTCCATCTCAATATACTAAATTTGTTCCAAGCCTCTTAGTTATATACTTATAAATTTAATCCCTCATTAACTCAACAATGTATGTCGAAACTATTATATATATAATTTACGTGATACGAAATTCAGAACAAGTATAAAATAGTCCAAATCTTATATAAGTTCTCACTTTTAGATCATAACGTTATGTATATAACCATAAGTTGGATATATGCGCATACGCGCTAACACAAGCAATTAGGGCTTGTAGTAAACTAGTATGTAATGAGGTTTCTTTCATATAAATATGGAATTATAATAAAAACATATAATAATCAAAAGAAAGAACCACAAATTTCTCCTCAAACCCCATATATGCATATATCAACATGTTCATAAGTAAAATACCCAATTTTGATTTAAAAGGGAAGATGCAACACATAGTAGTTGAAAAAGAGTTTGGATAATAGTGTTCCCACCTTTATAGGGTCAATCCTTCAAGGATTTACCGCTGAATCAAGCAGGAGAGGCACCAATTTTGAAAACCTCCAATAGGTGCCCTCAAAACCCTAGAATAGTGAAGAACAAGTGGAGAAGATGATGAATAGTGAAGATTTAGAGATGATATGGTGGTGGTTTTGAATCATGATAATGGATGCTAAAGATCTCACAAAACCTCACAAAATTGAGCTCTCACCTCTCTCTAAGCTTCTCTAATGGTGTGGGTTGAATCGGGCTGAAAGGGGAAAGAAAGAGGCATAAATATATAGTCTAAAATGGCTAAAAAACTTGCTTCCTCCTCTCTGATTGATCAGAGCATTGTGTCAGACCCCAAAATGCATAAGAGACCTAACACCAGTAGGCAAGGCGATGCGGCCCTTTTTGAGCTGTACTAATGGGTTTTGGGAATCTATGCAGGTATGTAAGAGCTTTGTTTGGTGTCTTGTGCGCGTTTCACTACATGTTGCAACTGGGTTAGGCTGGCCTAGTCCCGGGGAGTCGGGATGCCGGGTGCAGCGCGGAGTCGAGAGAGTTACCCCGTGACAATTGGTATCAGATCTTGGTTGGGGAATCAGGCTATCAAGCGACTAGCGGTGACGCATCCCTCCAGTGGAACAGGAAGAATTGGATGACATGGAATCGCGGAATCTGGGTGAAAGGCACGCGTCCTGACTTTGGTGGGGAGCAAGAAAGCATTACCCGGGTGAAGGAAGTAACCCATACGAGTGAAGTTCGCCGGAGGAGGTAACGTGAGTATTGTATGGGATCCGCAAGTCAGAGCCTGCAATGAGGGCATTGCAGATTTGAGTGGGGGAGAATGTCAGACCCCAAAATGCGTGAGAGACCTAACACCAGGGGGCAAGGCGATGTGGCCCTTTCTGAGCAGTACTAATGGGTTTCGAGAATCTATGCAGGTATGTAATGGATGCCGGGTGCTGGGCTGGGTCGAGAGGTGATATGATCCGGTCTAGCTTCAATTTCTATTCAACCATGGTGGTTTGTGGCATTCTAAATGATGATCCATACCTGATGAATTACAAGGATAGAGCATGGAAATTCAAAAAGAATTCCATAGAATTTCAAGACTTCTATATTATTTCCTTAATTATTTAGGAGTTTATTTTAGTCGTCTTATTTTATTATTCAATTAGGAATTAGATTAGTAGTTTCCTTTTTGAATAAGTTTTCTTATTATTTATTATTATTTTCCTTATTGTGTTAGGATTATTCTAGAAGTTATTTTCCTTTTCTAAGTAGGAATTAGTTTCCTTTTTGAATTAGGATTCTAGCTTTGTTTCTCCTATTTAAAGGAGGCACATTATTGTTTTATTAATTAAGTTTTGATGATTAATTAAATTGAGAGCTTTCTCTTTGTGTTCTCTATGAACATGTTGAATTGATTAATTCAATTGTTCTTGACGTTTCAATCAATTCTCCATCAATTGATTGTTTGTCTTCGACTATACCAAGGTTCACGCTTCTTTAAGCGTTGGGTTGAGGTTTCTGCCTTCCATCAACTTCGCGTGATTCCAAGGTTCTTGCGTCTTCGACAATAAGGGTTGCGGATCCATTAGCCTGGCTAGAAAAGACGATCAGGGATCGCGTCAAGAGGTACCCAGTGTCGCCTTTGATCAACCAAAGGAAATTCTGCACCAGGCCCAGTGTTGACCTTCGAAACAATGTTATCTCAACTCGGGATGAACACATAACTTGTAGAGGGGAAAGATATGAAACTCTGACCGCAAATGGGGAGTCATTTGGACTTCATATGAGAAAGTTATGACATCTTAAAGTTGGCCAAAAACTCACTTCGGCAAAAGTTCAAATTTTCACCTTTAGTCATCAATTTCAACCACAGCTTCCCGAGATGCACTCCAACCATGCACACATACTTAATATAATTAAAATGACTTGCTAGAAGTGTTGGATCAACTATCGAGGTTCCAGAACGAAAATGGACTCCTTAAACGGAGGTTTGGCCTTAAGTAGGCTTAGGAGGAAGATTGGCTCAGAAATTAAATATGGGGCGTTACAGTAAAATTAAGTTAATGTATAAAATTATGAGTGTTTAATTACTATAAATAGACTTGCTGAAAGCTATTTGTTTCTGGAAGGTTAGAAATGGAGGTTCCATTAATATCTGGCCAGATTGTTGGGTTAAAGAAGTTCCATCTATATAGGACTATCGTATGCTCTCTTAATTATGTAAGTCAATTAATTTCAGCATTTTTCGGATGATTAGAATATTGATCTCATTAATTATATTTTTCCTTTGGAGGTGGCCTCTACTATTAGTCAAGCATTTTCTTTGGAGTTGTGGAAGCTATTCATGATGTGGCTAGAAAAGTTCCTACAATTTCTTATTCTTTTGTTTATAAAGAGGCAAATGCGTCTGCTCATTGAGTTGCTACTAATGCTAAGTTTGGTAATCTACCTTAGACTTGATTTTCAGGCCTCCTCATGCTCTATCTCACCTTCTCTTTCTCGACGTTAATCGTCAAGGCATTGGATGATGATGAGCTTGGTGCTTAGTTTCAGTGGTCTTTGTTTTTGTTTTGTTTTTCTTTAGTTTGTTTTGTCTTTGTTATCCCTGTGTAAACCAAAAAAAAATGTTAACATGAAAGTAGATTATTAATTAAAACTCAAATAACCCGTAGGTTAATCCCACCTCCAAAATCCATTCCCCTTTTAATTTTGAATATTTTCAATCTCTCTCCCAAATCTGAATGCATTAAACAATTCAACCAAACAATAATTGAAATACACATCAATTTGAGATATCACTTTAGTGTAGCATGGGAGAAAAAAGATTGAAAACTCACACTTAAATAAATTATGAGTAATGCTATACTTGCCAAGTATTCTTATCACCTATTTTTACCGGCATGCGTTACATGGATTCTACCTTTACATTTACAAGATGCAACAAGGGTACAACCCATTTAATGCATCTCGTAAGAATATGTGACAAGATTTGTAGGTATGAAAAGTATTTTCCATAAATTAAAAGTGAAAAAAGGCAAGTTGAAATTCTTAAGCGTAAATAAATAAAATTAATGGTGGAGATCAACGAAATTAATAATGGAAAGATGTATTATTTTTTTGTAAAACAATAGAGATAGAGATGTTTTATTTGGTGAGTAGATATATATATATATATATATATACAGAGAGAGAGAGAGAGAGAGGCATACGATGCCCATGCTATTCAAATATATATAATTCAAACTAAAATATAAATCAAAGATGTTAAGTGGTTATGTAAAAAATTACTCTATCCAATGTTCAAGGTTTAAACTTTCTTACAAGTATATTTTTTTAATGAAAAAGAGACCACAAGGGTAAAAAATAAACTACAAAAGTTTGATACAGCCTCAAGCGGTTGAATTAAGGCTTAGCTTTTATAATATAGAATAGATTTAGAGTATTCTTCTTTTCTTTTTTTTCTAAAATATCAAGTGTAATTTCTTTTCATTTTTAATTTCAAAAATTTCATTTCCTCATGTTGAATTGAAGTTTTGAAAAATGAGAGAGATTGACATCATGTCATTGTGCTAAGGCAACCCGTAACCTTTTTATAATATAATGGTAAGAATATAAATTAGTGGTTTGATGTTTAATTACATGATAATATTATATATATATACACACACACATACATATAGTACTTTGCTAGAAAAAATAAAAAATAAACAACATATACCTTTCCTTTTTCTAAGTACAAGCAGTGGATAAGACACTCGATAGGCAGTAAAACTAAATTGTATTATGTTGTTTAAAATTTTAAATTAAATTTCCTAGAAAAAATTAATTGAGGAAATTGCATTTTGTCATTCTAATAAAAAATTATTAGTCCTCTTATTTACATATAAGTTTAATTGTACCAGAAACTTGGGAAATAAGAATTAAAAAATTTACAGAATAATTATACTTCACCCTTAATCCTACAATGATATTTAGGAGTAAAACATAACCTAATTAAGAGAGTGTTCTAAGATTCAAGTCCCTCCACCATATTTGCATACAAGTTTAATTGTAGCCTATATTCAGTTTTGGAGTAGCATGAACATTTGTACACACCCAGAAGAGAGAACCAAGTAAGGTGTGTTATTTGATTTTTGACGGTCAAGTATAAGACTATTTCTCAGTATTAAGAGGTCGAGTAAAACATTATAGATGAATAAACATTACTCTCAACATCATATATATGTTTTTTTATGCGGAGATTTTTGATTTATTAAAACTTTGTGAGCATGATGAGTCGTACTTTAAGAAAACAATCTTGCCATACTAAACACAATCCTCTTACTTACATGTAAATTTAAATTTAAATGTACTAAAAACTTTGGGTAAAATAATTCGAAATAAGCTACAAAATATTTATACTTTACTGTTATTAATCCTACGAAGTTATTTACTAGTAAAATAAAACCTAGTTAAAAGAGTGTTATAAGATTTGAGTTCCTCGATCATACTCCCCTCCCAAAATCAAACATGTATTTATTGCCACATATCAAGAAAAAAAAAAAACAGTTAACATGCTTATTATTTTCTTGATTAAAATAAATATAAAACTTCTAGCACATATTAAACAATAAAATTATAGATTGTTATATTGTTCTATAATGTTTGTAATCATTTATTATAATATTAAGAGCAAAAACTAGTAAAATAAAAAGATATATTATATTTACCTGCGCAAAAAAAAGAATGTAATAATATCACGCTTAAATTCTAAAGTTACACGAAATTTTAATTAAAATAAGAATATAGTAATATGAAAGACTTAAAGCCCATACTTGGATCGTTAATATTTTATTAAACTTTACGGTCAAATATCTTCCTATATCAAAATGATTATTGAGACCTTTTTTTTTGGAACTTCTAGTCCGAAACAACAAACATGAAATTTGATCTAAAATAACAACATAAAACTTCAAGTCCAAAATAATGATTAGAAAACTTTAGGTAAAAAATTATGATTAGAAAACTTCAAGTCTCATAATAAAATATCAATATTTTATGAACCTTCGTGTCTAAAATAATGATTATAAAATTTAAGTTGCAAAAGTATAAATTACAAAACTTAGGATCCAAATTATTTATGTTAGTTTCGTTATTTTTTATATATTTACAAATTAATTATTATATAATTAAAATTTTAAATTGATATGATATGATCCGATCCAAACAAATGCAGATATGGATCGATATTTTGGTGAAACGTTACATGATCCAATCCATATCTGATCCAAAATCTTTTTCAAATATGGATTTGGATTCAGCTTGACAAGCCTAATTCCACTCCAGACTTGTCGTACAAGCAGCAGTAACAACAAACTTCATCTCCTAACCCCCTCTTTTTGCTTCCTCCTCTTACTCTTCATCCGCTGGTTTCCTCCTCTTACTCTATCTATTGGTTTGGACACAGTATCAAATTTCTCCAAACACTTTGGGTGAGTTTGCTTCAACCACTCGACACATTCATCCCTATTCCTACAACGACGAAGCAGTTGCTGTTCCACCAGCTTCTTTTGCTGCCACAAACATCCATCATCATGCATACAATCACAATATATCATTACCACTTTCTTTCTAACACAAATTTCCACTTTAGAGAGAGAGGGAGAGAGAGAGAGAAACTTACCAATTCTCCAACGATTGGTCCTCCACCTTTAAGGTCCAGGACATTGATGATATCGTTCCCATTGAGAAGCGGTTTCATTTCCCAGATTTTCTCCAGATCTACAATCAACCCAAGACAAAAACCCTCATCAACAGCACAATTAGTCAATTACAGACCTTTTTATATATATATGAAAAAGGAAAAAAGAAAGACTGAACCAAACTTGAGTATTGGAATGGATATCAAGAATGGCATTCTTTAGGTCTCCTCCATTTATGTAATGTATTAGAATTCCAAGCTGAACAGAGAGAGGTGTTGAGGATATAGAATGGGAATTGAAGATTCGAGGAAAACTGAAGTACCTAGTTTTATAATTTCACTCTCGATGATCCTAAATAATGCTGCTCTTTTATTGTTCAACTCAATTTGAGAATCTTCACTAGTACTAGAACCGACATCCATAGGGTATAACAACATCGAGAGCAACAGCGCAGCATGCCAAAATCCTTTAATTTCTTGTAGAAGCAACCCTATACACACACAGACATAGAGAGAGAGAGAAGGCAAAGGAAATTATAATAAAATGTCAGCCTAGCCATGAGACTTATCAAAATGTAAGAAACCCCATTATACCATATGTCAATTTTTTTGTAACACCCACTTTTAGATTGAATTTTTTACCAAATTTGGGGAATGATCATTAAAAATCTTCCCCACCAAATCTGGTCAAAAGGTTCATTCAGTTACCCCTTCAACTGAATGGTACTTTTTCTAAAAGAAAGGACTGTCCTATTTAGTGAGGTACTGTGTGTATATGTAAATATATATATTACATGCACCAGTTTATCTCCGAATGTGCAATCTTTTTGGGCACAATCATTCCCCGATGCCTTCTAGCTCGAGACAACGGATATTAAATTTGTTCTTTTGATTTATTATGTAACCTATATAGCCTTCAGATAAAAGCTGCCAGCCAAAGCTAGGAGTAGATACATCTAATTGCCATTAAAGTTGCGGGATGGGAGAAAAATTCATTACCTGCCAACATTCTTAGTTTGTCACCTGACAAGTCAGTAAGTTCCACTTTTGAATCAATTTCAGCTATTCTTATGTCCTCAGCATATTTAATATGAGGAATCAAGGACATAAATTTCTCCGCTGCATTGTGCAGACTTACAACCTGCAAACGCAATGTATTGCAGTTACTCTTATAATATGCCCAAGATTTGATTCGGAAGAGAATTACAGAGAAGATTAGTCAAGAAAACGACAATATTAGCAGTGCATCTATTACGGGAGAAATGAGTCTAAACTTACTGCTTCAGCATCACTGCATTTTAGCTTGAGAGAGTTACGAATGATATGAATGACCACCTGATTGTGCAGAGTAATGCAACCTTAATTATAAACATAAACCGGGTTCTATTCAAATTAAGATATAGCAGAGATATGAAGATAATTGTAGTAAACATCTTACCACAAAGAACTAAATCCGGGCAAAAAACATTTATAAAATTATTAACTATGGGACACAAGGGTATGTGATATTTTTTGTTCTACTCCCACTAATTTATTATTTTACCAGATACTCTATGCCTAGGTACCACAATCCAACTCTCACGTACCCATTATGGGCACTTAACAGTCCCAACAGTGAATCTTTTTTTTTTTTCAATCCTAAATTCCTGATGTAGTATGAATTTGATGGTAACAGAAGAAAATAACAACGAAAAAGGACAAAAATAATCATTTATTAAACAGTGAACGTGATAATAAGTATTTAATATGTATCCAATATTACTGTCTGATGATCACTATCCGCGTCCGAGATGGATTTGTCACCTATGTAGAAGCAACTGTGCCTTCTGAGGTGTTGATCTTTTACCAATTTGCCAATATTTGAAATAAGAATTCAATGGTTTTAAATCACCGATTCCAGCTTGGTGGAGAATTCGTGAAGATGCATACAGCTTTTGAAACGTTTTGCAGGCTAAGAAACCCCTTTTTATGGAAGAACATGACCAATAGCCCCAGGACACCCCTTCATTTGTATTTTGCAAAAGAACAACATCAACCAGCAACAACATAGAAATGCCAATAGAAATATAACCAAAAAGTTCTTGGCTAACAACTAACTCTGTTATAATTTTCCTTTCTCGTTCACTAAAACTCAGATACACTCACAGCCATACGGTACAATTAGGAGACTCAAGTACACAGAGAGTAGTTATTAACATAACAAAGATGTCCTTATAAGGAAGTAAAACAGGAGAAGATCCCATATATATATATATGAAAACAAGGCCAAACATATTATGACCAGTATGCATATATAGCAGGGCATAACTAGAAAAAGTAAGATTCGAGAGTTCATTCACCATGCAATGCAGTATATGATCCTTACAAGCATTTAGTATTTGTGAAAATAACATATCATAAGATACCGAGATTTGCTTATCTAAGTGAAAATGACACAGATCAGGGTCTCGGAGAAAACATGGGAACAGAGATTGGTTTACAAATGACAGATGAAGAGAAACCATGCTGACCCTGTTCTGGCTAATCTACGACTGA
Source organism: Lonicera japonica (assembly GCA_021464415.1). NCBI lineage: Eukaryota > Viridiplantae > Streptophyta > Magnoliopsida > Dipsacales > Caprifoliaceae > Lonicera > Lonicera japonica. The sequence continues at coordinate 364 of JAKCWG010000736.1, read as the reverse complement.
AGATGGCATTGTCGGGAAGCAGAAAATTTTGACGGGAATTCATAGCATCGATATTGCTGCTGGAAGCACACATAATTCCAAAGTTCAACCAAGGAAACTAGAAAACAGATCATCAAAGTACCTTAAACAGGAAATTTAAATTGCAAAACTAGTGTCTGTAAATCTGGCAACAACAATGAATTAAAGGGCTAATAGCCAGATATTGTGATGGCAAAGAAAAATGAAGAACATAAAAATACGCAGCCAACCAACTTACACAAAGTAACAAAAAAGAAATGGCAACACAAAGAAAGTACAAAAACTGATAGCAGCCTTCTGGGGTTGTACATAATCTAGAGAATGGTAGGACATAGATTTAAAAGCA